>OZ038496.1:72686146-72688646 GCA_964036315.1 Acanthosepion esculentum
ATTAGACTGAGATAGATAGATAGAATTTGATTAGACTGAGATAGATAGATAGAATTTGATTAGACTGAGATAGATAGATAGAATTTGATTAGACTGAGATAGATAGAATTTGATTAGACTGAGATAGATAGAATTTGATTAGACTGAGATAGATAGATAGAATTTGATTAGACTGAGATAGAATTTGATTAGACTGAGATAGAATTTGATTAGACTGGGATAGATCGATAGATAGAAAGAATTTGATCAGACTGAAATAGATAGATATATAGATAGATAGATATATAGATACTGACTCAGAAAGATATGGACAGAAAGAAACAACATACCCATTGTGATTTTCTTCGTCTACATTACGATGGCGAAAAAAAAACACAAAAACAATTTAAGTGAAAAGATAAAACTTTCAATTTTAAAGTAAAGTTTTTTATTTATCCATCTCCCCCAAAGTGATATACTGTGACACATAGTCCGTTTAGCGTAGAGTATCCATATCCGTACATATGTGATAAGGGGAAACTTGGCACAATCCCGTTACATCTTTCAGGCTGAAGCCGGTGACGACATACCTTCCTATTTTTGTGCAATGAATGAAATTTTGCCAGGCTTCTGTCCGTACAAAATTGAGAACTACTGGAATAGAAAAGAAATATCGCTAAGGAAAACTGGTACTTCATTGTTATCCAGGGGCATCCTAAGGTTTGGTGTACAAGGACAAAAATTACCCAGTCCAGGCGAACAATCTCAAGCTGATGTCACAAAACCTACCTGTTTAATACAATAAGGAAGATACTACTACAACTAATGCAATAATGAAGATACTACTAAAATTACGGGACCAGACATCCGTCATGTAAAAAATAGAAAACACAATCTGATTGAAGGCAGAAAAACGTAATGAAGGATCTCACCTTGTCTCTTTTTAAGAATCAAGTTTGCCAAATACTGATTGTTCTGATCAGTCGATGCCCAATGTTTTGAGGAATTTAGCGTGAGAAATGGCCCTCTTAAAAAAGAAATAATAGAAAATAAGATTCATGAATTTTCTTGGGGAATTGATTTCGAGAGTTGAATGAAATATGTAGCGAGATACCAGGAATATCAGGAAAATTGGTCATATGAAAAGTTAGCTCAGTCTGTCCAAATACAATGAACTTCTACTATCGCTTACCTATGTGCGAATTTTTACAGTCCCCGAAGAGTTTCCAGTATAAATTCCTGACACTACGACAAACCGTCTTTTTACACGTTCTTGTTGACTTCATACCGTTTTGCACCTGCTACTGTTACTCGAAATTTTTTTTCCTAATTTGCTTGGCACTTTCAATGGAGAAACTTGAACTAAGATTTCTGAAGTAAATAAGTAAAAAGAAACTAAAATAGAAATTAAATATAAAAACTTCCCCGGTTAATATTCTACCCTTTTTTTTTTATTGATTGGCTCCCAGTGATTAGGAAATAAAAATCAATTATTTCAATTTAATAATAAAAAAAAAAACACAAAATTAATTAGAAAAAAAAATTCATTAAAATCAATTTATATCTTTAAATGGGAAAAAAATCATTAGATTACGTTATTTGATTTCAATTACACCTGCGCATTTTCATATCTACATACAGTACAAAACGGTCATACGTAAAATATCGGTTACACCACGGCAAGATTAACAACGAGGGAAAGATCTATTCTGTTGCTACACCACGAGAAGGGAAGGTGTTTGTTTTTTACTCGAAAATGGTGTCAGTAGGTGCTCACACGCTATATCAGATACTGCGATTTACCAGTGACAGAAATATTTTCATGCCTTTCCGAGTGAGGATAAGTGAGAATTGAAATTCAAAATACCGGTGAAATAATCTCTGTCTGATTTTTTTTAAAGCCTTCAAAGTAAATCGAAATGAATTAGATTGTGTTAAGATCTTTTAAGTACGACTTTTATATAAACAAGCTAAAACAGAATTAGAAACCGCCTCAATAATTTTTATGTTAAATTACAGCTCAACTGATACAACGTATATATGGGAAGCATCCAGCTGTTTAATATTAATGAGAATTAGCGTGCCGAGAGAAATTACATTGGAGTCATCTGCAAATGACTTCAGTTTTCAGAATGCCATCAACTATAATGCAGGGTTCTCAGGCCACCTCGGCGTGGGGTAATGGTTAGCAAGCTTGTCTCGCTAAAATAGTTATAACTTTTTCTCACTGGGTGCCCCATATTTCAGCTTTATACCACATCCCAGCTACGCTTAGAAAGTCAGTGGGCCCTCGAGGCGGGTTAATGGTTAGCAAGCTTGTCTCGTTATAACGATTACGAGAGAGGAGTGAGTTCGATTCTCACTGGTTACCACTACGTTCATTCTTGTGCCACATCTAAGCTACATTTGGAAAATCAGTAATACAGCGTTCTCATTAATCTCGACCATGATCTGTTTGTTTTTTACGGGGAAGATTTTAATTTGGGAAAATACATATATCGCTGGGAGTGAAATTTGACAT
>OZ038496.1:72696146-72713646 GCA_964036315.1 Acanthosepion esculentum
ATACTTGCCATTTGAATTTTATCAATATGCCTGCAATATATTTTTAAATATTTTCAGCTCTCCGATTTTAATCAGTAATATATTTATTTTGTTTTCCGTTCCTATTGTTTTTTTTTTTCATAACGATTTTCTTTTATAATATATTAATGTTGTTGATATAGGTGCAGCATTGAATTTGTAATCTAATGATGTAATATCGTTTATTTCAAACAACAAACTTTTTTTCAACGTGATTTTCTCCATTGCTAATGCACTTAACTCGGTGGCTAATAGTAATAACCTAGTCCGAACATTAAGAAGCCAAATTTTCAGATAAAAAATCAGCTGATGCCATAATGACACGTTTTCCTATTTATATGTATTTACATTATATAAGCTTGAAATACTGGAGTGGAATTTTTTCCGTGCATTGAAATACAGGGTAAATGAGGCTGATTCGTACCCGTGGATGTTGCATAGCATGTGTGAGCTATTTTTCTACTTTTTCTCTGTTAAATAACTGTACTTACCGCATGAATATTCCTCACGCGAAGCAACAGCACTTTTGGGCCATAATATCGTTCCCACGAACTAACAACACCTAGGGTCTGAATATCATTCGCGCTAAATAGCATCATTCAAGGCCTGAATATGCATCGCACTAAATAATGGCATTTACGGCGTAAATCGACTTTGCCCTAAATAACACCACTTACGGTCGGAATTCCTTCCCGATAAATAACAGTACGTACAATCGGATGATACTTCGCGTTAAATAACAGCCCTTACGGCCTGAAGATCCTTTGCGCTAAATAACAGCACTTACGGCCTGAAGATCCTTTGCGCTAAATAACAGCACTTACGGCCTGAAGATCCTTTGCGCTAAATAACAGCACTTACGGCCTGAAGATCCTTTGCGCTAAATAACAGCACTTACGGCCTGAAGTTCCTTTGCGCTACATAACAGCACTTACGGCTTGAAGATACTATGCGCTAAATAACTTGCGACATGAATATCCTTCGTGGTAAATAACATTAGTTACGACCGGAAGATCTGTTGCAACAAATATCGAGTGCTTGCTACGCAGGTTTCTTGAAAATGAATACGTATATATTTAAAATTGATATATATATATATATATATATATATATATATATATATATATAGAGAGAGAGAGAGAGAGAGAGAGAGAGAGAGAGAGAATAAATTGCATTATAAATGATTGTAAATTATGTCTGCTTATTTTTATCATATTACTTTCATATTCACGAATATTTTTCCGTATTTTACAAGTGATTAAGGCAAGAAATGCACTGTAACAGTGATAATCCCATTTATTTTCCCAAGTACTTTCCATCTCTTTCTGAGATCATCATCAGAGGTGCAAATGGTAAGGCAAGAACTATGTGTATCTACCCAATACTGAATTTCAGTAAATGTGTAGCTATGTGTAGTTACCCATTACTGAATTTCAGTGATGGGGTAACTGCACATAGCTACGCATTTATGAAAGAATTATGATAAAAATAAGCAAAAATAATGTTTGTAATTTATTCAATCAGACATGCCTAAAACGAATTTGCTGGCTAAACACACACACACACACACACACACACACACACACACACACACACACACACATATATATATATATAGAGAGAGAGAGAATATGAGTTAGATAGAGAGAATATGTGTTAGATAGAAAGAGAGAGAATATGAGTTAGAGAGAGAGAGAGAGAATATGAGTTAGATAGATAGATAGATAGAATATAAGATGGGATCTCATACATCTCATGCCTAAAACGAATTTGCTGGCTAAACACACACACACACACACACACACACACACATATATATATATATATATATATATAGAGAGAGAGAGAGAGAGAATATGAGTTAGAGAGAGAGAGAAAGAGAATATGAGTTAGATAGAGAGAGAGAGAGAATATGAGTTAGATAGATAGAGAGAGAATATGAGTTAGATAGAGAGAATATGTGTTAGATAGAAAGAGAGAGAGAATATGAGTTAGATAGATAGAGAGGGAGAATATGAGTTAGATAGATAGATAGATAGAATATAAGATAGGATCTCATACATCTCATGCCTAAAACGAATTTGCTGGCTAAATACACACACACACACACACACACACATATATATATACATATATACATATATATATATATATATAGAAAGAGAGAGAGAGAGAGATAGTGAGTGTATGACTGAGATAGATAGATGGAATATTAGATGGGATCTCATACATTACTTTTTTTTATTGATTTTAGCTGCTTGTTTAATATTATATGAAGTTATTAGAGAATGAATTATTCCCTGGACTTGTCGATAATGAAGATGTTGATGCGCCTAATATTGTCTCTATTCACTCCAGCCCCTCCCGTCTCACACTCAGCGTTTAAAAATATGTGTCGATCTATTGGTCGATATTCCACTGCACCCAAATAAATCTATGATCAGAGCGTGCTTTATTTTTCTTTTCCTTCATTTGTTTTTTTTATTATTATTATTCTTTTTTTGAGCTGTTGGTGATGTTGATTATGAAAATCAAGTTTAATAGAGCTGGAAAATGAAAGAAGATGTAATTTCCCGAATGTTGCGAGAAATAGAACCAAGAAAAAAAAAAGGCAAATAATGAAAATTGAAACTGATGGCGGACATGGCTAACAATGCCAAGTGAAAGAAAAAGAAAAAATGTAAAGGCAAGAGAAAATAAACGAATATTAAAATGAAGTACCGCAAGTGAGAAAAGAGAGAGAAAGCCAGAATGAGTTGAGTTAAAGCACGATAGAAACAAAACAAGACAGAGAAAAAGGAGACAGATCTGTATAAGATCTTGAAAGTAGATGAAGTATATGAAATTGATATGTTAAATGAGAGACGAGATGGACAAAGATGGACGACACTAACTAGCAGCTAAAAATATATTACAAGAAAAGAAAATGCGAAAGAAGTAAAACATTATTTATTTGAATGCACAAAATATATCTGTGTGTGTTTGTGTAGACTTGAACAATTTACGTACATCCAACCAGTGCTCAATATGGTGTAAAATGGTTCAGTTAAAAAGACAAAAATACGGTCGCCATTTTTCTAAGCTGACAGGAAGAGGATGCTTATTATAATTTTATTATACCTGTTACCTAATGTCTAGAACACCCACTCTGCCGTCTATCTTTGAAAGAAGAGATTGTTTCATGCTTTCCTAAGGTAACTTTTTTTTAAAGCGTTTCACCCCAGGCCAGGCGAGAGTGCCACTATCACGCAAGGGGTTACAGAGAGTGGGAGCAAGATTAAAGAGGCGTAATAGGGGAAAGGATGAAGCGAAGGACGGGGAATAGATCAAGGCATATGGAGATTTCGATTGATATTGCATTTGAATATTTGGATATTATAGCTCTCAGGGAAATAAGTAATAGGAAGGGAGTTCCACAGACGGGAAGTACGAGACATGAAGCTGTTGGAGTAGAAAAGGCGGCTGCATTTAACCGTTTCGACGGTGAAAGGGTAGGCATGTGATGCCAACCACGTAGCACGTTTAAATTCATGAAGTTTGGGAACCAGCGAAAGTAGCTCGTGAACGTATTTGTAGAAAAGACAGAAGGAAGCGACGACACGTCTGTGAGAGTGCGATTGTAAACGAGATGCCAGATCAGGGCCAATCACATCGCATATTCGTCTCTGGATTTTGTCGAGGAACTTAAGTCGAACAGCGGGGAACCCAAGACCATATATGACAGCAGTTTTCCATGCAAGGGCGAATGGTTGATTCATAGATATGAAGGATGGACTCGGGTAAGAAAAACTTTCTGGTGCGACACAGAGAACCAACTTTACTGCGAAAATATTAAGTTGTTCTGGAAATAATGTCTGATGTTAAAATTAATTTTTATTCCTGAATTCAGTTATGTGCCATGCGTGATACACGTTTAGGCGATCATGTACCTTTCGATACATGATTGATGAGGCAGATTTTTTTCCCGCAGTAGGTTGCCATTTCTTTAATGCGGTAGACCAGTTGCCATCCAAATCTATAGAACCCGGTCTGTCTTGCTATTTACCGATAGCTGGGGGGAGAGAAGAGGATTCATACCTTTCCCAAGAGTATTAGCACGTAAGTGAATGTAATGGATTCGATTGGAATTCGAACTCGGCTCTCTGATTCCTCAATCCGAGCCGCTATCCATTACTTCACCATAGTATTTAAAACTGTTTAAATACGTCAGAATCATAACCCTGAACATATATTCATTTCTGTCATCGAGTTACAAGGTTATTTATCCTTTTACGTAAAAATGAAATCGTTTGATGCCACGAAAACTTTGAATACACTTTCTGAATCTTCTTTTCAACGGAATGTCTTTTGGCTTAAAAAATTGTCAAGAGTTTTCTTATTTAAAACTGATAGTCGCTGGGCGAGGGATCAGGGGAATATGCTGGATGTATCTGATGTCAGTGAGTATCTTTAGTGCCAGCCTGGCAACACGTGGTCGAGTACTGTCATGAAGTAGAATTGGACGTCATCGATTAACCGGTGCCGGTTGAATCTTTTTGTCTTCCAAATGTGCTTACGGTCATCACTGAATTTGTCTTCCAAGCTATACATAATAACGGTGAATCTCGTGCCGTGGCCCTTGACATCTCCAAAGCGTTTGATAGAGTTTGGCATGCCGGCCTTCTTCGCAAGCTCCAGGGTTATGGCATCACAGGTCGATTGTTTGACCTAATACAATCATTCCTGTCAAACCGTGAATTGAAGGTCGTTCTCAATGGATTCATCTCCAGCTCCTATTCCACTAATGCAGGTGTTCCCCAAGGCTCCATCCTAGCCCTACTCTGTTCCTCATATTCATAAACGACCTTCCTCTCTCCATAGATTCCAAAGTCGGCATCTATGCGGACGACACCACAATTTACTCCTGCCTCAAACACAAATCCAGTGATGCTGACAAAATTAACCTGGTATCTCGGATAGAAAAGGACCTCCAATCGGTTGTGAACTGGGGCAAGAAATGGATGGTTAACTTTAACGCCTCTAAAATTAAACTGCTCTCTATTAACCACCACAAGGATCCATCCCTGCATCCTATTAGAATGTCTGATGACCAACTTCTTGAGAGCTCCTCTCTGCGGCTGCTTGGTCTCATGCTGTCCGCTGAACTGAGATGGAACAAATACATCGAGTCAATTGCATCATCCACCGCAAGGAAAGTTGGCTCCCTGTGCCGAGCCAGGAAATTTTTCTCCCCGGAATCTATCCTCCAAATCTATAAATCGACCATTCGCGCTTGCATGGAGTATTGCTGCCATATATGGCCTGGAGCCCCTGCTGTTTGCCTCAGGGTTCTTCATATGATCCAGAGACGGATATGCAATGTGATTGGCCCCGATCTGTCATCTCGTCTGCAGTCTCTCTCTCACAGACGCGACGTTGCCTCGCTCTGTCTTTTTAAAAAATACTTTCACGGTAATTGCTCCGAGTATCTTCTGTAACCCCTTAACCTTGATCGATCCACTATCTTTCTCCACATCATCTCCTTTACCATTCCTATTTGCTCTTCCTCCAAACCTTCTGTAACCCCCTGCGTACTAGTGGCTTCCAGCCTTGTTTGGGGTGATATGCTTAAAATAAAAAGTGAATGTACATTTCATCCAATTGCTGGCAGTAAACTGCAGCAGTGATACTTTGGTTAGATTCCAGAAATCTGTAATGGATATCTCAAATGACGTGCCACCAGACAATCACCATACTTTTCTGATGTTGCAGTATCGGTTTTGGAAAGTGTTCGGTTCCTTCTTTATAACAAAAATATTGAGCCGACGCTTTACGATGCTCATAAAGGATCCATTTCTCATCATAAGTCACTATTCGATGGACCATTTTAATTCTTTGTAGATGTAGCATCGAGCAGACTTCAAAACGTTCAGTGAATTCATGTGGAACCTGTTTATCGTTTTTCTTTACCTTGCCAATGGTCCGATATTGTTGAAATACTGATACCTATTATCTGAGATATGTCTTTGACATTTTTACGTGGTTTTTGTTTGGTGTCCGCGAATAGATAATCCGATCTGATTTCCGCGAAAGGCCGGATTTTACCGTTGCTGTGTTATTTCAACTCCTTCCTCTTACTGCGAGCCTCCATTCGAGTGAACTTCAGGCTCAGGTATCGTACTCAATAGAGCAGATACGAAACTGTTGAGACTAAGACGGGATAGATTTTACCGTTGCTGTGTTATTTCAACTCCTTCCTCTCACTCCGAGCCTCCATTCGAGTGAACTTCAGGCTCGGGTGTCGTACTTAATAGAGCAGATACGAAACTGTTGAGACTAAGACGGGATAGATTTTACCGTTGCTGTGTTATTTCAACTTCTTCCTCTTACTCCGAGCCTCCATTCGAGTGAACTTCAGGCTCGGGTGTCGTACTTAATAGAGCAGATACGAAACTGTTGAGACTAAGACGGGATAGATTTTACCGTTGCTGTGTTATTTCAACTTCTTCCTCTTACTCCGAGCCTCCATTCGAGTGAACTTCAGGCTCAGGTGTCGTACTTAATAGAGCAGATACGAAACTGTTGAGACTAAGACGGGATAGATTTTACCGTTGCTGTGTTATTTCAACTTCTTCCTCTTACTCCGAGCCTCCATTCGAGTGAACTTCAGGCTCGGGTGTCGTACTTAATAGAGCAGATACGAAACTGTTGAGACTAAGACGGGATAGATTTTACCGTTGCTGTGTTATTTCAACTTCTTCCTCTTACTCCGAGCCTCCATTCGAGTGAACGTCAGGCTCGGGTGTCGTACTTAATAGAGCAGATACGAAACTGTTGAGACTAAGACGGGATAGATTTTACCGTTGCTGTGTTATTTCAACTCCTTTTTCTTACTCCGAGCCTGCATCAAGTGAAATTCAGACTCGGGTTTCGTTCTTAGTAGAGCAGATACGAAACTGCGATAGAACCAACCTCAGCAATAGACGACGCACCTTCCATCTTTTGTTTTTAACTATAAACAAATCCAAACGAAGAGAACGGCCAACTCCCATTGCATTTAGGTCGAGGCTTTAGCCAGGTCGACGATGTGTGCATTCAGACCTCGAGATGTTATATATTTTCTCACTAGTTTTTGCTTTAAGAGGGCCACTTGTATTGATGCACTGACTCGCGCTGCAAGCAACTTGTTTGCAGCGTCGTGCACAGTGCTGGTAGCACTGGACTTGAGCGAGCAAGAAAAAAAGGGCGTCGGGCTGTGGTGAATTCGGAGAGAAGATTTGGTCCATCACAGCGCGTGACACACACACAGCGACAGCTCGGTGTGATCGTCGACGTGCAACTACGGGCTCGCGATCCCACTGTTTGCCACTCTCGGTGAACTCCTAACGATTACACTAACCGCACATTCATAATATAAAAACTATCAATTTTTACAACTTACGATATCAGGCGGTTGTGCAAAGTACAAACCAATCTCTCATCTACGGACCCCCAAACAATGCACTTCGGACGCAACAGACAAAATCTGAAGACAAAATGAAAAAACTTCTGCATGAAAAAAAAATCTTATAACGGCAGTATTACAAAATTTGAGGCCTTAGCGGAACGAGTCACATTAGATTTCAAATTGAGTATTTAGCGGCGGTAACGGGCCTTTCAGTTGTAAACAAAGACGGGTGTACAGTATATAAAGTACGACACGTTAGCATGTGCTTAAGAAAGTAGCTGTGGAAAATATTTTATTTTTGCTATTTTGATTAATATACCCATATTGAGTATATAATTATTTATGCCATATATACAAGTTAATGGTATTTACATTATGATCATAGCTACTGGTAGTAACTATAGTATCCTCAAGGACACATGGCACAGTGGATAAAGGCGTTAGTTAGATCCAGTGACAGGACCCAAAGAGTGTGAGTTCAATACCTGGTTAAGGCGGTGGAGAACTTGGAGAGGGGAATTAACAGGAGATAACTGATAATTGACATCCATTAAACATGACACATGGAACTAGAAAAGTCTACCCCAGCGAGCGAAATAAAGGGTTCAGTTCGAGATTGCAACCACCTGAAGAAGGCCGGAGCGTACAATGGCTAAAACGTTGTGATAAATATGGCAACAAAGATGAGGATGATAGTCCGAACAATGTACATAGTGTACATCTCAATACCTCATCTCAGAAATATAGATATAACTAAAAAAAATAATTCCTTCCCATCTACGGACAATCAGCTTTAATGGACCACCCCTTCCTCCTATTAATCCGTTGAGGAGAGATTTGTCTCTATTTAATGTTACATAATGTAATCCGATATTTTGGTAACTACCTCCTTTTGAGAAAACTAAACTAGTTACCTCGTTTTGATTGATACTTGCTGATTCAAAACATCACGGACAATTCTCACATAAGTTGATATTCATTGTAATTATATTGTTCCGGGTCGTACTTGGTGTATATATCAAATCATATTTGATTTTATATTGATACACCTTTATGTTATTTAAAAACATGCTCTTTTTAACACTTGTTACATTGTGTGTATATCTGAAAACCATGATTAACATTCAACATCAAAGTTCTTACAGTCCCAAAGCATCAAGAATTAGGGAGATAATGAAATTGTACAGATGCTTTCGAAACGTTATCCAGATACTAAGGAATAGGATATTTTCATAAGAAACAAGGAAAAAGTTCTATAAACGTATGTAATATCAAAGCTGCAAGACAACGCTCGCCCGCGATTAATGCTCCTCGTACGCACAGGCAAGGGTAGGTAGGCAACCCGTGTTCGACCGCATGACGACTCTCTCCGTGCGATTCAACGCTCCACGTGCGCGCAGGCTGTCCTCAGCCAGCGTGTGGTGGTCATCGTCGCGGCCGCCGGACGCGTAGTCGTGGTAAGAGGTCAAAGTGAGCGCTCTAAGTCTTGGATTGCAGGTCGACTCTCTTCGCGTGATTCAACACTCCTCGTGCTGAAGGGTGGAGGAGGAGAAAAGAAAACGAAGAATTTTTAGGCATTAGCAGGAAAACAAAAGTTGCACGCAGGGCATATTGTATATGTACGGAGGCCTACACCTATTGTAAAGATCGTTACATATATATATATATATATATATATATATATATATATATATATATATATATATATAAAGGCGCAGATGTCTGCGAAGACAATACTGCAAAATGTAACCATTTCGTTAGGCTTGTTGATATTTTACATTCTAATTTTATTTATATTTTTAAAGTACTTACGAAGTTGAATATTTCATTGAACTAGTTTTTAGATCAGTTCAAATTTAACCACGATTTTTATTAGTATATTATATATAGCATAGTAAGAAAATATGTATATACATTTTAATTAATAATTAATTTTATTTAATATAAATATATATTTTTATTAATTGTAGTTAATATAAAGATATTTAATTTTATTATAATTCCTATTTTATTCCTTTTTTTTTTTGGCATGGTCCTGCACATTTTCATGTCCCTTGTAGCTCTTAATGTTTTGTCCTTTTGTTATTTCTTCCAAACCCTGTTCCAATATCCATTTGCTCAAGCTTATCAAGTATTTTATGCGCTGCTTTTCTCTGTATCTCTTTTCCTTAATCTGTCCAGTGAGTAGCAGGTTTTCCAAGCCCCCTTCCTCATTAGGTGATCCAGAAAGTTCAACTGCTTTTTCTGATGTTATGTACAAGTTTTTTGTTTTGTTTTGTTCTAAAAGGCAAAAATTGTGAGTGTTTAGCGTGCTCCAGTTCCAGAACTCTCGATATTACTGTGTCTGTTACTGCAAGGGAAGACTTCCTGTTAAATAATTATAAAAAAAAGTAGAAGTGTCAAAACAACAAATGAAGACAAGACGTAGCCGAATTATATAAATTGGTTTTGATTTTCGTGATCTTCATTTACGCGTTACAGGATATCGTATATCAGCCGCTCTAGATGGGCACCTCGACGTGGTGTAATGGTTAGCAAGCTTGTCTCGCTAGAACAGTAACGACTGAGTAATGAGTTCGATCCCCATACTTTCGGCCTTGTGCCACATCTAAGGTACGCTTGGAAAATCAATTGAGCACCCCGACGCGGTGTAATGGTTAGCAAGCTTTTCTCGCTAGAACAATTACGACTGAATAGTGAGTTCGATACTCCCATACTTTCGGCCTTGTACCACATCTAAGCCGGGCTTAGAAAATCACTATCAGCCGCTCTGGATATAATACAATGTAGTAGTCAAGATAAACACATTGAGAAAATCAAGGCGGATAAGTGAGATGTATTCGCGGGAGAAAATATTCTACGAATTATTGTATTGAAGTAGTAGAGTTATTTTCTGCAGCTGCTTTTGCCAGATACCGAAGGCATGTTTGCTGCTAGAAGAGGCTTGGTGTCGCTGTTAATGTCCTGGTTAAGCTTGTCTGTCGTGGTAGTATGTCGCTAATACCAACCTGGTCAGATCTGCCTTCGTTGATGAAAATGGTGTTGGCTTTATAGTCAGTGAATAACTCAGAAACGGCTGCAGCAAAAACTGCTTGAACCTTTCTCTCATTCATCAGAAAATGATCTTTTATTACGCTGGAGCAATATTCCGAATGTGGATGCAAGAAGCTGGATAGAATTAAGGTCTGTTTTTTGTCATACGAGCTCTGGATGATGAAGTAAGCATGCCCATTTCAATTAAATAGTTTGAGTTCCCTCAGGATGCGACATTACAATCGATATAGTGTTAGACTAACCCTAGAACACTAACCATCAATTAAAGTTACACCACTACTAACCATGGGTATATCATACACGATTTTGAAAATATCAAAAAAATATTAACTATAAATCTTTATTTGAAATATTTTACATGCAGGCACTTCAAACTTTGTACTTTGAGTTAACCTTAATAGGAACTGAAAAATATATTATTTAGGTAAGAAAATCAGGTACTGAAAATTGTAATTAAAAATAGGAAAATTTGCGTTGGGTCCTATATACCCATTGTTAATGTTCTAGGGTTAATTATGGTTGAAATGTGAATCAGATCAGAGCGACATCTTATTTATTGAAATGTAAAATATGCACATTAACGTTTCAAATCGGGTGGCACAAACATATTGATTGGTTAAGTGCAAGTGCATCAGAAGCACAATTTATTTTTGTCCCTGCTTAATATTCCAGTTCAAATCAGGTCATCTTTGGATCGATAGCGGTTATAGTAATTACAAAAGTATTCTGATTGAGTGCAAGTATCGCTCTTAATCAATGAGTGATTTAAATAATTAAAAAATATTTAAAGATATTGTAATTTTTATTATGATTAGTGTGTGTCACATTTAATATGTAACATAGTAACGGTTATTACTGAGTGTGCAAACATGAAAAGGAACGATGTAACCTGACGACATTAAGTCAATGGTTCTCAACCTTCTTGCTCAATGCACACTTTACTCCATAAGTCAGAATGTCGTCCTCCCTTTCGACTTAAAAGGTGCATTCCAATATAATATGCAACTATTATTGAAAATGTTCATATATTTTCCATATTAGTACATATACATTTACATTGTTAGCAATCTTGTCCGATAGAAAAATTACGACTTACTAGAGAGTTCACTACTCACTGGGAGCCCCATCAGTCTTAAGCCACATCTAAACTACACTTAGAAAATCACTGTATATATTTACACGGGAGCACCTCAATTTGGTGTAATGGTTAAAAAGCTTTTCTCGCTGAAACCATTACAACCGTATAGTGAGTTTGATCTTCATTGGGGGCTCCATATGTTCGGCCTTGTACCACATCTAAGCTACGCTTGGGAAATATCCATATGCATTTAAATGGATTATTTTTAAGAGGAGTTCGTTTTTATGTGGTTCTTTTTTTTACACTCATGACGGGCTCCAAATACCGTAAATAAAAAAGCAAGAATATGTAAAAGATTTTTCTTTCCTACTACTGAAACCCTGAAGTTCCCTCATGGGTTAGAAAGCCTGCATTAGACTGGTCTTAAAGCATTAAAAGCAGTATTATAGCTCTGTAAACCAAAACTGCCACTGTGTTGAATATTCTGAATGAAGATATATTCTTGAAAATGGTAATTATTGTAGGCTGTTGGAATGCTTTGCCGAAATAGATACCATCTTGACATCAAGTCTTTCTATTAAGAATGAATATGAGCCTTTATTTTTTCGGGAGTTTTAAGGACAATATAAAATTACATTAGAACTGCAGTTGATAGCGTAATACACGATGTAATTGGAAGCGAAGTAAAAATGCATCGTTTATTCCAATGCAATGAGAATAAACTACTGACTGGGCAATGCACGCCGTCCATTTTATTATCAAGTGCGTAGTTGAATGCAAAATAAATTAAGAATTTCTTAAAGATTTTATGATGAAAGTAATTGATAAGAGTGCATCTAGTTTGGCTGACCTAATAGAAAATATCTTAAACTTCGTTATCGATGCTAAAAGCCAGTTAGTTAGCCAAACGTACACTGCACTGAGGGAAGAATAAATGAAAGGGGATAGAAACGAAATTGAAGATCAACGAGTTTAAATAATAGGATTTCATTTGTTACTAAGCGCAAAAACCTAACTTGGCGTAGAAGTGCCGATAAATTTTAATATCAACTTTGCACAATTTTAGCAAATCAGCATTTTCCAGTACATATGTGAAAATGGTTTTCTGATTTTTCTAGTCTCAATCCATCTTGCAAACCTACCATCTTATAAACCTACCATTTGTCCGTATATTGAATACTGTTGCCATAGTTGGTATGGTGCTCCTGCTGTACATCTCGAAATTATTGATAAAATTCAAAGCAGAGTCTGTAATGTAATCGGTCCTGACCTGGCATCTCAACATCTTTCTCACCGATGTGGCATGTCTTCCCTCTGTCTTTTCTACAAATATTTTCACGGTCACTGTTCTGATAAGATTATTTTCCCCTGGTTCCCCAACTTCATGAATTTAAGCGTGCTACTAGATAGGCAACTAGATCTCATCGTTTAACTGCTGAACAAGCTACATGCAGCCCCCACTTCTACACTATCGTTTCTCGCACATCTCACCTGTGGAGCTCCCTTCCGGATTCTTATTTCATGATAACTGCAATCTTCCAAAAAATTAAATGCACCGTCACTCGCCATCTTCTGTCTTTTTGAACCCTGTTCTTTTTTTTATCCTCTCTTAGTTCTCTTTCATTCTCTGTAGCCTCCTGCTTTTTAGTTGCATTATCATGTTGGTTAGGGGCGAAACTTTTAAAGAAAAGAAAATAACTGCATTCCATCGGTGTGTGACACTAGCTGTAGTTTCAGAACTGTATTGGCCATAAAAAGACATGCGTGAAATCTTCAGAATGACATATCAAAATACTTTAAAAATGTGGGATATATGAAACAGACAATTATTTATCAAAGCAAAATGGCTAAACTTGCATGTTTTCTTAGACTGTTTTGATAGCAAAAGCTGAGAATATTAAGCAACATCGAGTCTGCTCAGTCCTTAGATTGATCACTACTAGGGAATACCAGGTGTTGTAATCTTGGATGTTCGAGTGATGTAATGGACAATTGTTGATCGGGGAGCGAACTTCCATTTCCATCTGGGTTCGTTATATTCCTTTAGACGCAAATGTCCTTGGAAAAGGTATGCATCTATCTCTACTCAACCCCAGCTATGAGTTAATTAGTAAGACTTTTATCACTAAATCATTATTATCGCAAAAATATTTCTTACATTCAAAAATCTTTTCTGTCCTTAAATAGCTTGCAAAGGGTTGATAAGTCTTAGAAAACGAATCAATCAATCAATTAATGAAATTAAATTATATACAGTGTGTCCATAAAATACGAGTGCACTTTAAAAAATGTATAACTTTATTTGTATTTGCGATAGAAATAATTTGTAAAAAGGATTAGAAAGAATTGAATCTATATTTTTAAAGTTTTATTGAAATTTTATTTAAGTTTCCACATGTCCTCCATCGTTAGCAATACAAAGGGTAATACGATTTTGCAGTTCACGGAAAACATTTGCAAACTTATTTACAGTAATGCCTGAAATCACATTAGTTATTTTAGTTATACTTAAGACTAGGTACATTAAACTTTATAACATTTTTACAGATAATTTCTATCGCAAATACAAATAAAGTTATACATTTTTTAAAGTGCACCCGAACTTTATGGACATGTAAATGTATTATCTAATACATTAATAAATATTCTAGAGAAGAACATTATAAAAAAATCATATCGCATTAATTAATGGCATACTGAACGACTATATGATTTGCTCCCCTTCTACAAATGAATTATAATGAAATCTAATTGGAGCGACTTGGTTATATTACGGAAATTTTGTAAACTGATTCGTTTGAAATTATGACAATTGAATGGGTTGACTATTTTTCGTATGCGTCATACAGATGTTTTGTAGAGCAAATTCAGATTCTGAGTAAATGAGGGCATACGACTATATCACGTTGAAACAACGGAACTCGTACGATTACAGCAACATGGAGCCTGGCCAGTATCTAGATGAGTGACCGTTTTCTCACCCATTTGTTTCATTATATAACGAGCATACGTAAATATTCTCTATCAATATGCACTTTGAAGTCAATCTTCACAAACATCTCCATAATTGAATACATCACGAAAGTAAATTGAAAAGAACTGACACAAGCACATTGACATAGACTAGATTTGAAATTCAGTCCTGTTAAAAAGCGCAATTCAGTATCAAACACTGACGATGGATGCTGGGGAAAACAAATAATTTGTGATCTGCAATGAATTGTATTGTGCACCAATATATACCGACATGTTAACTAAATAATATTGTGCACCAATATGTCAACTAAATTGTATTTTACACTCCAACTAACTAGTGTTGTATCCCACCATGTTAAATCATATTGTGCACCAATATGTCAACTAAATTGAATTGTGCACCAACACTCAAACTAAATTGTCTTGTACACCAACATGTTAACTAAACTGTATTGAGCACCAATATGTCAACTAATTAGTTGACGTTTAAATGGGCAAAGTATATTTTTATCATCCATTTGTTGTATAATATTAGGAGTCTATGCAGCTATCTATATATGTATCAATCTCACTCTCTATTTACACACATGTACCCACACACACACACACACACACACACACACACACACACACACACATACATACATATATATATATATATATATATATATATATATATATATATATATATATATATATGTAACGTAAATCATTCAAACGAAAAACAAATACTGAAGCTAATTATACTTTCCGTATAATTAGCTTCAGTATTTGTTTTTCGTTTGAATGATTTACGTTACATAAATTGAATACGCACTACATAATTGATATATATATATATATATATATATATATATATATATATATATATATATATTATTGTCATCCACAGACAGTTTCGCTGTATCACAGCTCTTCAGTGTGGCTAGACGTCCGGTTGCCTCTAGCAAGGATCGAAACCAGACTGAATTGGCGTCAGTAGGAAATTCTACGGCAGGGATGAAGGTGAACTTTAGCGTGTTTATTTTTAGAGTTCAACCGAAATTAATTTTTATATATATATATATATATATATATATATATATATATATATATATATATATATATTATACATTATATATATATATATATATATATTTTACACACACACACACACATATATATATATATATATATTACGACGTAAATAAAGTTTTATTCTAATCTGTTCAGGTTTATTAAGCTCGGTCTGTTCATATTTTTCTATCATTCTCTCTATCTCCCTACCACCCTCTCCTCTCTCTTTCTCTCTCTCTCTCTCTATATATATATATAGATTGAAAGTTAGATAGAATATAGAATATGTATGTATATATAAATAAACATTATGATCATTTCAAAAGTGCTTTGCATACAAATAAAACGAGAAAAAGTATAGAAAATATACAGAATAATGTAACGAAAGATACAAAGACGCCCTATTGAATTTTCTGTCGACATGACAGTCTTACAATGAACCATTTTCTCTGTCTACGCTTGAAATCCTTATAAGTCTCTAGAGATGTTTACGTGCGTCAAGAGATGGTGTCTCTTGGCTAGGTGACTGGCGTCTTTGATCAAATTTAGCCATGAATAACGTCGGACATTCAAAAGAAGAATACCTCAATTTGGATTCTAATCAGACACACATTTTCACAGAATTCTGCATAGTCGCCTAACGCAAGTCATGTTTGTTTTGTTTGTTTTTTTAATCTCGCCTTAACATAGCAAACATATTTTTTACGTCGATATAATTTCACGTAGAAGTCATATCCTATATAACATTACACAATTATATATATATATATATATATATATATATATATATATATATATATATATAATTGTGTATTTGGGGATTAATCCCACATTTATACAAGTTTGTTTAAAAATGTCTGACAAGGAACTGCGTTGAAGATTTTTATGCACAAAACCAAACAGAGACGCGTAAGCAGAGATCATAATATATATATGTGTATATATATATATATATATATATATATATATATATATATATATATATACATACATATATATATATACATATATATATATATATATATATATATATATATATATATATACATATATACATACATATATATATATATATATATATATATATATATATACATATATACATACATATATATACATATATATATATATATATATATATATATATATACATATATATACATACATACATACACATATATATACATATATATATATATATATATATATATATATGTATACATACATATATAGAAACATAAGGGGTAACTCATACTCTACTCAGCAGCCTCGTTCTCACAGACGTAAGATTGTAAGCCTATCCCTATTTCTATGGCAACTCTTCAGAAAAGTTCTTTTCTTTTGCTCTTCATGTTCAGACCTTTACAATTATTAAACTCCATGCTAATTCCACGGCTCAGATTATCCTCACATCTGCTGTCTTCCAATTATAAAAAGAATATTCCATTTGAACTGATATATGCAGCTTTTTACTTTCTTCAGTCCCACCCCGTACCTTTTTTTTTTTCTCTCACCTTCACTGTCTGCAACCCCGTGCGTGCTAGTGGCATTTCTGCCTTTCTTAGGGGGAAACGATTTTTTAAAAAATCACACGTATTTTTACACTAGTTCAAATGGGGGTAGAGGCATACGCACTGTTGCATTTTAAAGTTACAAAAGAAAATCATTATTTATCCTTCCTATCCTCCAGATTTTCTTTTCCTAGAACATCCAAGCTTACAGTAATATCACGTTGTAAAAATTATTTCTCGTACAATCAGAGAATTTAAGCAACGTCGAGATTGGTCTGAATCTCCCTGTGATCTCTTTGTAATTTTCTGGGGTAGTTTTTTTTGCTAAAACGTTGACTGCCATGTTTCAGTTTGGGAAATCTGACTTCAAACACCAAATAT
>OZ038496.1:72721146-72731146 GCA_964036315.1 Acanthosepion esculentum
TACATACATGTATCTATGTGCTTTGGTGTATCTGCATATATATATATATATATATATATATATATATATATATGTATATATATATATATATATATATATATATATATATAACAAAACAGTGTCCAATGTGGTACTAGAGCGCTATAAAGTATATATTAATATTTATTTAATTCATATCTATCTAGCTATATATACAAACATACATATATATTTTGTATATATATATATGTATGTATGTATATATATATATATTATATATATATATATATATACATACATATATTTTATATATATATATATATATATATATATATATATATATATATATATAAGTTTGTGTATGTTTGTGATTATTTATCTTGACTAAACTGTCGCCATTTTATACTTGTAATTTCACGCATACGCATTGTTTGTTTTAGATTTTGTCGACTGCACAAATAGTAGTAGTAGGGTCAGTTTGTCATCATCTGTGAGAAAAAGAGCATCATAACGCAATCTGCTCCGTCGGAAATTTGGAAAGGGTATGCTGTACTGCTTGGCATTCACGCCGGAACTCCAATATGAATATTCCAGATTGTTTGGGTGTTAATCTGAGGATTCAGAAAGAGTTATATGATATTTTCAGTTATCATCACGTGTGTTTGGGGTGATTATTAGTGATGACGACGTTATACATCCATTCATCTTCCCACTGTGCATCAGACTCAACACAGAAGTCTACAAAAGTGCTTTCAGAAGGTTGTGTTGGCCTGGGGCAAGAGGTTAGTTGCTTGAAGATTCTGTGTCTGGAAACAGGACTATTCACCATGCCAAGCAAGCAGGAAAACCCAGTCATGATAGACAAATTCTGTGATCAAATCCCCACTTGCCATCTAACTCGCCAAACTGCAAACCCCTTGATTATTATATTTGGGTGCAGTTGAGTGATGGACCAACACAACTCCCTGTAACATTAAAGATGAACTGAAGGCAACGATTATGGGAGCATTCACCAATTACACAAGGAGACCACCCAGAAGAGTTGCTGGAAATTCCTAAGTCGTCTGGCGGCTGTGGTTGAAGTCAATGGCGATGCTATTGAATGAATGTAGTCTTTAGTATTTCGAGATATTTTGTGTAATTTTGGTAAAAATATCTGTTAAATGAGAAGTTAGTGTTATTTTCATTTTTTGTGTAATTTACACGGCAATTTATCCATCACACCTTATATATATATATATATATATATATATATATATATATATATATATATATATATGTAAATGCGTAATTTGGTGTGTGCATATGCATTTCCATGTAAGTAAGCAAATTTCTACTGCAGTTAGAACTCCCATTTACAAGACAGCTCCAAGCCAAGTCGATATATATCATAAATGCTTCCTCGTTCCACGTCAATTTTCACAATCAAGAGTTAACCTACTTTGACGTCCAGACAACACGGCGTCTTCTTCCTCCAGCAGTCACTGGCTAAAGACAGCTTTACAAAATCTTCCGCTTACTACTCTAGAGGAAAATGTCTATCTCCAGCAAAGTTGGTTTGTTCAGTAATTCTACTCTTGACTTCTTTCTATTCCACCATCAAATATGATGTCTGCAAAGGCATTCCCTACAATTATTTTTTGTAGCACCTTTCAATTTTGGGGCTAATCTTGGCCTTGTCAATGGTAATAGCTTCTTGCTAAAAAAAAAAAAAAAAAAAAAGAAGAAATTTGTAGATCGATAGACATACTCAAGTGAAGTGGAGATTTAATATTTTAAGAAGTGTAACTGTTGTGGTGGAACATGAATAATTCTGAAAATCCTCCCTAGAGAACAGTAAATATTTTGAACATCGACATTCGAAATAATGTTGCTTGGATGTAAGCACATTTCCCTTTTATTTGTTATGGGAGACAGGACACCTCATATATTCATGAACTTTATGTTTCCTCTATTACTTTTTCCACGCTATATATATATATATATATATATATATATATATATATATATATATATATATATATATATATATATTCCATTTCATTTGTGATTTGTTTGTAGGTCTTGAAGATTGATAGCTGCTGTTTTTTAGAGCTCTCAGGAAATAAAAATTATTAAGTATGGGATTTTATGTGCTTGATATTCTTTTTCATGTGACTTTTGACACAGATCTGGATATAAATCCTCCTGGAAATTCCATACAGATTATCATATTGTATCATTACTATATATATATATATATATATATATATATATATATATATATATGACAAACGGAAATTATCTTAGCCAACGCGTTTCGTCCTCTTAGGGACTTTATCACATTGACGAAACGCGTCGGTTAAGATAAGTTTTCCTTTTGGTGTTTTTAATATTTTCTTTCCACAGATATACACAACCTGAAATTTTTGCATATACATATATATATATATATATATATATATATATATATATATATATATATATATATATATATATATACATACACGCATCACATATATGCGCGTGCTATTATGTACGTAAGAATAGATAGGTAGATAGATAGACAGAAGCAGTGTAGCTACGTAAATCAATTCTCTTAGTGACTGGTATTTACAGGCCATGTGCCCATCATACATTGAGTTACTCATTGTGTACTATATATTGGCCCGTAAGTGATTATATGAAGTAGGGGATGTGAAGATGTGAAGAAACCGGTATTTGCTTTTTTTGGCGGTGGGTATAATGATTTTAGATTACCTGACCTTGAGTTTGTTTACTTTAATTAAATATTTTTATTTTATTTTACCAAATATATTTAATTTAATTTATTTATTTATCTGTATTTTTTAAATTTTGAATTAAATTTAGCTTGAAGTAAATTTTATTAGCTGTAGTCTTGTCAGTGCTTACTTTTTGAAGCCGTGGTGGTTTTTAGGTCGTGTAGAATGAATTTGATTTTGTCTATTGAGTATGTTTCACGTGGAAATACAATTGGTTGTCACACTGCGAAATTTCTATTCACAAAAATAATTGTTAATAAGTGTTCATTATTTACCACACTCATGTTGATAATTCTAGGCTGAGTATATTACGATATAGCAGAACAGTAGTAAGGAATACACAATGATTTGAAATAGATTTACGAAGCGAATTTCAAAATTATGCGCTAAGTTAAATGCTTATACTGTTTATTTATATGATTAATCATCAAGAAATATAAGAAAAAATATAACAGGAAAATCTATATTACTTTTTTTTAGGTTTTGTTTTAGTCTTTATTCTTCATCTCTGATTTCTTTCGCTTTTAGCTTTATTTTATTTATTTCTGTTTCATTTCTTGTTCTTCGTTTTTCATCGTTTGTTTATTTATGATTTATTTACTTCCTGCTCTCTAATTCTATTAAAAAAAATATATAATTCCTATGACCTGACCTTGGACTTGGGTTATTTTCAAGTAATTTTCATGTGGGAGGCAAGCCATCGTAACATTCTTCCTTATTTTTTCTTAGGGATATTTCTATGCTTCCATAACTTCTTACTCTTCAATGAAACTGCTTAGAAGAACAAATAAAATCATTTTTATATAAGTAGTAAACACAAGAAAACAAACATTTATCGGTTAATCCTGACAGGAATAAATCTGTATATCCATTTATCAATATAAAAAAAAACAGAGACACACTCACAAACCCATAACACACACACACACACACACACACACATATATATATATATATATATATATATATGTGTGTGTGTGTGTGTGTGTGTGTGTGTGTGTGTGTGTGTGTGTGTGTGTATATATATATATATATATATATATATAAGTGATAGAAATTAGGAGGATTTGAAATAATTATAATTAAGTAACTCATCGAGTCTAGAAGAAACCTCAAGAGAATGCAAAAAGAACTGGACGGCCGTTTCGTCCTATATTTGGGACTCATCAGCAGTGCGCATCCACTACCAAGAATTGAAAAACGGACAGTTACGTTATCAGGCAAACGTCATACCAACTGTTCCAAAGGGCCTCGGTGACGAAGTGGTAGCGAATCAGACTCGATATAGCGCCGCTCGATCACATATTCCGTGGTGGAATTCATCAGAGGTTCTCTTATAATTATATATATATATATATATATATATATATATATATATATATATATATATGGGGAGAGAGAGAAATAGATAAGAGATTTCTATTACATAAATGAGATTACACACACAGGGGCTGGACAAAATATTTGGAACAGTTGAAAAAGCCTATTATATAGAAAACTTTAACTAAAACTTTGTAATTACAGGTTATATTTATTGTAAATACGTTTATTTATCTAATTTACTCTGTCTCATTTATTTTTAGAATTTAGTAAAATTTAAGCTAAAGTTCCGAGTTCGAAAAAGGCCAAATTTTTGGAGCTCGCATGGCAGGAGCCTCGATCACTAAGGTTGCTGAACTGTTTGGTTTTTCAAGAGCTACCATATCAAGAACTATGACGCAATTCAAGAAACAGGGCAAAACCTCTAGCAACCGTAGAAATTCGGCCGGAATTGCAAACGTACTGACAGGGACCGACGTGCATTGAAATGCAATGTGGCAAAAAATCATCGGACTACTGTAGCCAGAGTGACTGCTGAGTTGAATAATCATCTGAATAGTCCAATTTCTACTAAAACTGTTCGTTGTGAGCTCGATAATTCTGCATATCATGGAAGATCCGCCGTAAGGAAAACTCTTATCTCCACTCGCAACATTCAGAAGAGGTTGAAGTGGTGCAGTGGTCACAATGCCTGGTCTGTAGACCAATGGAAGCAAGTCATATTCTCAGACGAGTCCAGTTTTTCTCTTTTCCAAACTTCTGGGCGAGTTTATGTGTGGAGGCAGCACAAAGAATTTTACAACCCTGACTGCCTTCTTCCAACAGTGAAGCATGGAGGTGGATCAGAGATTGTTTGGGCCGCCATATCATGGAAATGCCTCGGCCCAATAGTTGCCCTGCATGGTAGAATCAACAGCAAAGATTACCTGAACATTTTGGGAGATCATGTTCATCCAATGGCCACGAATTTATCCCCTGATGCTGACTGCATCTTCCAAGACGATAATGCTCCAATACATACCGCTCGAGTGGTTAATAATTGGTATGAAGAGCATGAAAGTGAGCTAGAACACATGGAGTGGCCTCCCCAATCTCCAGATATCAATATTATTAAACATTTGTGGTGCATTTTGGAGCGACAATTTAGGTGCCGCTATCCTCCACCGTCGTGTCTTAAAGAGCTGGAGCAGGTATTAATGGAAGAATGGCTGAAAGTTCCTCTGGATGAAGTCAGGAAGCTGTATGATTCTATTCCTAGACATATTAAAGCTGTATGTGAGTCTAAAGGAGGACCAACTCCATATTAAATTAATTTTCTTTGTATTTAACAAGTGTTTCAATTATTTTGTCCAACCCCTGTACATATATTCACAAACGCTGCAGTAATTTCAACCAATCCGTAGCATCATAATGAAATTAAATTCAACGACATCGGTAGCAATCTGTGACAGACATAACGTCGTTTCCGATATTAGGCAGATGTAGTTTTAGTGTATATTAAGTAAGGAAATAATTAATATGTTGTATCATAAATATTTATTTTATTTCATATACTTATGTTTATTATGCCTTCATGTATTGTGCATATATATATGTAGTAGTCCGTTGGTATAATCCGAGCGAGTCCTATTAACACAATATAGAATATTAAATGTTAAAACTAATAACGCAAGCTCAACGTTGATTTTCATTAAACTGACCACAAGTTTTCATACAATTGGAATTAAGATACCATTAGTTAATGATCATTTTCACCCGCGAATTATATATATATATATATATATATATATATATATATATATATAACAATAAATTATTCATACAAAAAGTAGATTAGTAAACTTAATGATATAAAATGGCGAAATTCTTTCGCTAACAAAATTTTAAAGGTGCATTAACCTACAAAGCACTCGATGAATGTTATGATCCTTGTTTTTAAAAATTATAAGCTGTATAAAGTCTTTCTTTAATACGCAATTACTTTCGACTGTACATTCAGTCATCTTCAGGCATGGAAATTATTTTGATTTAAGGATAACATTCAGGTAGCATCCGAGACGAAAAAATATAATGCGAATCGAAATACGTTTTTTTTTATGTGTTGTTGTTAACGAAAAAATACTTTTGGTGCGTGTAGTCGCAGCGCTAAGGTTGAATTTTTTTGAAAATTTAAGAGAGTGCGTTTTTTTACTGATATGGCAATTTGAGGATTTTTTTTGTTGTAGAAGTTTATCAGCCAATTTGGCATTAACAAAATTGTTCAATAATTTCAACTGAATGTACAGTTGAAAGTACTTGCGTATGAGAGAAATACCTTATACAGCTTATAATTTTTAAAAACAATCGAGTAATTTGTAGGTTAATGCACCTTTAAAATTTTGTCAGCTTACTAATCTACTTTTGTATGAATGATTCATTGTAATATAAATTGAACTGCACCAGATATTTGATATTTCTATATCTATCTATCTATCTATCTATATATATATACATACATACATATATATATATATATATATATATATATATATATATATATATATATATATATATGCCAGTAGTACGCAGGGGGTTACAGGGTTACAGATAGTGGAAGTGAGAGAAAAGATTGAATATACGGAGGATTGAGGAAAGAACAAAGATTTTACGGGATTCAGATAGATAGTAGATGGCGATAGACTTTGCATTCAAATTACTGATGTCAGGGGAGCAAGGAAACGGATGGGAGTACCACAGGCGGTAAGTACGAGAAATGAAACTGTTAGAGTAGATGTGACGGTTACATTTAGCTATTTCAACAGTAAACGGGTAGGAACTAAATGCCAGTTTAGTAGCACGCTTTAATTCATATATTTGGGGCACCAATGAAAAAGGCTCGTCAGAGCAATAGCCATGAAAATTTTTGTAGAAAAGACAGAAGGAAGCCGCGTCAATTTGTTGAGAAAGTGACTGAAGTCGAGAAGCCAAGTCAGGATAGATTACATTACAGATGAATTTTTAGCTTTTCTCTTTATATATTAAATTTATTCTCTTATATTATGGTTACGCCTATTCTGAGTTTCGGGGATACACATCTCTTCTTCAGGAGAATTGATGATGAACTGGGTTTATTTTCCTTAAAATTCGTTACTTTCTGTTGTAAACTTATTTGTTCATTTCATTGTATTTAAATGTGTTCGTGATTTTGTACCGTAAATTTCTTTGAATCTATTCGCATTAAATAAATTATTATATAATGGGAAGTTAGATATTAATATGACTTTTGAGTATTATTAAATGTGTAGCTAATTATTTCAGTTTTACATAGAGATCTGCTTAAACGTTTTCCTAAGTAAAATGTTTATATATTTATGGACTGTAACTATTCATAACTTATTAGATATACGACACTTGGATGGGGTATAATGGCTAGCAAACTTGTTTCACTAGAACCATTACACCTGATTATTGAGTTCGATCCTCACTGGGTGACCCATACATTCGGCTTTGTGCTACATATAAGCTACGCTTAGAAAATCACCGGAGCTTATTAGCTATGTGTATACTTTTAATTTAGGTCACAAGAACTCTTTCACATGTTTCATTAAATTTAATTTGTTTAATGAATTTTTCAGTTCGACGTATCACTTCCTATTCAACAGTGTCAAAGTTCATATGAAACGCTAAATTAATTAATATTATTTAATCCTATTGCTGTAATAGTTACCACTTATTTATTATTTCTTAAATTTCTAAAAATGTTGACATACGTTCCTTTTGTTTTATTTTCGTTATTTATATTTAGTTAACATCAACATGTATCTTAAGTTCTTTAGAAATATTCCTCTATACCAGGTGTGTCGAACTGGCGGCCTAAGGCTGCATGCAGACTTTTATATGAATCTTGGCGGCCCTCACAATGGTTTCTATAGCCGTAGTATATCGAGACTTTTTGTTGAAAGTACCTAGAAGTAGGGGGTACCCAGAATTTTTCATATCTTCCTCAGACATTGAAGAACTTCACAAAGTTTGCCACAAATACTGTGAGGATATTTGGTTCTACATATCCCTGTGAGCAGTTATTTTCTTTTATGAATGCCACAAAAACGTCTCACAGAACCAGATTAACTGATGAACATTTGTCACCTTTGATCAAAGTGGGATCTACACAGACATTCCAACATGATATATCGAGAATAGTTTGTCTAAAGCGATGTCACTCATCAGGACAAAATAAAACTGATTAAATTTTACTACCTTATAATGTAAGTATTTTTTATTTAAAGTTTAGTTACCATTGTAAGTCTATAAGCAGGTGCGGTCCTCGGGTGTGAAGATATGACCGATGCGGCCATCTATATGCCCTGAGTCTGACATGCCTGCTATATACAATATATGTCACACACATTTTATGTATTTTTTTTTACTATTTTACTATTGTTGGAGATTCACTCTTCCAGATGGCAAGGATATTTTTAAATAACATTGTTTTTAAATCACTGTAGTTTTTGAGAATCCATGTAGTGTATTATTTTAGAATAGATTATTTTATTATTCTGATAATTAAATATATATTGTAGGTTTTTATTTCAATCATTAAGTAATTTGTACGTACAATTTATAATTTTAATATGTTTCATCTTATTTAATATCAGGCTAAGGGTACATTTCTTGACAACAGGTTAGGATTAATAATGTCTTTATAATTGTTTGCCTCAGTATGTTTGCAATTTTGTTTTTGCCATCATGTTTTTAGTTTTGATAATGGTAATTTACTTTGCACTTTAATACTATAGAATTGAAACTACTATTAATAAATATTTATCTTATATTTAACATTTTTATGTAAAATAATATGTAAGAAAAAGTATCTTTTTCTTGGTAGATTGTGAAACTGATAATGACTGTTTTTATATATCTGTACAAAATTCTCTTCAAATATTAAGTTGACAAACACGTATATTTATTTTTTCATTTCAGTCAGTAGTAAATACGTATTATTAGCGTCTAGTGAGTGATCAAGGAAAATGATTCTATTGTTAAATTGTATTCATAAGTAAATTTCGGAAGTAACGTGAAGAAAGGATATTTCCTCGTCATTGATTTTTATTTCGTCTCGATATTTTTGCTAATATGAACATATCACTAATAAAATAAACGTAAATAATGTGACTGAAAAATAGGTATTCTAAGAGAATTATAGACGTGGAGAACGCTTAACATCTGAAAATGCCAATCAGCATGCAGTATTGATTCCCATGTCCACACTATCTAAAATTCCATTGATATTGAGCAACTTCTGCAATATATATAAAGAATATTTTAATATATATATATATATATATATATATATATATATATATATATGGCAGTGGTTATAGTTGTTTCAACGAGATAAAAGTTTATATTTTAAAAAGAAGATAAACCGCAAAGGTTTTCGTTTGAAATGTGTTTTTTTTTTATTTTAAAATATATATTATACTCTATTTTCCCTAATTCTGATTTCGCGACCTTTCTCAAGCAAGTACATATTTCCACATAATATAAAAATGATTTTTTGGCGTGGTAGAGAATATATATACTAAAGTCAACACGCAGAGGCAACAGATTTATGCTAAACTTAGTTACCAGTACATGGCCTCTGGGTGTTGAGTACAATGTCCAATTTTATATTTACGTAACCTCTATCCCTTATATTGAGCACTTTAACCCACAAATACAGCATACCTTCACCCTCCGTCTACCAATATTATCTAGGGGTAATTAGAGGTGGACATAGAAATAACAATTTTAATCAAAATTCATTCACTGACACAAAAATTACAAGAAAAATCTTGTATTTAGTTTGAAATTATAAACATAATTCACATTACATTTTTAATAAAATACAGTTTATTGTGGAATGTTGCTCAGAATACGTTCAAATGTCAGTGACAGACGTTTTTTTGCAAATATGACTG
>OZ038496.1:72738646-72751146 GCA_964036315.1 Acanthosepion esculentum
AAAATGGTCACCTATATAAGGTAAATTGTTTGTATCGAATTGTAATTCATACATATGTGTGTGTGTATATATATATATAGACACAAATGTACATATAAGAATTAAGGTGCCCATTTGACATTACCTGTCTTCACAATGAATTCCTTTGTTTGAGCGGCTAGCCGCTTAAACAAAGGAATACATTTCCTTCCGAGTTGCTAACAACTCGGAACGAAAGATCGGATCTTTTTTTCATTCGTTCCGAGGTCCTAGCACAACGGTACAAAAAATTGGCGAGGCAGGTTCGAAATTCCGGTCTAGTTTGGTACACAAAATTTCACTTAAATATCTCTTGCAAATGTATAAATCAAGCTTTTTTTAATCTCTCCAAGTATGTGTTAAATTGCAAAACTTATTGGATATCCCTTACATTTGAATGGCAATTAGTCTATGAGAACGAATAATAGTAATTTAAACCTGCTTGAAGAGGGATGGGCTGCCTTACCCAAGGCAAACTATTGCCGCTACAGCTGCGGTGCATTGACAACCCGACAACCCGACATGACTTTACAATGAGTACCATTTAATGTGTAAGTGTGTGTGTGTGTTTTTTTTTTACCCAACTAAAATGACTTTAGTAAATATTTTGGCGTAAATGTTTGCAAGGAGTCATCCAACTCTACGTTGGTCCAGTTGCATATAAATGTCTTTACTCATAAACGTATTTAAGTATATATAAACATTTGTGTTCACAGTTAAATATTCGGGTATTTGCTTTCACTGCGGCAAGCAATCGAAATATAATTTTATGTTTGCCCGCTGTTACCAAAACAATGGAATTCAATAAATTCGAAGCAAAGCAAACGTTTCATTTTCCATTCTTCTGTATGAATATGCCCAATCCAAAATCATATTCGGGAGGGCTCGACAATACTGGCAAAAACAAATAAACTACTCAAAAGCACACACATGAACCCTACCCAACATAGGACGTATATATATATATATATATATATATATATATATATATATATATATATATATAGTCAAACCTAATGAGCCATGTTCCTGGCTCTTTCTTTTTTTAAACCTTTTTTTCCTTCGTGATTGATTTGGCTATTGTTAAATCAAGAGTTCGAAGGTTTTTCGACACGAGTATAGTTACCTATATATATATATATATATATATATAATTATTTATTTGAATATTACAACATAAATATGTTATAAAATCACGACAAAAGTAGCCATTTTGTTTCAACACTTCTTGTGTCTTGTCAAGTGATAATATAGAATATAGAATAGGTTCTATATTCTATATTATCACTTGACAAGACACAAGAAGTGTTGAAACAAAATGGCTACTTTTGTCGTGATTTTATAACATATTTATGTTGTAATATTCAAATAAATAATTATATCTGCTCTACTCTGTATTGAGCACTCTTTAAAGAATATTAATTGTTGGTTATTGGATTTCACTCCGTATATACCAATCCTAAACTTGTATATATATATATATATATATATATATATATATATATACATATATGTGTGTGTGTGTGTGTGTGTGTGTGTGTGTGTATTAATTCCTTATAATAAGACAGTATCTTTGTATGCAGAGAGAATATAAATATACATACACATACTAGCAAAAACGCACACACAATACACAAAATTGGAAATAGATCTAAAACCATAGAGGCGTCATTAAAAGATAAGAATACAGATATCTTTCCTCACCCTTTCTCGGACCAATCTTAATAGTTTTTTTTGTCCTTCTTCAGAAGAACTTTCTCAACACCTGTCCAGGAAAGACATTTGTGTCACTACTATTGTTTAACATCGAAGAACATGAGGAAAATTAATTCATTTTAATAATATGTGGAAATATCCTATCTTTGCCTAAAGAAGGTCGGGACACCCGAAACAATGTTCCAAAATGATAGAAAATAAAGCATAATATATATATTTTTTTAAATCCACATTACAACCAAAAATGTTTGCGGTTTCTTTCTTCTTTTTAAAATATAAAATATACATACATTCACACACACACACACACACACACACATATATATATATAATATGATTTTTATATTGTGGTCGTGATCGTAAAATCTGTTTCATTGTTTCCCTATTTGATTCCAAGAAGCAGAAATCAAAATCACAAATCGATATATTTTTGTACCATGTAATCAAAACCTCCGGTAGCTGACATGGTTTATCAACGCTGTTCTAAGTACGAAATCGAGCAGAGGAAGCAAACTGATGGATTCATAACGCTAAAATATAAATAAAATGCGTAATTGTCGCCGTCATCATCATCATCATCATCAATATCAGCTGTTCTTATATCAGCGGTAAGGCCAGAGGGCTGAAACTGAATTGCCTGAGTCATAGAATAGTATGATCGTTCTATAATTCGGCCGTTCTACATTTCGGCCTTCCTAGGTAACGTCTACTTTACTCGTCGGTAACCATGGAAATTTCAATCCAGTGGGGTTGTTTGCACTTATAATAAAATCGTATTTCACTGACTGAACAGAATAGCTGAAAGGAAAATGAATGACAAACATGCCTTATTCTCAGAGATACTTTTATACCACTAAGACATACAGAAAACTATGTATTTAAATGTACACGTCTTCCACTCGGGAAACACTATATCTTATGCCTACACAGCAAGCAAAGTGTAAGAAGAAACAAAAAGGAAGGGTCTTACGTATAATATGGATATTCGTCTGTGTTTCTGGAGAAGTCATGTTTAGCACTCCAGATTCAAACAGTGATTTGCATATTAATTTCAGACGAGCTGTTTTGTCGACATTTAGCTGTTTGCACAGTGTCCGGTAGATATATATAATCCTACCCATTATGGTTTATTTTGCTTATGTTATAATTAGTTGTGTTATATTTTTTATGTTGTTAATTTCTTTTAGTCTCGAGCTACACAAATTATTTATTTGTTATTGCATTAACTTTTTTCTCCTTTTTCTTTTACTTCCTTCTGTTTCTTGTTCTTCTTATTATTGTTATTGATTTGATATGACCACCGACTCTTAAATGTTTCGACCGGGTGATGATAACTCAGGTTCGACTTGCAATTGATAGATACAGCTTTTTTCTCAGCGCGTGAGCTGTTACATTGCTATCACGTGCGCACTTCCAATAATGTCAAGTTCCTCCAAGGCTTCTTGCAAGAAGAAAGATTCCTGGAAATAGTCACGAGTGCGTCATTTTTTTCCCGACTTGCCATGCCAGGTCTTTGCAGCTTTCACTTATCACATGTTTCGTCAAGATGTTCTTATCCCAAGGTATCACAAAGTTTATCAAGATCATTTCATAACTGTTGTTCAAAAGTGTGATAGCAAGGTGCCTATTATCGAAGCTCTTTACAGTCAAGATGGCCGTTTTTCACATCAGATAATTATTTTTATCCTGCTTGTTACAGATTTAATTAGTTAGCACGTACCTTGCACCCAGACATTAGTCCATAGATACTGGACTATTTTGTTTTGATCGTGAGGAAAACAGAAAAGATATATCAGAGACGTTGTTTGGTTCCACTCAGAAAATGAACGAACGGAAGAAAGAGAAAAGAGAGGTGGCGATAACACTCTCATATCATTAGCGTCTGCTTCACTAAAATAAAAACAAATCTCGTCAATTTCAAATATATTCATTTGTACCCTCTTACTTCATTAAACCATGGCGTGCATTCACATGTATGATAGTTATTACAATATTTTGTTAAAGATGTTAAGCTCAAGTGGTAATTTAAGTGTAGCCTTGATGTGACAGAAAGTCGAATGTAGGAAGCTGCCAGTGAGGAACAAACTTACTACATATTCGTAATTGATCTAGTGAGAGAGTCTTGCTAAACATTACACCGGCTCGAAGCACTCATCATTAACTTCAAATATATAACAACCCAAGAAGAGAATTTCAAATGATATATAATCGATGTGGAACTCACCATGAGCTTATTTAATCATTAATTTATAAATTATGATTCATCAGATAATTCAACAAGGAAATCAGTTAAATTTTTACGGGTATATATAGTTAACGTTATTATTATTATTATTATTATTATTATTATTATTTAATTTACTACTTATTGTTGCTAATATTCAGAGTGACCTACTGTGTTCCGTTATTTTCTAATTGTTAGCAAAATTAGTTTGTTGATGATTAACATTGTTTTTAATAACAATTTTAAGAATGCCTTTTTTTGGATATCATCTATTTTGTCACGGATATTCAATGATTAGTTTTGAAAGTTTTAATAAACTTTCAGAACTATAAGATAGTATTGAATAACGATTAACATTTCCTTCATTACCACAAGCTCTGGACTTCACTACTAGAACTGGCCATGTTACATATAAGGCGTCAAATCGTCCCCATTCCTCTCCTATTCCTTTGTAAGGAGTAAGTTCCATTCGAACAACTTCTATAGAATTGATACTTTGTGGAACAGACTCCCGAGCGGCTTACGGTTACATCACGAGGAAACACCAGTACGATCATCGTAGTTAAGCAAATTCGAGCCTGGTCAGTACCTAGGAATACAAGGTGCTGTAAACTTGGGTGTGCGGGTGGTGTAATGGATAATGACTCCGAATTGTTAATCGGAGAGCCGAGTTCCAATTCCAGTTGGGTTCGTTATATTCACTTACGCGCAAATGCCCTTTGTAATGGTATGAACCCATCTCTTCTCTTCTCGGCTATGGGAAAATTAGTAAAACTTATATCACTAAAGCAATAATATCTCCCTCTCAAAAACACTCATACAATCTAAAACTAGTTTCTGGACTTAAATAACCTGCAAAGGGTTGATAAGCCCTAGAAAACAAATCATCTTACCAACAAAGACTCCAGAGATTATGTTTCCTTTACCACTAGAAATTTAATAACTGCACGTTTAGAGGAGGGCGTTTTCTATTCTACATACCCTCATAATATTCGCTTCCTACTTCACACTACACCTTACAACAACGTCTAAATGCTAATCAAAGCGCTAATGAACAGGATGGTTTCGTTAGAAACAAGAAATGTTGTGCTGATGTGTTACGCAATATCAGTGAATGATGGACAATCTACTCACAAATGAAAAGAAAACTGGAAGCAACGTAGATATGCTTCTACAGAAGGATGCTGAGAATTTCACGAACGGGGCTCGTAAGCAATGAAAAACTCATAATGAAAATGGAGACAGAATGGACAATTATACGCAGAATGTGAAAGAAACAGATGGAATATCTGTGACACATAATAAGGTAGAAGGGCTTGGAGAATATGACACTAACAGGTCCAACTACCTCACGAGTTAATGGGGATAGATGGCTGTAAGGTTGGTGGTGGTAGACTTAGAAAAAGGAAAAATTCACTTAGAGGTCAAAGAGTCAGAAGGGTGTTAAGAGCTGTAATCGGTCACGATGTGAAGTAACACGCACATAGAAAAATATGAATGTCTATTATTCTAATTAGATATTGCTTGTCTTTTTAACCCAAAGTATTCTTAAGTCCCGCAGAATAATGTCGGAAACAACGCCATTGCGGAAAACCTAATTAAGTTGTCTGAAATGTTATTGTTTTGTTTTTGCTGTTAATATTAATGTTTGATAAACCAAGAAGCGAATTTAACTGGCATATTGAACCATTGTACTGCTTGGCAATAAATCAAGATACTTAATCAGGCAGTTATGGAAAAAAATCCTAAATCCGAACACTATTTGTTAACTGGCATTATATATTAACCTTACAAAGTTTTCAATAAATAGTCTTTTCTCTCTCTTCGATTGTTCGATATTCATCCTGGAATATATATAGTTATTCCTACACAAATTAGCTATGATCACTGTTATAGATAACTTCGAAAGCACACATATTCTTCTGACATTGCATTTTCATAGGGATTGTAAGAACCGGTTTGTTCGAAACCAGACAGTCCTGGGTATGACGATAAACTACATCCAGCAGCAAGGCCTCTGAGGAGGAGGTTTTGAGGAGCATGGAAACAACTTTTAATTGCTGATGTTCCCAGGTCCACTCTGACTCGGGGGGGGGGGGGGGTAAGCACGTGTTAGATTCCCAGCCTTGAGAAAATAGTTCACAACCCAAACTGGGGTCAAAACACTACAAACGTGAAAATAGGTTATAATAACAAAAATAGTTTGTAAAAAAACAAATTATTACCAGTAATACATTTTTGAAAGAAAGGTATTATCAGTTATACATTTCTAAAAAAAAAAAAAAAAGATATTACGAGCAATACATTTTTTAAGAAAAATATTACCAGAAATAAGTTTTTGGGAGAAAAAAATATTAGCAGAAATACATTTTTGAAAAAAAAAAAATTAACAGCAATAAAAATGTTGTCGGCATTAAATAACCCTTGAGGTTGTTATGCCCTAAAACAACCAAACCAAACTAAACCAAATCTGAATCAGACAGGGGAAGATGCATAATGTCGTTCACGAAATCACTGGACAATTAAATACAGGAAATTTGATTTTAGCAATGTAATATAGCGTATACCATGAAATAACGCGTGGGTTGCAGTTTTTATTATGACGCTGTATACGGGTAATATACGTGTTAGATATTTTCTATTACATTTTCAAATGCAGGGACCAACAACGTTGTTAGCAGTGATGCATTTAGTGAGAAAACAAAATAAAATCTTCAGGTGAAAATACAATTTAAATCAATTTATTTTAGTGCCTACGTTGTTGCTCGTAGATGAACTCTGATACTCAACGTATTAAAAGTATTAATTGTTTGAACATTTATCATAAAACCTTTCACCTGACAACCTACTTTAATATTTAGAGATTGTTAGCCACGTAATCGAGACACACACACACACACACACACACACACACACACACACACACACAGATATATATATATATATATATATATATATATATATATATATATATATATATATATATATATATATGTGTGTGTGTGTGTGTGTGTGTGCGTGTATGTATATATGTATGATTATACGTTTTACCAGTTTTGACTGGAAGGGCTAATTCCGAGGGGGATATAAAACCAAGAGCTCAATGTCGACTACAGAGCATTATAATGATAATCAGAAGACGGACACTTTAATTGTCCATTTCGTTTATAACTTTTATTTCGTGAACACCGAGATGTTCAACTCATCAGAATGAAATCTCCTCATCCCCCAAAAGTTAATGTCTCCGTATACTTCTTATCATTATATATATATATATATATATATATATATATATATATATATATATATATGATTGGATTTCTCTGTATCCTTGGAAACAGGAAATTATGAATTTATATGTGCGTTTAAAACTCAGTAAATTTAAAATAAGTTATTCCTAAATTCGCTTGAAGATGAAACAGAACTAATGCTTTTAATTTAATTATATAATTAAATTTGAAGTTTTTAGCTTCATTGATTGAAACATGGTTATTACTGTGTAGCGAAGAGACCATATTTTAAATCAGTTAATTTATAATATTTATGCTCTGTAAATTTACATTGAGCACTGTTTTGTGAAAATAAAAAATATCAATAATAACACCGGATTTTATATCTTACTGTTTTTTCTTTGTATATATATATATATATATATATATATATATATATATATATATATATATATATGAGATACCGCTATATTTGTATCAACGGATGCTTTTTAAGATCAATCAGAATCTGCATTCCGGATTATTTACAAAAAGAAGAGAAATCTATTGAAAATACTTTCACGCTTCTCCAGTAGCCTAATTATTTTATATTCAATGTGAAACAAAATGCCCATAAAATATTTCCAAACAAAAAAAAACGACCCCTCCCGAAAAAACAATGAACCAACAAAGTATATTATCATACAAACTAACTCTATAACATCTACAATCGAAAAGAATCTATTTAAACTAACATAAAATTTATTACTTCTACATAAAAAACAATAAAAGACTTAGTCGATACTATACAAAGCAATAACCTAAAACCTGAAGGAGGAGTTTACTCCGTCGCCTGTAATAATTGTCATAAAAAATAAACAGGCGAGCCATCAAGGAATCTAAATAAATGCTTATATGAACACAAAAGGGACATTTTCAAAGAAATGCTTTAAATTCGTGGGTTGCCCTACGTAACAATAGAGACTACAATTTTTACATAAAAAACGCTACTCTGATCAAAGGAGAAAACAATTCACTACAACGCAAATGTCTAGAGCAAGTGACGGTAACCTTTTTCGGAAGTTCGGGGTCTTCCAGGTGGCTTTTTTTAAGCGCTGAACCGGTGGCTCTGAAATGTTCAAATCGTATCGATTATCTATCCGAAACAGGATCAATTCAGTGTAACAAAAAATGAGCACGTAAAGCTCCCTTTATTGCAATTACAGATTCACTAGGTTTAAGTCATGATGGTAACCGATGGTATCTGAAAAAGTAAAAGAATATTAACTAGTAGAAAACACCGCTGCCGCTTGTTGACATTCAGTAGCATCACATAGGTGACAGTTTAAAATGTGGGAGTTATTTCTGCTGCACACTGCATAATAAAAATAGTAGACTATATTGATTATACTATGCTAATTGATTAGAGTCGCTAATAATTATAGTAGATTCCATGTTACTATTATACTGTGGAAACAGTTTTTTAGGGAATTTTACAAATTGCATCGTGTTATCTAGGCTACTGAAGTTCCAAGAAACAGAAAGTTGAAATTAAAAATTATAATTACGTGATTACTAAGACAATAGAAGATGATTAAAAAGACAAATATTTGGAACGAAAATCAAAAACAGTTCCATTGCAATGATAACGAAGTCATTAAGACAACGTTAAACGAGTTGTCAAAGTCGTTGACTATCGATTTTGTGAACAGGTTTATTTCTTCATAAGAAACAGAAACTTCCTCTTTTTGCGTTATCCCTCCAAGATGTGAAGAGTTATGGCTCTCAACAACTTCTTATCTCTTTCAGCCATCCATTCACACAAGCTCATCAGGTAGGAAACCTACCATCTTTGACTTCGATATGTCTTGCGGGTGCGAAAATCTCCAAGCCCTCCTTCCTCAGTATGTGTCTAAGATATTTTAGTTCCTTCTTTCTGATACTATGTATAATATCCCTTTTCCCCATTTTCCATAAGACATCTTTGTTGCTAACGTAGTCGGTCAAAATATTCTCAGCATCCTTCGGTAGAACCAAATTTTTGTTGTCTCAGGTATTATATTCATCTGTGAAGCATTAGTTTTCCTTATAGAAAAATGGATATTACATAGCAGTTCAGCAATCTTTTCTTTGTATCTAATGTATTATTCACGTTTCTTAATACTTTGCTTAACGTTTTGCTACCCCAATGCACGTTCAGACTTCGATGTCAAACTATCCAACCACTGTTAAAACACTTCCCAGATTTTACTAATTGCAGTCATCGAGTGGTAGCATTTCTCGTCCAAATGTTCCACAATTTTTTCAGTCTGCTGAATGTTGGACGAAGAAGAAGGTTAGTTACTTAAATGAGAGAATTTAAAATATTTATTTTATTCAAATATCGATATTTTAATTTCTTGAATGTTATGGACCATTGTCGCGTCTTAAAAAATAACTTTCTGGAAGGGTATAGTTTTTTTTAACGTGGGCCTTCAAAATAATCAATGTAAGTTGTCATCATAAATATCGCAAAATATCACACCACCTCCATCTTATTGATGTCCAACCACACGGAGGCTTGTTCACACAAGTAGCCAAAGATTCTTTCGACCATGACAAGACTGCAAAATATTCGTCGGTGAAAGGAACAATTCAAATATGAAGCAAGAGAAATAGAGTTCTACAGAAGGATGCTGAACATGAGAGCAACGACGACGTTTTGGAGAAAATTGAAACAAAAAAGGAAACTAGTTCTTAACATCAGGCAGAGACAGTTGAGTGTTCTGGGACACACAATGAAAAACGAGGGCTTGGAAAATGTGATACTCACGGAACAGACAGAGTGCAAGAGTGACAGACGAAAACAAAGCAAAGCATACTTAGTGATCCTGACTAAATGGGGATTAGGGGAAATAACAAAGTTTATTAAGAACTACAAGAGGAAGTAAGTTGTGGAGAGCCGTGATTGCCTACTTCCTGAGAGAAGCCGGCACATAAAGAAGAAAAAGACGTCTAGCGGTCGGTCTCACATGTTCGTTATACCACTTAATTTATGTTCTGGCCTCTTCTGTCTTTTGTCACATCCTGTTTCTCGTGAAGCTTTATCTTTTCAGAAGTTGACAAAGAGAGGTTTTTAAAACGTCTCACTTTTTTTTCTGTCAATATAAAAGATTATAATAAATAATTATTACACTACTCTCGGTATTGAGGTCTCTTCTGTAATAATGCTGTGAACGTTACAATTTATACAGTGTAACCCGGATATAAGAGACCCGGATATAAGATAGATTTTCTCTGGTCCCAAATTAGAGCCTGCGTTAATGTATAGATAATAGACCAAACCCGGATATAAGATACTTCTTCTCCGGTCCCGACAACGCTCTTATATCCGGGTTACACCGTATATACAGTGTAACGCGGATATAAGATAGATTTTATCTGGTCCCAAATTAGAGCCTGTGTTAATCTATAGATAATAGACCAAACCCGGATATAAGATACTTCTTCTCCGGTCCCGACAACTCTCTTATATCCGGGTTGCACTGTATATTACTTTCGTTCTCATTACATTCGGATATCTATTTATATATATATGTGTGGGGGGGGGGTAAAAATGACTGGCCAGTTACTGCGGTTAAATGCTATATTTAAATTTTCTTTGTTCTCTCAATTCTTTTCTGGATATAAGAAGAAAAAAAAACTAAAGAATATAAGAAAATTTAAATAAAAAACTTAACCGCAGTAGCTTGTCAGTATTTTTTTAACGAAATTTGTATAAGAGATGGATGACGCCGCTCAGCAAGTCTTTAATAAGGTATCTGTCTAGGTGAAGGAAAACTTTGATATAAAACCTCCTAAGTGCTAATCCGAATTTCTTGCATACGTTTGTCTCTTGGATCCTCTGCATTGTTGGTGTGATTCGATGCTTTCTTTTGCAAGCTGTGCACGATTTTAATTTTCAGCTTGGGCATTGCTGACATCTTATCATCTACTGTTGCTCTGGTTTCTAAAATCTAGTGCCCATGACAAAACGGAGACGCCTACAAATCTGACGCGCTGGGTGAACGAAGCTGCTAACCTACAGACTGGCGGCCTTTGATCGATGCAAAGTCGTTTGCCTTATGAAGATAGATGTAGAATTCAGTCGATTGAATGATGACTGAGCAGCCCTGTTTACGAATAACGCTGCTCACTAGGTGTCTAGAAAAAATATCTAAGCATTGATAAAAATCTAACCGGTTTAGTGCGGTCTTAAATCAATCAAACTCGAATGTTAAACCAGAACTTAACATCTCTTACTGGAAGGTACTGATGTTTATTGGAGACACAAAACTAGCTCTTATCCTGCTCGAAGAACCGCCCTAGTTGCTAGAGAACCCATCCGCTATATTATCGATATTGCAGTTGTATCTTAGACCTGATTCTCTGATAACGGTTAAATCAAGAAGTAGGGTGATCACTTCATATTCTTCTCGAAAGGTAGCAAATCAGATTAACGAAGATAGGCTGTATAAACGAATATAATGTCTCGTAATATAAGCGACAGGCTTATGACACTTCGGTTACATCTTGCCGGTAGTCTATATGCTACGTTAATTAATCCTGGTTTACACACACGTGTCAGATGAAACTGATAAGTCCTCATTATACTAGGTGTTGTATTTGACCCTAGCATAAATCAAAAGCTCTCTTCAAAGACTGTTTGAAAGAGTCTCTTTTCGCCTTCGGTATAGAAGATCCAGAGGGGGAATCTGCCGCATGAGAGCCAAATAAGTGGAAACTTACAATTCGTGAAGGCACTAAAACCTTCTAAGAATATGCATTGAGTAGGGTAAATGTTAATCTAGAAAAAGGGAGACCATTGATTCTGCAATCTACCAATTTACATATGATGGATTGGGAAGAGTATGCCTTTCCAATGCAGGCCAATTTGGTGGAACGTTGACAAATTACAATCAGTACTACGCTGGAAATAACATTCGGAGTGTGTCAGAAAACCCACAGAAACCGATTGGGTCTCACCCGTCACAAAGATAACCAGTATAAAGCTGAACAGACTTAACACAACAGACAAGGCTGTTATTTTGTTGCATCTGCAATAGATTTTGCAAGTCAAATGCTGCCTTCCAGCAACATAGTACTTCTCATATTGATCACACTCAGTGTATGTGTTTATATATATATATACATATACAATAATATACATACATATATATATATATATATATATATATATATATATATATATATATATATATATACCGTTTATACGTTATTTTTATAGATATAATTAGTCTGTTTTTTTAATTAAACAATATTAATTATATTTACCGGCATGAATGTTCTCGAAA
>OZ038496.1:72753646-72756146 GCA_964036315.1 Acanthosepion esculentum
TATTTGATATTATAGACTGAAAGAAAAACAGACTAACAGTAAACATACTGGAATATTTTGCACAGAGCAAATGAAATGTTTTCCTGCTTCAAGATTGGCTATATTATATAGCATTTTTGGAAATGCCATGTCCCTTCAGGACGTAGGCAATTATGGTTCTCCAGACTTTTCCTAATTATCTGTGAATTACCAAACATTCTTTGGAAATATATTTAAATAATTTACTGTTTTCATCACGGTTTGGAATGCAGTGTTTCCCTATCTTAGACTACCCTGTCCATATTAACATTTATAATAATAAAAGTGTAGTTTATTACGAAATTGTGTTAATATTGGGTGTATTTTATGATCATTATCTTTTAGCTTTATTTACAAATAAAATTTTATATTAAACATTTATTCTTTAACGAAGACTAAAACGTGAAGAAAGGTCTAAACATCAACTATAAAAAGACGGAATCTGTGGTTTTTAGAAAAAGACTCAGCCCAATATGCATATCACAAATTATAAATATCAAAATCTTATAAGTGCAAAAAATGAATTATCTAGGAATTTCTTTAACAGAGAATGGAAAATGCGATACGGAAAACCGGAAGTGCCTTGGCGTAGCGGAATATGCCATAGAATTGTAAGCAAAGTATTAAAAAAATAAGAGAATTTCATTGGAAGCAAAGAAAATAATATCGGACTGTTATGTAATATCGCTACTACTATATGACAGTGAATGCTGGACCATCTCACCACAGATGGAGAAAGAGATTTGAGGCAACAGAAATGTTCTACAGAAGGACGCTGGAAATACTATGGACTGAAAACCCGAGGAACGGCGTAAATTCATAGAAAATGGAAATAAAATGGAGATTTAATACTTAACATCAGAAATACTGTGTAACCCGGATATAAGAGACCCTGATATAAGAGAAAACCGGATATAAGAGAGATTTTATCTGGTCCCAAATTAGAGCCTGTGTTAATGTATATACAGTGTAACCCGGATATAAGAGAACCGGATATAAGAATCACCCGGATATAAGAGAGATTTTCTCTGGTCCCAAATTAGAGCCATACTTACCTAAACAAAATAGACCAAACCCGGATATAAGAGAAACCCGGATATAATATCTTCTCCGGTTCCGACAACTCTCTTATATCTGGGTTACACTGTATATTAGACCAAACCCGGATATAAGAGAAACCCGGGTATAAGAGACGTCTTCTCAAATCCCGACAACTCTCTTATATCCGGGTTACACTGTATATTAGACCAAACCCGGATATAAGAGAAACCCGGGTATAAGAGACGTCTTCTCAAATCCCGACAACTCTCTTATATCCGGGTTACACTGTATATTAGACCAAACCCGGATATAAGAGAAACCCGGGTATAAGAGACGTCTTCTCAAATCCCGACAACTCTCTTATATCCGGGTTACACTGTATATTAGACCAAAGCCTGATATAAGAGAAACCCGGATATAAGAGACGTCTTCTCCAATCCCGACAACTCTCTTATATCCGGGTTACACTGCAATCGAAATTTATGGGTCACATAATAAGAGAATTTGGAAAATTTGATACTCACAGGACATATTGAAGGTGTAAATGGTTGGCAGAACAGGGATGAGGATCTGTAGGAAAAAAGACAAATTTTACTAAGGGCTACAAAATAAAGAAATGGAGAGCTGTGATTGTTCACATCCTGAACGAACAACATATAAAAGAGGAAGAAGAAAGAAGTAGAAAAAATACATTTATTACCAACATTTTTTAATAAGAATCGATAATGAAGTTATAGCGCGTATGATATATTTTGGTTCCTAAAAGAGTTATAATCTGTACATTTTAACAATATCTGTTGGTTAATACCAATTGTATTTGGGGAACATTGTCTATCATAAGACGTTCTGACATAGTAACTATAATAATCTGTTTTCTTGTAAGTATCAAGTGTATGACAGAGAAAAAAAAACTTCCCAAAAATTCCAGTAACTTTCTCAATGCCCCCTGATCGATGTTTATTCTTTCATCAAACATTCAATTTCTCCATTACTACCTGTAGCTTTGTATGTCTGTAATGTTACCTGTCTTTATTAATCTGGTCCTAACTATCATGATCCATTTATTCTTTATCTTCTAAGTCCAGTCTTGGAATTTTCCTATTTAATTTTTTGGCCGATGGTCTGATGATACAGACACATCTTTAATTTAGGAGATTAATTTTATTTTGTTTACTTATTTGGGGGCTTTCTCGATCTGATGATATGACCGCTCTTGATCACAATATTTATTTAACTGTATTATCTTATTAAAATAGAATGAATTAAATGTCACGTTTCGCTATTTTCTTTCAAAGAACCGCATCTTCAAATCGGATTTAGTCAAGCTGATTTCATTTGTACAATTTCCAATCCGTTTTTAGATTTTTTTTTCCTTCTCCGAAACATTTAAGACACTTTTTTTGATCGTGTAATTGTTGACATCGTCTCTTGTGTTTTCTTC
>OZ038496.1:72763646-72773646 GCA_964036315.1 Acanthosepion esculentum
AAAATTATATGTAAATTTCCCTGTTAAGTAATATTTACTTTTGCTATCAAACATTATACAAATTATGCTTAGGCGGTTATAATTAATGGCTATAAATATATGTTTATTCTTTTGGTTATCATTTCTTTGTTTTATTTCCAGTGTGTGAATTTACAATTTCCTCTTTTCATTTCGTGTTTTCGATGACACTATTTCCACAAGCAATATCAAATATTGACGTTGCGTGTTTGTCAAGACCAATCGCTAACTTTCACAAGACAAAAAATGAACTAATTATCACTTTTCCTCGATTTTTTGTTATTTTTACTATTCTCATGATGAAACCTATTATATTATTACTCAATTTCATATAAAGTCATAATGGCTGAAAAAATATTATTACTGCTCGAAAGGTTGAGTTCGTTAATGATATTCTTATGATCAATAACTTACGTGGATAAAGAATTACAATCATAGTTATCATCAATCTGGACAATTTCGTCATTATAAATGATGTTGAAATCATGGTAATAAACGTCGATTTTATGCGGTGATTTTTCTCTACTTTCATTATAAGAATTTAATGAAAGAGACTGGAAGATCAAAATCAATAATAATTCATCAAATCTGATTCTGATGGTTTCTGATCTTAATTGATAGGAGATCTTAATATGTGCATGTTTTTTTTTGGCGGGGGGAGGGTGAATTAAGGTGGGGTACAATAATTATTCCCATTATTATACTAGTGTAATCGTCAAACACCTTCACCGGTCGTCAAAGACTTCCAACACCTCGGCTGGTCGCTGAAGTGGCCGCTTCAATCAAGAGCTAATCTTACCGACGTTGTGATTTAAGTGTAATCATAAGGATATTTGCTAACCGCCCCACGCGGTCAGACGTGGTACAAGACCGAATTTAAAGTGGGGTATCCGAGACCGTAGGTTCGGGCAAAAAGTCCCCGTAGACTCCGTAAAAAACGGGGTCGTGTAGCTGTCTACCACCCCAGACATAGCATCGCCTCGTCTGAGTTCCTCTCCACCCAAAAGCAGAGAGTTCGACTAAGCTTAACTGGAGACGAATCTCCAACTAATTGCCGAAGCAAGCCCATGATTAAGTGTAATCATAAGGCAGCTAAGATCAGATTGTCGCAGATATCTTTGTGTTGGGCTGGTCCAAACAGTACGATGACGTATAGGAAAAATAACACTCGAATAAATTGAACACAAGTAAATACGTTTTATATATCAGTCCTGCGTACAAATAATTGGTTTATATCAGAGTTCGCATGCAATTAATTATCAGCCCAGCCCGCATCTAAATCGGAAGTGATACTATCGTCGCCCTGGCAAAAATCTGGTTTGCTGTTGTTGGTAAAGTTTGGCACAAGGCTGAAGTCAGAGGCTTTCGTCGGCAGATAAATCACGTGGGTCTCTCTTCTGTCTTCTGCCTCTGTCTCTGTCAATTCGGCTCCGACTCGTCTCCCTTCTCTCTTCTACGACTCGTCTCCGTCTCCGTCGTCTCTCTTCTCTCTTGTACTGACTTCGCTTCGTGCATTCGTATTTATGGACCTTCGCCCAAACTGGCGAAGTAAGAGAATTCAATAATTCTGGGGAATTCCCTTCTTCCACTCGCTAATATTATTACTTCTCAGTAAATCCCCTCAGTGAGCGTGGGTTGCTTATCCACCCCCTACTGTTATTTCAACTGAACTTTCAACCAGGGGAATCATTTCCAAATTCGTTGTTTACGAAAAATGAAATTTCCGCTTTTCCCTTGTATTTGCATATGTGTGTCAATCAACATTGCCCCCCCCCCCAACCACCACACACAAACACACACCAAGTCTGGGTCACTTTCCCATTTTTCAAACTGCTCGACATACAATTCAAGTCGTGTATGTGTGAATTAAATCCTCAATTATTCCCACAGGTTTTTGGTAATCATTCTTTTCGTTTCAATATTTCTCAGCACATAACACTTTCTTATGTTTTAAAAAACTTTCGTTTTAACGCGGCAACGTCAAATAGTATCACACTAGTACTATTGTCCTCATGTTTTTTGTCGTGGTGGAGGCAGGCGGGGGGAGGGGTCACAACGGCTGAAACGTTGTGATAACAATAACATAGATAAGAACAATAGTCTGAATAGAAATAATGAAAATATCTCCTCCAATATCTGTCTTTCAGTCCTCTCTATCTCTTGATGAGGCATTGTAACTATTTTCACTGTTTACATTGTTCGGGCTTTATTGTCATATTCACGACGTAATGTGCTTTGAACCCTTCAAGACGTAGAAGGTCGTTGCTCTCCATAACTTCCTATCCTGTCTATTTTTCACTATTTAACATTAGGAAAAAAATAAGTTAGCATAAATATATCAGAATATGCTTGTTTTTTAGACGACGCATAAACGTTGTACAAAACTCCAGCAAATAATTTGTTTTTAATTTCTTGTTATAATATCTATCTATCTATCTATCTATCTATCTATCTATCTATCTATCTATCTATCTAATCACACTTTATTAGTATCTATCTATCTATCTATCTAATCACACTTTATTAGTATCTATCTATCTATCTATCTAATCACACTTTATTAGTATCTATCTATCTATCTATCTAATAATCACACTTTATTAGTATCTATCTATCTATCAAAAAGACAATATTTATTTTGAGCTACAAAGGGAAGGAAACTGTGGAGAACTATGATTACCAACATCCAGAAGGCACATCGAAGAAGAATTAGTTATAGCAACAATAGTAATAAGAGTAAAAGCGGTATACTTGTTTTGTCCGCTTGGGAACTTGTTTCTTTAATAATGTTACGCTGTAATTTACTCAATGTAGAACATGTTTAATACAAATACCTTCCAGACAGCAAAAAAGAAAAAAAGCTTACTTAAAATGTATTGCTAAGCTAAGACGTGAATACTGCCTACGAAGGAAGAATAAGGAGTCAATAAAAGAGGAGTCTGTTCATTCATACATAATGATGGTCAAGTCGAACCGCTACTTGGTAATTCTTTTCTTAATCTAAATATAAATGTAATTTGCTGTAAAAGGTTGAAAAACAGACGACTATAAATCTTTTTATTTTACTTCTCGCAATTCCCATACAGACAGAAAGTAATCAGAAACACGTAATATTTTTTATTCTTTAATGCCTTCAGTTTGACGAGAACTATCATATTCTGGTTACCACAATGTCGTGATCTACAGGGCGCATAATGAGTAAAGAGTATTTGACACGCGCAGGATGTACTGAAGTTGAGCAGACCAGTGAAAAACAGCGAATTAACGACATTGTGCAAATGGTTGACAGAACAGTAATTAGGAGATATAGCGAAATGAGAGAAAGCACTAAGATTTACAAATAATAGGAAATTGTGAAGAGCACAAACGTCCTGAAAGCGCACAGAAGAATGAGCGATTTGGACCATTTCTTGTTCATTGATTTCGTGAAAACAATTCTGATGGACATCACCGAAAATTTTTTATTAATTTTATTTCTAAGTGTTCCCAGTTTATATACAGGGTGATTAAAAATTAACTCGCCATTTTAAAATACCAGATTTCGCTACCAGCTTCTCGAGCCGCTCAAGAATCACGTCAACTGATTTCACCAAGTACTCTTATGGTATGGAAGACATAACTTCTTGTATTCGGCCTTCAAGTCCTTCGAAAATCTTGCTTCTTTAACCAAACACTAAGAAAAAAAATCACAGGGTTTTAATTCAGGACTAGGAAGTTATTTTCAATCACGCTATATATATATATATATATATATATATATATATATATATATATATATATATATATATATATTCCTGTGAATTATTTTTAACCTCTGACACTTCAGGTTTACGGATATATCACGTTGAAACACATATCTCCATACGATCACCAAATTCAAGCAACGTTGAGGCTAATCAATACCTAGATGTGACCACTGGGGCATATCAGTTGCTGTAAGCTTGGATGTGTGGGTGGTGTAATGGATAATGACGTGGAATTGTTAATCGGAGAGACAGGCTCAAATCCCTGTTGGGTTTGTTATATTCACTTAGGCGCTAATACCCTTGCGGAAGGTATGGATCCACCTTTTCTCACACAGTCATGTGTTAATCAGTAAGATATGTATCTCTAAACCATTATTATCTTAAAAAAAAATACTTACGGTCTAAATGTATCTCCTGGCTTTAAATAACCCGCAAAGTCTTGATAGGACGTAAAAAAGGGATCCATTAATCAAGCTCTTTATTGTGCCAAAAATATATATTTAAATAGTGTAAAATGAAGCGTAGAAATATGTTAAATAAAATTTGTTTAATCAGCATAGATATTATTTCATATAAATATTATTTCATATAAATATTACATGAGAGGCACGGTGGAGTAGTGTATAGCCGAGTTCGAATTCCAGTTGAATATATTACGTGCTAATATCCTTCGGAAAGGTATTAATCCTCTTCTTCTCTCTCCAGCTAGGAGTAAATAGCTCGATAAACTGGGTTCTATAGCCTTGGGTGTCAACTGGTCTAGGAGAACACTGAATTCAAAACCTGCGGAGGCTCTTTGGTGGTGGTGGTGGTGGTGGAGGGGCTTTGTGTTACGTAGTGCACCAGGTCTCTATTCAGCCCTTCAAAAAGTGTGATTGGTTCTGCACAAAAACCTCGCCACTATAATCAAATCATATGTGATGGTGTCTGGCTGTCGGTTCCTGGGAACTGAGCTGCTCGACACTCATACGTCGAATACGACGGGAGAATCCACCAAATATTACTTAAAATAATTGAAATCATTCATGATAACAGAAAGCTTGCTTGCATTAAATTATCCAACAAAATTGTGCTAGATGTACTTTTGCCCAATACTGTAATATGCTGTTTCTTCCTTAATGTGCCTTGAACCCTTCAAGATGTGGACGGTCATTGCTCTCCATAACTTCCTATGATTTCTATTTTTCACTATTTAACATTACTATTAGAAGAAAAAAAAAGATTGCATAAGTATATAAGAATACGCTTGTTTTTTGGCCCTGATCTGTCATCTCGTCTGCAGTCGCTCTCTCACAGACGCGCCGTCGCCTCGCTCTGTCTTTTTTTACAAGTACTTCCACGGTAATTGCTCCGATGAGCTGCTTTCGCTGGTCCCCAGGCTTCATGAATTCAAGCGTCCTACGTGGCTGGCATCCCGCTCCCACCCTTTCACTATTGAAACTGTTAAATGTAGCCGTCTCTTCTACTCCAATAGCTTCATATCTCGCACCTCTCGCCTGTGGAACTCCCTTCCTTATTCCTGTTTCCCTGACAAGTATAATCTCCAAATATTAAAATGTAACGTCAATCGACATCTCCAGTTGCCTTGATCTATCCACTATCCTTCTCCGCATCCTTTCCTCTATCACTCCTATCTGCTCTCGCTCCAAATCTGCTGTAACCCCTTGCCTTGATCTATCCACTACCCTTCTCCACATCCTTTCCTCTATCACTCCTATCTGCTCTCGCTCCAAATCTTCTGTAACCCCTTGCCTTGTTTGTGGTGAAAAGCTTAAAAAAAAACGCGCATAAACACTGTTCTAAGATCCAGCAAATACCTTGATAAACTTGACCGAAACTTCTTTATTCTTCTTCAATTGCAGTGTCCCCGGGGGACGTAGCAATTTGGCGTTCCACAGCATTCTTACCAATGTAGCTCGAAGCAACTATTTTCCCTCATCATTCCCGCAGTCCCCGCTCTGATCCCCGTTTGCACAAATTCAAGTTGATTACACAATGTTTCCTTCTGCAGCACTTACCGTAAATATGTGCTAAAAAAATTCAGAGTTTAGGGGGAGACGTTAGAAGTATTGAGTTAAAGCAGAATTTAGGAGCCGTAAACCCAATTATAAACAGAAAACAAGGCATAAACTTTTAATTCTGTTAAACAGACCAGGCAAGTAATAGGTGAACCAATCTATTTTTATTGTAAAAAAAAATAATTAATAAATAGTAAAATTTTCAGAGTTTAGCTAGAGACGTATTGAGCTGAAGCAGAAATCCTCATACTCGTATTAAGTTCGAAATTCTTTTGTTTCTAATTTTTTGTCATATTGCTCCGAGTGAAAATTATTCTAAATTCTCGCATATTTCATTAGTATTTTCTGACTTTTTTCCCTTATTAGAGCGTATTCTTTTGTCATTGGCACCAGCTTATTGTGAATAATGGTTGTACTTTTAGTTTGTGACATTTAATGAATATAAATTTTAGTTGGAAAATTAAAATTACACTCTCTTTTATCAAATAAAGCGTAATAAATTTCTATTCGACAGCCTTTGGAATCTTGAGAGCAGCATGGCTCTGGATAATGATTTTACTGGGCTTTTATCAAAGAAGAAAAATTTCTCTTAACGAAAGTAGCAGGCATAAAATAGTACTATTGATAGCCGTTTTAGTATCAATGCTACTAAGAATATTAATAAGTGAATTAGAATACAGGAAGACAAAAAAGAAAAATAGTGGAAAGAAAAGGAAGATATGAAAAAGAAAGTGAGCAAAGAATAAAAAAAACACGTAAATTACCTAAAAAAAAAAGTAAACTCGCATGTAATATAAAAATAAAAATTCATAAAACAGAAACAATCTGGAGAAACTTTCAGTTTAAAAATTACAGGAGAAAAGAAATTGGGGAAAAGCAGAAGAAAATGATTGTGTAAGCAGAGAAAAATCAAATGGTTTAAAAATCAGAGAGAGAGAGTGACACACAGAATAGTGAGAGCGGAAACACAAGAAATGTAGAAAGACGAGATTAGACGAGAAATGGAGAAGAACGAGATTAGACGAGAAATGACGGGCGCAGATTAGAAAAGAAGTGAATGCACGAGTCGTACAAACAGTGCAGCAGAGGAGGGCAGGATTTTATTGGCTTAGGCAGCGATTGTCCGTTGGAAAGGGAGGTAACTGTCGTTTGAAGAGTTGCTGGGTTCCTTTATAGACTGATATCATTCTGTATTTATCCAATCACGCAGTGACTCTGAATGCACTTTCGTATTTTCAAAACTGTCAATTGAAAATTGCGGAAATTCACTCCCCGGGGAAATAGCTGCATTTCCGGTTGGTGCAACGAGTGCAATCGAATGTGCAATTGGCTGCGGCTTGCCCTTGGGCGTATGCAATAAAAATACTAAGGGGTAAGGAAAAAAAGGTTACAACGTGCCTTTCAGGTAGAATCCCGTGCATATCTTTTATTTGACAATAGATACAATCAAGAATAGCCACAGGTAACCAGCTATTGAATAACGAATGTATACATGCATTTTTGGTGAAAAGAAACAATACATTTGTTAAGATGTTGGTGACTTTCAATAATGAAAGCCATAATTCCCTCATTCAATTTTGAAATTCCATCTTCCTTTCTTGCTAGAGAATCTTGCATTTTGGGACATTTTTTTAACATTTACTCTAGCACGGAGCTGTAATACAGAGAGGATGCAAATATCATGGATCTCACGATCCTAGAATCGAAGTATGACGGTAAACTACGTTCAACAGCAAGGCGTCTGATAATACGTTTTTGAAAAATAATGTTGCCAGCTATGCGTTTTTGAAAAAATATTACCAATATACGTTTTATTATTTTGAAAGAATAGTGTTGTCGGCTATATGTTTTTGGAAGATTATTACCAGCTGTGCGTTTTTTGAAGGAATGATATTTCCAGCTGTACGTTTTTGAAAAATAATATTACTAGCTGTGCGTTTTTGAAGGAATATCATTGCCAGCTGTGTATTTTTGAGGAAGTAATATTACCAGCTATACATCTTTGAAAAATAGTGTTGCCAGCTGAGCGTTTTTGAGAGAGTAGTATTGCCAGCTGTACATTTTTGAGGAAATAATATTGCCAGCTCTACGTTTTTGAAAAAATAATGTTACCAGCAACACATTTTTGAAGAAATATTATCATCAGCTATACGTTTTGGAAAAATATAATATTGCCGGCTATACATTTTTGTGGAAAAAAATATTAACAGAAATAGATTTTTGTCAAAACAAAAGTATTACCAGGAAAAAGAAAAAAAAATTGTAGGCATTGAATGACCCATTGAGATTGATGTGCCGTAAAACAAAACAAACTAAACCAAACCTAGAATCGAAATGTTTAACTGAATTTTTAGTCATTGCACTGAGGGGAAAACTTGACTTATTTAAGAATAAGATAATCCGGAATATTTACTATGAACAAACAGCCAGCAAACGGAGAGAAAATGAATTGAGCAAGAACACAATTATTGAACGGGGCTAATCCAAAAAATGCGTCTTCTCAACATATTTAATAACTTTTACATGGGAGCCATACTAAGAGAGCTAGATGTTCTACCAATATGACACTGTATTGATGACAATCAAATGTAGCATAGAACTAAGAGAAAGGAATTTTCTCTTTCAATTTCTGTGATGAAGAGTTAACATTAATTACACTATTTAGGCGCCGTTGTAACCTCATAAGGTGTATCTTGATCAGAAAAGTTACAGAGAATCACGAACTGATATCTTTATTTAATCTACGGGGGTAGATCGTGTTCGTTCCATATTTAGGAATAACTGTTCATTTTTAGGAATAACTATTCTAATTCTTATTTTAGTACTGCTTAGTTCGCTCCGTTTCCATTGAGTTCCAGTACACACAGAAGTAACAGAAGTGCCCCCTCTACTTTATGTATCGCATTGTGCCAGGTGATGAAAAATGGGTTTTACATTGCGAGCGGAAAATGAAAAGGCAGTGGTTATCACAAAATGAGAAGCCATTATCAACACCAAAAGCAGAACAGCAACCTCAGATATTCTTGTTTTGTGTCTAATCAAATATGAATGTTGTTGTCCATGACGAGCTAATGGATTACGGAATGGCAATAATATCAGATGTTTATTCTTAGCAACTTAATCGGATAAAAAAAGCATGGCGTCCAATGTGCCATGCTTCGTTAAACAATTTGTTTATTGAAATTAGTATTTTTTTTAAAAATATTTGTGTATTCGGTTAAAAAAAGTAGCACGTAATTATTTAAATTTGTATTTACCAGTAAGAAAAAAGCTAGTTCAACCCTTTAAGATAATGATCATTAAAAGCGAAATTGAAAGCTTTTTCGCATCGTAAAAGCTTAAGATTTTTTTTCTATAGTAAAATGCGCTTTTTCTCAAAATACTTTTTTTTTTAAAGCTTATCACCCCAAGCAAGGCTGGAAGCCACTAGCACGCAAGAGGTTACAGAAGGTTTGGAGGAAGAGCAGATAGGAGTGGTAAAGGAGAGGATGTGGAGAAAGATAGTGGATCGATCAAGGCAAGGGGGTTACAGAAGATTTGGAGCGAGAGCAGATAGGAATGAAAGGGAAGTGGATAGATCAAGGCAACTGGAGATGTCGATTGACGTTACACTTAAATAGTTGGAGATTGTATTTGTCAGGGAAACAGGATTAAGGAAGGGAGTTCCACAGGCGATAGGTGCGAGACATGAAGCTATTGGAGTAGAAGAGACGTCTACATCTAACAGTTTCAACGGTGAAGGGGTGGGAACGGGATGCCAGCCACGTAGGACGCTTAAATTCATGAGGCCTGGGAACCAGCGAAAGCAGCTCATCGGAGCAATTACCGTGAAAGTATTTGTAAAAAAGACAGATACCAACTAGTAAAACTCGTTGTGGTGGGATCCACCTAATCTGCATAGGTGACTACCAACTATATAAATAGTGGTTGGTATCGGAAGACGAGGGGAGGAATCACGAGATCCCACTAGAGACTCTGATCGACTGCGACTAGTCAACACATTCTCCAGGAACGTCTTCCCAGAAATATACAGAAATACTATATGTACTTATTGTGTACACTTTCCTGTTATAATACATTCTTGTTCTAAGTACATTTTGTATTGCATTATCATTCCATGCAATAGGCGAGATTCAACAATGAGTCAAGACTCAACACTCATCAAACCAATTACCATGAAAGTATTTATAGAAAACGCAGAGGAAAAGTATGTTACGG
>OZ038496.1:72778646-72818646 GCA_964036315.1 Acanthosepion esculentum
TATGAATTTCTACTGTTGTAGGTCTCGCTTGGGTTTATGTATATATTTTGTTCATTTTCTGTTTCTACGTGTCTTCTTATTGTGTTTGACTTATGCTATTTATTACAGTGTACAAGTCGACTTGGCGTACAAGTCCGCCTCAAGAATTTAGCTCAACATTTTTAGATCTGAGTTAGGTCTCCACTTATCATATAAGTCGACCCCCAAACATATGGTAGGTTACAAGTGGCACAAAACTTAGGCCTATCAGTAAATGAAATTTGGCTACAGAATACATAACATGTGCTAAAACCACATTTTATCACAGTACTTACATAAATATATAGACACTAACCGTATATATTTCTATATGCGTTGTATAGCAAAAACAATACAACACTCAGTGATAGGTACTGTATATTGTATTAGTATAAATTAACGAACATTTAAAATTCGTCAATTAAAAGAATACTGAATTTGTGTTACTATTTTATTATTTTATATTATTTCTGCGCTAATATGGCAAATGTGTTCACCAAACACAAGTTTTAATGGGATATATTTGTGGAAGGCTGCTGGGGGCACGGTGCGTAGTGTCCAGTAATTGCTAGAAGTGCTGTTCCACATATTTCGGTGGTAAAGGTTTGTATTTTATACCCGCCATATAACTCTGCCCCTATTTTTGTAAATATTTTTTTAGGCTTCAAACCTCGACTTGTACGCCGCAATTTATATTAACGGTTTTTATTCACTATTCTTTCTTTGGGATTTAAATATCTATATGTTTCTTTTATACAAGCTCTTTTTTTATCTTATCACGGAAATACGTTTGTACTCTCTCTCACTTTTTCTCTCATACATACATATTTCTTTATTGGGCTTTTGAGATTTTGCATTACCATTTACTTCTTCCATTCTTAGGTTTCAGTTCTTATTAATTTTTCCTTTGACTTTTCTAATTTCACTAATTTTCTTCTTTTCTAAATGCTTCTTTTCTGTTTCAAATCTTGTTTCCATTTCATTCCTATATATTTTTATATTTTTTTTTTAAATTCTTCTGGTGATTTCCTTAGAGTTTTGACTTTTATTTCTCTTTGACTATTTCGATTTCTCATTATTCTTTTCTCCATTTTGCTTCAGTCTTCTTTCTTGGACGATTTCCTTTCCGTTTTTCCAGGAATGTGCTTTATTTCCGCTGTCTTTTCTTTTTTATTAGCCCACCCCCTTTTCTTACTTTCTTTTTATTATGCCAAGGCCTTTTCGTTATTTCTTTTCATTAGCACACTGTCTTTTCTTTCTTTCTTTTTTATTAGCACGATCTTTTATTTCTTCCTTTTTGTTAGCACACTGCCTTTTCTTTCTTTTTTATTTATTAGCATGCGATCTTGTCTTCTTTTTATTCTGCCACGGCCTTTTCTTTATTTATTTTTATTATCGCTCTGCCTTTTCTTTCTTTCTTTGTTTTATTAGCACATTGCCTTTTTTCTTTCTTTTTATTGGCACACTGCTTGAAAAAACGAAATTTATTATCCCACAGGCTTTTCTTTCTCTCTCTTTCTTTCTTTCTATTTTACCACGGCCTGTACTTTCTTTCTTTTTAACTTTCATATTCTACTTACCATTTAGTTCCCCAATACCTTCTTTCTCTTTATAATCTTTCACTATATTTTAAATTCTTATGTCTGAATGGGTATCCCTCTGTGGTGCAGTGGTTCGCGCAAGAGCTTTGTATAATCGTAAGCACTGTGTTCATTCCTCACCGAGGCCTTAGAAACCTAAACAAAACAAAATAACATCTATTATCTCTCCTATAAATAATACACGTTTCGTTACCCACATTTACGACCTTTTAAGTACTGCAGATGCACCACCTATTTTTTTATATAAATTAATTTAGGTCGATACAGGAATATCTCAACCAACAGAAATCATGTGATATGTCCTGACCTGGCATGTCGACAGCAGTCACTTTCTCACAGACGTCATGTAGATTCCCTCTGACTTTTCTACAAATATTTTCATGGCAACTGCTCTGCAACTTTCATGGTACCCCGACTGTATGAATCTAAGCGTTCTACTAGGTTGGCATCTCGGTCCCACCCTTTCACTGTCGAAACAGTTAAATGTAACCGCCTCTTCTACTCCAACAGTTTCTTCTCTCGCACTTCCCGACTGTGCAATAATCTTCAAATATTCAAATGTAATGTCAACCGACATCATCCGATGCCTTCATCTTCATCGTCCTTCTCGTTATCCTTTCTTCAAACATCCCTCGTTAATCTTACTTTCACTTTCTGTAGCCCCTTGCGTGCTAGTGACACTCCTGCTTTAGTTGGGATGAAATGCTTAAAAAAATAACGATTCAGTATTTCACCTCTGAATAATTTTGCCTTTAGCTTTTCTTTTTTTATATTTATTACTCACATTTTGCTCTTTGACACGTTTTCCTTGCTTTTGACACCATTTGCGAGATCTGTTTTTCTGTCTCTATTTATAATTCTTTATTTATAACTTCATTTATTTCTTTCTTTTGGTTATTTTTTTTTTTTTTCATGCTTTTCTTTCTTTTCCTTCGACTGCGCTCTTTTCCTTTACTCCATCTCTCACTTTGGCTTACATTTTATCCGGCGATCTTCCTCCTGTTTTTACCGTCTCTTACATCTTCCCAACTGCTATCGTAGTTCGAGCTGAGGAGATCTGAATGTTTTCACGGTAAAAAAGCGACTCTCAGGTCTGGGGTTAAGTCGAAGGTGGGTAAATTGCTGTTATATTTATTGTGGTCAAGGACCTGTGGTTGAATGTGTATAAATATCGGGCCAGAATTCTATATTGCTGTGTAATAGAGAGAAACTTGATGTAGATTATCGATTTCCTTGTTTCAGAAGATCATTCGCCTTTTTAGCCTATTTCCTTTATTCATTTGATACGAGAGAAATGTCATCTCCACACAAATTTCTCTAGATTAAGTGAATTTTATCTATATGTATATAGATATATAGATAGATATATTTCAGCATATACATGAACTCATGTATCTATTTTAGTCTGTACATATCTATCTCCGCCTGTTTAGATCTACTTCTAGCTGTACATATCTATCTACCTGCAGTAGATTTGTCCTGTGAAATAAATTGCTTTTTCATTGGGATAGTTGTGATTTTAGAGATAGATAGATAGATAGATAGACTGAATTCATATATATATATATATATATATATATATATATGTATATTTCATCATATAAATTATTAAAGTAGCAATTTCAGTTTGTAAATATAACATCACAACATCTATCTCTCTATCTATCGATATTATACATTATGTATATACAGATCTATTTTAGACTGTACATATCTATCTTCCACCCTATGTATGTATGCATGTATGTATTTATGTATCTATCTACCTCCTTAGCTATCCCCGCCTGTTCATATCTACCTAGTTCTACCTTTACATATCTATCTATCTATCTTTATGTATGTATGTATGTATGTATGTTGTATGTATGTCTATCACCGTATGTATATATCTACGTAGATCTACCTTTACATATCTATGTATGTAACTATCTCTCTCTCTCTCTCTCTCTCTCTATATATATATATATATATATATATATATATATATATATATATATATATATATATATGTATGGTTTCCTATGCTGATTATTAAAGCATAACTGACGGTTCTCCTCGTTGAAAAACTGTTACAATATTATTGCATTTTAACATTTGATTTTTGCTGTACAATACTTAATAAACATTTTAAAGCCTTGACATTGATGATCGTGAATTCGGTTCTTGTATTTATCGTTTTCACCATTTATCCATCGCATTATTCACACATCCAAACGTACAGCACCTGATAATTCCCAGCTTCCACCTATCCAGGGGCTTAATTTTGATTAGCTTCGTTGATCGGACAAGATCCAGGTTTTCTGTAACAGACACAGACACACACACACACACGCACACGCACATATTCTACTTGTCATCTTAATGTAGAAGTATGGCTGGCCGTAGCCTAAAAAGGCAACTTGAATTACATGTTAAATTGCATGATAATGTGCCACTCGTTGTTGAACTACTTAAGTGCTCTATTTGCGCCAAAGTGTATAGATCCCTGGGTCGGTTAAAGAGCCACATTCGTTCAACACATCAGTAGATATTCTCCAAATCTTACGTAGTATGGCCGTACTCGGGCACAATTTCGCAACTACCACACACACACACACACACACACACACACACACACACACACACACACACACAAATATATATATATATATATATATATATATATATATATATATAATAGAGTAGATAAGTTGGTTAATAAACCAAAGGCAAACGAAAGGGTACCGATAAGATCAGTACGAGAAACATTTATTAATTGTTAATCATATGACAGAAATGATGCACGGAGATTAAGGTTCCAAGTTCGGAATTTTTCGACTCGCCTGTGTCCTTCATCAGTGGATGCGAGAAATAAACAGAGAGACAGTGGAGACTCACCAACAGTAGTTCTTATGGCTGGGGAGAATCCTGTTTATAGATGGAATTATTAGAAAATCCGATCTCAGATTTAAAAATTAGGATTGGTAGTGGGCGGAAAGTGAGTGAGATATTGAACATAGAGGAAAAAGGGTTATAGGGGAAGGCGTTATTGCTGACAGATTTGGCTGATAGGATAAAGTCTGGGAACAGAGGGAAATAGGCACTAAAAATAAAATGAAAGAGAAAAAGAAAAAAAGAGCGGAAAGGAATATCACATAAAAGGGGATAAAGTATTCATTTGTAAAACCATTGTCAGAAAAAGGAATGTGCAAAAGTTTCGCATATCCAGACAGAGATCAGATTTTTACTAATAATTCCATCTACAAACAGGATGTCTATATTTCTGAGATGAAGTATTATGTTCATTATTTACATTATTCGGACTATTGTCCTCATCTTTGTCGCCATATTAATTATCCACTGCCTTAACGGGGTATTGAATTCACACTCTTTGAGTCCTGTAACTGGATCTAACCAACGCCTTTATCCACTGTGCCATGTGTCCTTGAGGACGTCTGTGTATGAATTTCTGTGTATTATAAACCTAATGTCTTCAGCAAAATGAGCACTGGTAAAAAGAAAAGGTTGCTGAAGACATCAGGTTTATAATACCCATAAATCCATACATCCGGTTAAGGCAGTGGAGAACTTTCAGACGGAAATTAACAGGAGATAACTGATAACTGACATCTATTGAACATAGCACGTGGAACTAGAACAGTCTACCCCAGTGAGCGAAATAAAGGGTTCAGTTCGACATTCCAACCACCTGAAGATGGCCAGAGAGTACAACGGCCGAAGCTTGGTAATAAATATGGCGACAAAGATGAGGACAATAGTCCGAATAATGTAAATAATGTAGGATTCTAAACATTGGCGAAAGCTTGTGTAAAGCCAACAAAGAAAACTAATAGACATAGTATGTCAGAAGTTAACCAAACGACCATACACATGTTTTGAATTTTCCTTCTCCTGCTTTTTGACCCACATATGGGGGTGAAGAGATGGATTCAGAATTTTCGTAGAAAATATTGCCTGCTATATCATTTTATAAATATAAGACAGGTAGATATATAGAGTGATAGGTTTTTATATTTAAATAAATTATATTTATATACATATATATATATATATATATATATATATATATATATATATATTAATGCTCTGTAAATTTACATTGAGCACTATTGTGTAAAAATAAAAATATCTATAAGAAACCGGATAATATATCTTACTGTTCTTTCTTTTTATATATATATATATATATATATATATAGATAGATAGTTAGATAGATAGGTGTGTGTTTAGTAATTGTGTAATATCAATAGTCAACGAGACTAGCTCATTAATAGCGTTTTCTTTCTTCTTCTATATGCCGCGTCCCTTCAGAACTTGTCAGTCATGCTCTCAAGAATTGCTATCCTTTGTGGCTCTCATGAATTGTTCCACACTTTGCTAAGTCTCCCGTCACCCGTTCTACAAGTTCCTCTGTCTTGTATGTCACTGCTTCTACCCTGTCTCTCTTGCCCTCAATATCCCCCTTGAAGGTTAAGTTTTCCAAGCCCCGCTTTCTCGTTATGTGTCTAAGAAAATTCAACTGTATCTTCCTGATTCTGAGTATACATGCTGTATTTGATGCAATTTTCTTAAAAATGTCCTCATTTCTTATTCACTCCTTCCATAGAATCTGCAGTATCCTTTGCCTGCATTTTTCTCCTCATCCGTAGGGAGATTGTCCAGGATCCACTGTAATATAAGAGAATGGAAATCACATAATAATCCAGTCGTCTTTGTTTTGTTTCTAACGAATCTTCTTTGATTAAAAGCAGCAATAATTACTCATTGAAAGAAAACGGAACTAGATAAAGCGCTGAGTTTTGAAATTAACTCTAATTCCTTTTCTGGTACTTGTACGAATAGGACGGCTCGTGAAACCAGTTAAATGTTGTTTTTGTTTTTGAATCCCTTGGTCTGTCAGATTACATTTCAGTTCCGAAATAGACGAAATAAAATTTTCCCATAAACATTCGTCGCTCAACCGCAGGCACCCGTGCCCCAAACCTCATACACAAACATCAACTTCCATAACGTTTTTATTTATTTTACCTTCTATCTTACTTAATTAGATTTATTTGTTGTTTTGTTAAATTACATTTCGTGTCGACCAAGAGCAAAAACAGAAATCGTGAATGAATCTGTCTATGTTTTAATGAATATGATCTTTTGTTTAGTAATTTTCTTTGTAGATATTTTTTCCGTTCTTTTTTTATTTTTTTCTATTTAATTGATATCATTTGAAAGCGTAATCGGAGGATAATCAGACAAGTTAATTGTATTTGTAATGATAACATCCTAGTTATGAAGTCAGTATCTCAGTTGTCTTACCCGTTCACGGACGCAATTATACATAACTTTATATTAATTGATTAATGACGTCTGAGATGAAATTAACATAAATTAATACTTGGAGATTTTTTTCTGTTTATCTTTTTTTACTGCTATATAATTATCATTAAGCTGATAAGGATAATTGGACAACTTCGATCAATACAAACTTGGAAAAACGAGTCAATATTAATAATAATAATAATAATAATAATAATAATAATAATCAATGGCCGCAGGTATGATGTCATTTACAAAAATGTGATATCAACGGAGCTTGCGGGATAGCACCTTAAGGTGTACCTTCTGGAAAGTATCCAGAATCTATCGAACTTCCGATCCTGAAAACGCACATGGATAGTTACGGATACAAACTACTATCTTACCTCCCCTGGAGAATGAACAGAATGACAGGAGAGTTCTACTGACTAAACTGTTTCAAGATGAGCACGACCGGCATCATATTACACACGTTTCAGTTGCATGAAATTCTGGTTGCGTTTCATTCGTTTTGACACGTTGATTATCAGTACAGCCGTTTTTCTCAAGACAAGCGATATTTGTACAAAGAATATTTTAAAATATTTTTATTCGTATATATTATTTTTAAACATAACTTGAAAAATACACAGTATCGAAACATTGTTAAACATTCTGTCTTTTCGTTTTCGTTTCTTAAATCGGGCCCTTCTCTAAGTGTTGAGCAATATTGGAATAGTGACGTCAATCATTTTGTATGTTTAATAATAATGGCTTATTCTTGCTACACAGGATCACAACCTGCTTACAATAGTTCGGACCCAAAATTTATGTTCTGTGACAATTTCATTAAAACTATTGAACAGCTTATCTCAGGATATTCAATACTCAGGTAATGAGTAAAAAAACGTTATGAACGCGTAGGTTAATGTCTGCATTTTAAGATTTTCTCATTACTAAAGTTTAAAAAAATACAGCTGCAAACTGGTATGAAGATCATCCTGAATCTATAGTTGAGTGAGCAGATGTTACCATCCTCGGGGATTTTTTTATCAACGAAGATCGATACCACAAGAAAATCACCCAGACATTATTATCAAAGACAAAGAAAAAGATTGCATTCTGATTGAGACGAGCGTATCAAGTGACAAAAACATCACTGCCAAAGTTTTTGAAAAAACAATTAAATATATAGACCTGGAGATGGAAACTAAAAAATGTGAAGCTTAAAAACTGAAATCGTTCATGTTTCCAAAAGGAAAAAATTACAGATTTAAAGGTCTATTAAAACTCAAGATTGTTATCTGACTCCAGATTTTTCCTTTACTTCGCGCCATTTTCTTCTCGTTTTCCTCTCATTTTCTTACTTACCCCCACTTTTCCACATTCACAAGTGTTTCCCTCCTTCCTACTGAAGTTTCTCGCCGATTCTCTTTTCCTGTAGAAATTAATAGATATCCCTATACTTGCTTTCTTTCTCACCTAGTTTCCTAGTTTTTTTTTCAAATTTTTATATTTAAGAACGACTCATAAATATTCATCAGGCTAACTGAAACGTCTAGGTAAATTATAGAGGATGCAAAGTAACTTAATTTAATATCTAATAATCAAAAGTGAGTGAATTACGTTATTGCTGAATTCTTTTAGTATAATTACATGCACATTTTATTTTTTTTTTAAAACAACAACAGAGGTTACTTGTTAACTTTTTAAAAATTTAATTTTACATTGTTCCGAATCATTTTCCTGATTTCTGGTTTGTATCTGTAAATATATCTGTGTCTTATGATTTTCGAGCAATACTAACCAATTTCAAAGGACTAGCCGAAATCTTTTTCGGCTAGACGGTCGAACTCTCTGCCTCTGAGCAGAGAGGAACCCGGACGAGGCTCAGCCGAAGGGCAGAGACTCGTTCGGGGAGGTTGACCAACCCGATCCCGTTATGCGGGTTCTACGGGCATTAATCGGAGAACCCACGTTAAACCCGGCCTTGTGTCACATGCAACCCTCGTGGGGGGCGTAGCTAGATATCACTAACCAATTTCGAAGACATTCTTTATGGTTTGTCATGTTCAATTTTTAGAATATTGCTTTTCGTGTATTCACGTTGATGTTCCCTTTTTTCTATAATTCGTTTTCTTTTTGTAAAGTCAACACGTGAAACGCAATATCCAAAATAAGATGACGACATATCAAATAATAAAAGCAAAGCCTTTGTACATATCAAGTTTTAGACGAAAGTGCTTACACATGAGAAAATATATTTAAAATAAGAACTGGACATTGGAAAAATTATAAAAAAATTAAATAAAAAAAATTAAACAATAAAATTATGTTGTTTTTATAATGTGCTTAATTGCAGGTATTAACTTTAATGAGAAAATAATGGAGAAAGACACAGAGAATAATCGTGATTATATATATATATATATATATATATATATATATATATATATATATATATATATATATATATATAGCATTATATTCACTTACGTGTTAATACCCTTGGGAAAAGTATTAAACCTCTTCTTCTCACTTCAGCTATGGATAAATAGCAGGACAGACCGGGTTCTGTAGCCTTGGATGGCAACTGGTCTAGGAGAAGGATAACTCTGAATTCAAAACCTGCGGAGGGTTGTTTGGGGATTTTATGACACATAGTTCACCACGTCTCTGTATTCGGCCCTTCAAAATGTGTGATTGGTTCTGCACAAAACATTCACCACTATAATCAAATCACATACGCTGGTGTCGGACTGTCGGTTCCTAGACCCTCATACGTCGAATCGAATATATATATATATATATATATATAATATATATATATATATGCATGTTGTTTACAATGGAACCCCCAAGAGATTTATGCCAGGGATAGAGTTGGGTTTAGTAGTTGTTTTTTTTCTCGGAAATTGTTTAGCTTTAATGTGCTATGTCCGTTCAGGACGTATGCGATCATTACCCTTCTCAACTTGCTATCCCTTGTAGCTCATAATAAATTCTGTCTTTTTGCTATTCTTCCAAACCCAGTTCTGCCATCCATCAATTACGTTACGCGCTGATTTGATCTGTCCCTCAATATGTCCTGTGAGTATCAGATTTTCCAAGCCCTCTTTCCTCATTACGTGCCCAAGGATTTTCCACTGCCTCTCCCTGATGTTAAGTATAAGTTTTCCTTTTTGTTTTCATTCTCTTCAAAACCTCATTGCTGCTCAGATATTCGGTCCATGGTATCCTCAGCATCTTTCTGTGGAAACACATTTCTTTTGCTTTAAGTCTCAATTTCATTTTTGATGAGATTGTCCAGCATCCGTTCCCGTAGAGGAGGGCAGATATAACGTCTTAATGACTCTTAAATTCTGGTGATTTAAATAATATGTAGATATTCCTTTTCTTAAATGACCATGAATTTAGTCACTTTTTTTCGCCAATATTCTACGCATTCGTGAATGTCTTTTTTTCATCTATTTGTGTATTTTCAGAATCTGTATAACGCTATATCCAAAATAAGGTAATCATGAGTACGTTCTTTGTGCTGAAATAGAGTTCATTGTACAAATTAGTTGCTTGTCCGGCACAAAGAGATGAAGAGAAAATGAAGGAAGAAATGAACAAAAAACTCCATAACCTTTGGACTTTGAACAGCTACGTCCTTCAATCTGGCAAAGGAATGAGTAATCCTATTGGTCAAATACCAATCTATTTCAATGACCAAGAAAGACCGACAACTCACGAACAGTCAAAGACGCTTTGTCTATAAATTCAGTCGACTGTATATTCTTGTCTATTTTTTTTTTAATTTGCTTTGCACGAGAGCGACGCTAACGCCATCTTTGATTGTCCAAATGAGTGCCGCAGACGCCATTTTCTCTGATGTATTGTTCTCGTTGATTTAATACTTCGCGCCATGAATCTGATATGACGCTGACAATTTGAAATGGCTCAGGCTAGATCAGTAAAATAATCAGAAGTCAAATAGTAATGAGCTTTCCAATAAGATTTATCTATAAACATAGTGGATCCCATTTGCTCTTATTCATCTATCTATCTATTTATCTATCTATCTATCTATCTATCTATCTATCTATCTCTGCACACACACACACACACACACACACACACACACACACACACACACACACACACGTGTGTGTGTGTGTGTGCAGAGATAGATAGATAGATAGATAGATAGATAGACGAATAAGAACAAATGGGATCCACTATGTTTATAGATAAATCTTATTGGAAAGCTATATATATATACCATAATGAGAACCCACGTATATTTTCTTAATATGTATATATAGAAAAAACAACTAAAAAGTTGTAAATTAAAAAATATATATAATGTTTTTTTATGAAAGTATTTATTTATATTTTTTTTATATGTAATTTGATATTTCAGATCAACCTCGATCTTTCATCTGAAATAACTGGTTTTAGAGATTTGTTTACAAGTAGTGTCCGTCGCGAGACGCGGACATCACGTAATATGGAATGCAACTGTGTTCGAATATTTTTTTAACGTAAATCTAAGTGTAATAATATTTTTAGATTTTGTGTAAAAATTTTTTTAACTATATCTAAAAATGTTTAAATATTGAAATATTTATAATATGCGGGCCTCTCCGTTCGTTCTTCAGGGGGTATCAGCAATTTACTGCTTATATTTTTTCCATTCTTCCTTTTTATATACATTTAGCATTGGTGTAAGTTTTTTTAATTTTTTTACTGTAGTTTTGTGTTCATGTGTGCGTGCAGCCATGCACCTGTCTCTGGGGTTGTTCATTCTCGTGGATATGCGTACGCGTAGGATGACGTGATCAGTTGTCCCTTTCGACCTTCTTTTATTTTTATTCGACTTTGTGGCTAACTAATATGCTACCATTAAATAGCTTAACAGAACGAAGATATATTAGGTTGTGAGATGATATTTATTAGAATGGTGAGAGCCTAATTCATACAGTATTTATCAGTACTTTAAACTTAATGGATTCAACTGAGATCCCTCTCTATTTGTGTGTGTCATGAGGACTACCTATGTTTCCGTAATGTCTTTCGTCCTGGGTATGACGATAAATTACATCCGGCAGGAATGCCTCGGATCGGGTGGTTTTGTAGAGCGTGGAAACATCTTTTAATTATTATTGTTCTCAGGTCCTCTCTCACCCGTGGTGGTAGAACCTGTTACGCTTCCAGCTACGGGTAAATAGTGAACCCCCAACTGGGATCAAAACACTGTGAAAGTATAAAAATGCATTTTATAGGTAACAATACAAATAATACAGTTTTTTTTTTTAAATAATTACCTGTAATTCATTTGACTCTCGACAAAAAAAAACTCTTTACAAAAATACGTCAATTAAACTTGATCTACAAACTGACTTCTTACAAAGAATGCATATTCTATTCATACGAACATGTCTTAAAAATCTTGTCGGCATTAAATAACCCATTGATGTTGATATGCCGTAAAACAAAATAAACCAAACCATAATATCTTAATCCGCTCATATCCCACTTGATGTGGATGCGTTTCTGATTCATGAAATCGAAAAATGGTTTTAAATTTCGTGGAGAGTGTAATGTATTTTCAAAATTAAGCCTCAATGTCAAGTAAAGTTTTATTGTACTTTAGTTTTGTTTGAGAGTCATGTCTCAGGAAGGAAGAACCTATTATTGCAGTTTCAAATCTACAATAAGATTATTGATAAATATGAAAGAGAAAAACTATCCTAGTATAATATTTATTACGCAGCTATTTTGGAAAATACGGTGTGGTGAAATCGGTAACGGCTCTGCATGAGAAATCGGAGATCTGTGTTCGTGTTTTTTACATTCACTTACGCCCGAATGTACGAATCTATCGCTTTTTCTCCGCAGAAACGGCCGCCTTCTACAGGAAAATCTTATGTGTAGTCCGTCATAAATCGAAAGATTTATGTCGCCCAATCATTTAACTGACTAATTTTGGTGGTAAAGTTGGTATGGTGGTTACCGCCGTGGAAAACTTCAGAGTTCCAGATCAATTTCTGTTGCTTTGTATTCGAACTAATGACCTTTGAATATTAAGGTATTTATCACTTTTTTCATGTTAGAACTAGTAGAATATGCTGGGTCCTTTAGCCTCGATAGGGTAGCTAGTCTATAAAGAGGATATTTCTGAAGGCAAAATCAGCTTGAATTGTGTTGGGTTGCATCTGGTTATGTTTTCCCTAGGCAACCGCTTTGCTAATCCTGGGATTGCAGGTCATATGGTGTAACAATGGCGATACATTGGTTTACATGGATCCTGCTGTAAATTAAAAAAAGAAGTGTGTTCGATGCCCTCTGGTTTCTCAGTATTTTAGTCTATAACAAGAAAAAGTTAAATCTAATAAATATATATTGAGCACATATGACAATGATTTGAGCAAAATACATATTTAAGTTTATATCCTCGCAGCTATGTTGTTTCAACACAGAATAAATTATTTCGCTTTACTTGTCGATATTTTTTCTTCTTCACCATATTCTTCTTCTTCTTCTGATTATTATTATTATTATTATTATTTACAAACAAAATGATTGATTTAATTATTCCAGTATTTCTCAACACTTAGAGAAAAGCACGGTTTAAGAAAAGGAAAGAGTTTTTCCCAATGGCCTAAAAGCAAAATGAATGCAACCGGCTAGACGAGAACTTGAACTCTGCTCAACGATTCCAATTTACACTCCTTTCTGCATCTAATGATATAATAATAAGTGTCAACATCATTTTTATTATTATTAGTAGTAGTAGTCCTAGAAATCGTGCCAGTTCATTCCCAGTTTGTGGCCCTTCCATTCCATTCCTGTTGGGTTGACCTTTGCGATCGCCCCAAATAATCTTAATGATAAAATAATAGTGTAAAAAAAGGCAACTCCTGTCCATAATGATAATAGTAAAATGTAAAGATGAATCTCTCATCATTTAAGAATAAATTAATGATACCATCCATATATTTATCTGCCTTTCATTTTATTAATTATTCGAAATATGCTATTTTTATTGTGCTAGAAAACTCTAGATTCAACTTACCAAGTAATTAATTCTGAAATGAGTTCGATTACCTGTGATCTACCACACATCTCTCTTCTGTTGGACTAAACTTTTTAAAATATCCTCAAAGCCGATTGAGAAGTTACGGTTACAATGACAATATCACAATCTGGTTTAGCGTGGCGATCCTTACTGGCAGCAATTTTGTCGATCAGTCATAGCAAATTAAGTTTAGTAGATATCTACATCATATATAATAGATACGAAGATACGCGAAAGAATTCCATTTCTAGGCACCATATATTTAATAAAGGTATGAAAATAATATTTTAAAAGCAAATGTCTGTATGCATTTGTACGTGTATAGACATGTAATTATGAATATGCTTACGGTATTAGACAGAAGACTTACCTCAATATGAGCTTGGGGTCTTAGTTTCGTAAGTTAGCTTCTTTAGAAACTATTTTCGATTTCAAAGTGTGGCTCGTTCACGATGAATATTTTTTTATTGTGAAGTGGATATGTTGTTAGTAACTAAGAAAACAGAATGTGTGGTCGTCGACAAAAGAATCGCTCCCCCCACCTCATGTGGTGACTATTCATTGGAGACATCCAAATCAGGCAGGAAGAGAAATTTAACTGTCTCAGTAGTGTCGTAATGGAAGCCAGACAATGTGACAGAGTAATATATATATGTATATAGTTACGGGGTAAGGAAGGAGAGTGTAGCTGAGGTGTATATATTATTCACACACCAAACAAATTTATTGAGGGGGGAAATGCCCATACAGCCAAGATGAGTGGTGTGTGCATCGTTTGTACACATCAGCTACCCTCGATGTAACATCTTGGTTTTTCCCATTTATCACAAACAATAGTTGCAGACTAACTGATCTTAGCGTGAAAGCGTATGAAACTCTTAGTTGTGGCCAGCCATTGATCATCGGGAATCTATTGAAAAATAATTTGGCTTTATTTTTTAATATGGCATTGGGGTCTTTCTCTCCGGTGTAGCTTTATGACATACTCCTTTAGGAGTCGCTTACGCAGTACTTTATTTAAATTTACACATATACACACACACACTGATTGAGCACGATACAAACGTAGAGCAAACCTAGTCAAACCTAATGAGCCATACAAACCTACCAAGGTTTCACTTAGGCAGATCGTCACCCTGACTATCTGCCTAAGTGAAACCTTGGTAGGTTTGTCTGGCTCATTAGGTTTGACTATATATATATATATATATATATATATATATATATATATATATATATATATTGGCATTATATTTTCATTTACACATGTCTGATTAAACAATTTAGACATACTGTGTTTGTTTATTTTCAATAATATCCTATTGTACTCACGTATAACCTTTACATTTACACCCTGCGTTCCTGCCCGAGATCCTGAGTCAAAATTCGCAAATAATTAGTGTTTAATGTTTCACGGTTGATATAAAAAATAGTTACATCTGTTTACCCACCGTTCACCCGTTGGCTGGGCATTACGTCATTTTCCTCTACCACCTGTTAAGCGGTGGTTAGGGCTCAAAGGGTTAAGGTGACCTAGAAATGTACCATGGTTATATTTATTCATTTTTTTTATTTTTCCGCTAATAATTCCTGTCATGCGTAAAGTTAGAAACGGTTATTTAAAAAAAATTGTCTTGTAAAATATTTATATAAGGGAGATAACTTGGTTAAAATTTTAATTCGTGTTAGAAGGTTATAATTTGCGTGTTTTTTAAAAAAAAACTTAAGTTTTACTAAAGATATTTCTAAAGAACTATATACTATAACCATTTCAGTACATTTGTATTATACTTGTAATTAATTTTGTTAAGATAGCTTCAAGAATTTGAAGTTTCTTCATATTACGTTCTTGGTAAAGTATGCAGGTATGACGGCATTCCCTAAATTGTGAACGGGACAGGAACATTTTTGCAGATGAATCATTGATGTGTAGAATTCCCTGTGCTATTTCATTTGGCAACGACCAGTAAAGTTGATTTTCTTTGTATACATACATACATACATACATACATACATACATACATACATACATACATACATATATATATATATATATATATATATATATATATATATATATATATATATATATATTGTAGTTCAAAGGTTTGACAGCACCACTGTTAATTTTTTTAATTGGCCCAAAAAGTAACTGTTTTGTACATTAACTCATAGAAAATTATTATACATGATTAAAAAGAGTGAGCCACGATATTTTATTAGAAATTTTATTATGACAAAAAAAAAGCATTTTATGATTAAAGTTTGCTCCCGTCGCATTATCCTCCTTTGCCCTTGAGTACTGCAGCACAAATATTTGCCATTCGTTGCAAAAGTTACTCAAAGTTAGACTTTGATAATTTATTCCATTCTTTTTTCAATGACACTAATAGCTCATTTACATATTTTGTTCACTCTTTTGTCAAGTTCACCCGAAGCTATTTCTGGGGGTGGGGGCTTCAAAATTTGGAACTGTTATGTGTGTGTGTATGTGTTAAAACACACACACACACACACACACACATATATATATATATATATATATATATATATATATATATATATATATATATATATAATTGCCGTTCAAGTCGTCTGAAGATTGCGTGAGCGTGAAACTGGAGTTACGACTAGAGCCATCCTAACATAGGATTTAACGTTTTTTGCCCTGTCTGGACAATCTGGACGCTTTACTTAGTAGGGAAGTTTGCCTTTAGGCCTTGGTTCTCTTTCTTTTTTTCAGTGTTGTTGCTTTTATTCGAGACTGTATCTGGATAAGGGGTTTAGGTCGTTTTTTATTTTTTTGTTTTTCATATATATATATATATATATATATATATATATATATATATATATATATATATATATATATATATAAATTATCTCAGTGACTATTTGCTATGTATTGTGTTAATTGTTCTCATCTGTCTTTCAATTCATGTCGTCTGAAGATCAAGTGAGCGTGAAACTGGAGTTACGCCTAGAGCCATCCTATCATAGGATTTAAGGCTTTTTGCTCTGTCTAGACAATATGTTTTTCGAGCACTGTACTTTGTACTTCGTGGGAATTTGCCTTTAGGCCTTTTTTCACACACACACACACACACACACACATATATATATATATATATATATATATATATATATATATATATATATACTAGCAGCATGGCCCGGCGTTGCCCGTGCTTGATTAAAAAATCGTACGACATACAGTAATCGCTATCACTTGACTTAAAATATTTTTGCCCTTCCTTGCCTTTGAAGGAGTGCCCTTTGTCGTGCTGATGTTGCTACATGCCTTACTTCTTGCCTATCTCACACTGCGAATTTTTTCTAAGCTCTATACTAAACATTAAATCTGTTACGAAAAAAGAACTAAACAAAATGAACACAAAACGATCAGCTTTAAAAAAAGGACTCGTAACTGGAAAAACCGAATGAAATAAGAATGTTAACAACAAATACTTCTTCACACCCAACCCACTTCTGCGGAATCAGAATCAACCTTGAGTTTAAGCAAGCGAATGAGCCAATTGGAGTAAAGTGCCATGCAGATTTAAATTTTTCCCCCTTTTGACGAATGCAGCTATGGATTTTTTTTTGCATGCTAGTTAACATTCGTGTCAGTCAGCTGTTGGCTCTCACGCTGGCCAGTAGAATCTTCCGGCCTATTCGTGGCAGCCAGCTATAGGCTCTCACTCTGGCCAGTAGAAAAATCGATTATTTCCACTATCGATGGGAGTTGGGAAATGCAATGTCGGTCATGGCCTTTCCCCTAACTTGGAGCATGTGCATGTAAAATGTTGGTGCAAATCCGTCGAAACTTGCGCCCATGCATTCGTTACACACACACACACACACACACACACACACACACACACACGTCCTGCCTTTTATAGATGGAGCTATGTGTGTGTGTTTGTGTGTGTGTGTGTGTGTTGTGTGTGTGTTTGCAATTTATACACACACATATATATGTGTGTGTTTACATACAAAACATTATATATAAGCTTTTAATATAATGTATTTAAATTATCTCAGTGTCTCTTTGCTTTTTATTGTGTTAATTATTCTCATCTGTCTTGCAGAGAATTCACGAAATTATAAACTTTCTATGTTGCCATTCAGCTGTCGATACCTTTTTCTCTCTTCTTTTTTTATGTGTTTGCGTTTTGAAACACGACGGATGTCGGCCAAACTTTGCGTTAGCCACTTCGCTATTTGTACTGAATAAAAGGTCAGCTCGGGCAATTAGATTTCCTTTCAGATCAACAAAACATGCACTGTCTTCCCCATTTGAAAGCCTATTTTTTTTTGAGATCTTGCTCTCCAATGTTTTTAATATATTTTTTTTTTTGTACTAAGGTTTACGTGCCTATATTATTCTGTTTCGGTGATCGACCGAAGTGAAGCGATGACGTACCATACTTTGCTTTGTATGAAACTATTTAATGCTTCTTTGATCTAACCTTTTATGCTACTCTGCTCGATCATTCTGCTATTTTCAGCATATTTCTTCCATGTTCATTACAGAATATCGTCCATCTTTTTTTTTTTTTTTTGCATTTGTAATTATTTCATAAGTCATTTCTCTCCTTTATTAACTGTCCGATTTTTCTTAGTATATTCTATTTTTGATAACCCTTTTAAATAAATTACAACCGGGGAATATAATATAATTGTTTCAGTCTGTTTTTTTTTTTTTTTTTTTTTTCATTGCTTTCTTTCAACTTTTCTTTTCTCGATGCAGAACAGTTATTCACTGAAACCATTATACACATCCATAAATATAATATTGAACCTTTTTAATTTAGACTTGCGTTTTTTTTTTTTTTTTTTTTTTTTACTTGTCACAAGAATTTTCCCATTAGCTTTTACGTAAATTCCTACGCAGCTAAAAATCATTTTACCTTGTAAAGATGTTTTATTTTTTTTCTCTTATATTACATATTCAGTTCAGTTCGTGTACCTTTGGTATTATTCTATACATAAAGACTCGTATAAATATTTTGCGGCCGTTTGCCTACATTTCTATATTTGTACCAAGTTTGCATTTATTGCAGAAATGTCCATCTTTTGTAGTTGTGCCACACAAGTACAATCACTGATATTCTCGTGACCTGTAATTAATGGCATAATCTTCTCACGATTTAAGAATCAAATATATAGTATTTTTGTGTTCTTCAAATGATTTATATATTTATTATAATACGTATGTTCATTATATATATCGCCGAGTGCTTAAAACGTTCGAATTCTGACCATGAGACCCGGGTTTGAATCTTACCATGGTCGATTTGCAGGAAGGAAACTTCCTGATGTTATCGGACTCGAGGGGGTCGATCCCAGCGTGCGGCACCTTTGGAAAGTGCTTTAAAACTATATCACGGGTTGACCCAAGCCTTGTGAGTGAAACTGGGTGGACGGAACCCTTGATATCCGTCAGTAGCTGTGTTAGCATTAAGTCACAAGTCATCGTGGCCGAGGGCTTGAGCGTGATGGTCTTGTTCAAATTTTTGGTCACGCTAGATAACACGCTCTCCCAGAAATTGTAACTAAGGTCTGCTCAGCATAGTTGCAGTATAAACCAAAGTTGAGCTCTGTGGGTGTTGAATAAACACAAATGCACCTGAGGAAGCATTTGCAATAGGGGTTGGCTAGTAGCTGTAAAAATGGGTATCCTCGAATATGAGTAGCCAACTATATATATATATATATAGAGAGAGAGAGAGAGAGAGAGTTATCGTTTTCTGAAGGATTTTATTAAGGTAAATGAAAGGATTTTATTTTGTAGTAGGCATTTATATGCAAGAGAATATGTGTGATTGTTTTTTCAAAAAATTTAAGTTTCGGAACGCTCATAAATATTCATTAGTTTAATGAAAAATCAGGCAAGCTATGTAGGACAAGACGTGACACAATTCAATATCTAACAAACGAAAGCAAGTTTTTAAATTCATATATATATATATATATATATATATATATATATATATATATGTTTTGAAATTCACACACACACATAGACAAACACCTATATATACATATATATATATATATATGTAGAAGTGATAATGAGTATATTCATTTTGCTTGTCCGCTATTACAAAATAAATGTATTTTTGGTACTGTGTAACTACTAAAAGCACCGTCAGTCAGTTAAGTGTCATACGTAGTACACGTTTAGGTGACCATATCACTTTTGGTTCATGACTGACTAGGCACTAAATTTCCCGCATTAGGTTGCCGTTTCTTTCTACGGTAGACTGCTTTCCAACCAAGACTGTAGGAACCAGTCTGTCCTGCTATTCAACCCATAGCAAGGAGGAGAATAGATGGATTCGTACCTTTCCCAATGATATTTGCGCGTAATTTAATGTAACGCACGCGACTGGAATTTGACCTCTGCTCTCCGACTTGAGCTCGCACCATTTGTACCATTTCAAATTTATTTCTAAACGTATATACATCGGTACCCTGAAAAGTAAACTTAATAAAATAAATCCAGCTCTCTATTTCGAGAATCACTTCCGTTTCCATACTGCAAATTCTGTATGAGTAATTTTCTTTTCTTTTTTTTCCCCTATAGTTACATTTTTTAAATCATTTCACGCCAAAGAAGGCGAGAATGCCACAAGTACTCAGGGGTTACACAGAGTGGTATTGGAAGAAAAAAACTGATTATAGGGAGGATTGCGGAAGAAAAAAAAGATGAACCGGATTCAAGAAGATAGAAAATGGCCTTTCATTTATTTTTTTGAACATTGTTTTCAGGGAGCAAGTAAACGGTAAGGCGTTCCACAGGCGGGAAATGCGAGACAAGAAAATTTTGGAGTAGAAGTAGTAGCAGCATTAAGCTATTTCAACATTAAAATGAATGCCCTAGATGCCAATCTAGTTGCACGCTTAAATTCATGTAGTCGCGACACATTTATTTATTTGGGTTCATTGTGATGAAAGACAAAACGATCACGCTTAAATTTTCATATAACATTTTTTTTACTGTCCTTAATAAGTGACTGTAGCTTTATTCATGGCGCCTTCCTGATAAAAACAAATCTTTAGCCTCCAATCATTGTTTAATTCAAGATATATCTCAACATAGACGGTTGCAGACTTGAGTCTTTTATTTGACTTCTAGTATTATCCTTGTGTCAAATATTGACGTAGCTTTTTCGGAAAATCCCCGCAGACAAAATGATGGCGGTTATCTGGAGGTCTACAATCTTGGTTTTATTTCTCCCTAAGCGCTTTTTGTTTTTCATTTTTCTAGGTGGTGTCCATTACTACATGTATTAGTTCTTCATTCATGCATCTTCAGCTCCCGAGCCAGATGAACATAGTTTTTTTTTCTATCCACACTTATATCATATCGCGCAGCGCAGCAAAGACAATAATTTGACACTTGCTATTCTCCTTATTTATAATAAGTCGGGTCTTCTTGCATGAAAGACAGAAATGTCTGAAAAATCCCATAACATCTCCTGACTATCATTTTCTACTACTACCTCTGACAGATATTCATACCACTTCTTTTTCACTGAAACCAAACTTACTTCATACTTTCAAAGGATTATGCTACCAGTCGAATCATGTCTTCTTTTCTGCTCTTTCTGTGCCATCTTCGGGCATTCAGTGAGTGAACTGTCTCAGCAACTTGCACACATAGTCTGCATTTATTTTCTTCTTGTGATTTGTCTATACTATATTATTATTATTATTAAACTTAATTATTATTATTATAATACTCTATTATTATTATTATTTTAGTTTATTATTATTATACTCTATTATTTTTATTATTATTTCCTTTCATTTCTGTTGTATACACATTTCCTTCCGTGTCCCAACCAGAGACCTAAGGTCAGAAATGGCTTCATGACATTTTCTACTGATAATTTTTATAAAATAAATAACACACTACACAACAAAAAATAAGATCCCACACATTGTACCTACATAAAGCTCTTCGTAATGTGTGAGCTGTACTTGTGCGTACATTATTTTTATATATCTCTAAGGCATGGGCTACAAGGAATCTCTTCAATGAGTGTAAAAACCTTTTCCAATCAGTCCTTGGCTCCAACTACAACTAGAATTATTGATATCCCTATGTGCCACATTTTTACATTTCTATTTCAAAATCTTTGTTTTATCATTATTATCATCATCATCATCATTATTATTATTATTATTATCATTATTATTATTATCATCATTATTATTATTATTATTATTATTATCATCATTGTTATCATCATTATTATTATTATTATTATTCGACGCCTCTGAGTGTTCAAAACATTTGTAATTAATAACCCAACACCATAAATTGCTACAAAGACAAAACTCAAACATGAAAACTCGAATCATGTCCTTAAATAGCCACATCAGATTGAGACATTTCCTACGGATATTATGCATGGCGCCAAACCCGTACAGAAATATCTAAACTGTCAGCTCTATACAAAAGCTTCCTAAGATCAATGGTTAAAAATGGCTATAAGAGAAAATGGATTTTGATGAACACCACACTTCTACGTACCTTGTGGACTGGTACTACGGAATAACAAATAACTGTACTAAATAACAGAAACCACATCACTTGAGGTGGTTCAACAGCAGCAACAACTAAAATGGACATCACATTTAACTCGAAGAGAAAATAATTATATAATACAGATGGTGACATTCCCCACTACTTCAAATAAAAGGTTAATAAGCCCTCTCCCCATCAATACTTGGAAGCGTGAATACTGCTACTGGTTTTGAGGAAAATATTTTCCTAAAAAATTGTTTTAAGTGAAAGATTTTATAAATTTCAATGGAGAATAGTCCTGGCTGCTCGGCCATTGAATGGCGAATGTTTTCTTATAATGAAACGGCAAATATTAACGCTTGAAACTGAAGAACAATTCTAAAATTGCGATAACTTTTGGTAGCCTTCACGGGTATCGGCAGACTCATTTTTTCTTGACGTTTTTAATTCACCAAATCTAGTTTTTCATTTTCCTCGCGCAGTTCGTATTATTAAGCATCACGATTTGTTTGTATCTTCCGCAAGTTCCTCTTGTTTCAAATATTTACATATTTGTACAAGCGTATGAGCCATTTGGACAAAAATATTTGTCAACTCACCACCGATTTTCTGCTAACATAGATTTTAGAATATTCACGTATTATCCGTTTCGCTGGTGCAACAAAAGTTATGTAATATCAATTCCACAATGCGTGTCTGGACTACTGATTATGTAATTACTATTGTCACTACAGCACCATAAACTGTTAGAAAATTATTATGTATAAGGCCACTTGAAGCCGAGCAGTGCAAATTAATTGAAGCAACTGCTTTAGTCTAATTTCTTTCAACAAACAGTGAATTTTAAACCCACTGGAGTGACAGGGTGTAATCGATTTCTATTTTTACCTCAGATTAGTACATTTGCAGTGGTGTGCACTAATATGAATCTATTTTGGGGGTGTACGATGAAATTTCTTTGGCCTTGACAAATATTGCGTCATCTGTGATTGATCAGAATTTTATCACGCCCAGACACTATTTTCTCAACTGTCGATTAGCTGTCCCACGGCCATTTTCTGCGATGGATGTTGCTCCAAGGAAGCGTAGTAAAATTGTAACGCTTCACGAACACACTAGCAAACATTACCGGTGATCAAATCAAAGTACTATAGACTGGCCAGGAAACACTTCTGATTTAAATCCAGTCGAGAACCTGTGGTCAATCTGCAAGGAACGACTTCGTCTAATGGACATACGAGTTACTAATATGTGCACTGGGTCATGTTTCATTGGAAAAATACGAAAATAAAAGTAAATAATAATGTTGTGGCGGACTTTACCACATTAATTTAACTTTAGATTAGGAAACAAAACTGACGTGGGAAAGGATAAGCAAAAGACATCGTTACACATAAAATATGTATTTAACAAGATGTACAATATCAAACAACGATGTGAAAGAAAGCATGCTTTTAAGTAAGAAAAGGTTGAATAAAACAAGAGTTGTCTCTTTATAACTATTATTTTTGTATTTCAAAGTTCACTGGAAGAATGTTTATAATGACTGTTCTCAGAAGATTTTGCACTGTAAGAAAAGATTATGTGAGTGTATAAGGAATGTTCAGCATGTGAGTGATGGTGTGTGAGTGAGAAGGTTGGCGCATGGTTTCAACTGTCGTGGATTCGTTTGGCAGCTGAATTCTCACTAATTAGCTAAGAAAAATTCTTGCTTATATAAGTGAATATAGGCTCCAGACCGCTGCGCGGGAAAAGTTACTCTTCACGTGCAGACGATCTGATTGGTTGGCATTGACGAATCAGCGAGCGAGTTTTGGGGAGACTTAAGAAAGCTTCTGGGATCCGTTTCTCCCAAAAGTGAACAAGATTGACTACATGAAAATAGAGCGGTTACAAAATTGTCGCATTGCTGCGATTTGTAAATTATCTATTATAACGTCGTGGTGATTTTTTAACCAATGAATGCTTGTCGTTGTATTGTATATGTATGTATGTATGTATGTATGTATGTATGTATGTATGTATGTATGTATGTATGTATGTATGCGTGTGCGATATAGATCGGCACAACGTAATTATTCGTTTTGTTTCAATTAATTTGCACAACGTTGTAACTATTGTGAAAATTCAAATGTTTGTAATTGTGTTCTTATTAAATGAGATGCTGGACCATCAGCTACTGGAAACCATTAGATTTTATTTTTTATGAACTAATTCATATATTTTTCAATTATTCTCTTATCTGTGCATCGGATTTTTGAAGTAGAGTTTTATTTTAATAGGTTATCGTCAAGGTTTGAATATAAGGGTAACATATTTTGTCTACTTTCGTATATTTGCTGACACATCAGCACGAGCAACTATCGTGATATACCAATATAGCTTTCGTCGTGGTTCAGTATTTACATGCCTTCCTAAGTACATTTCTATAAATGAAAGCAAAATAGTCTCATTCGATATTTGAATTAGATTTACTGATTCTTTTTCCGAGCCAATAACTCTATCCCAAATTGTAAATCCACCGAAGTAGATCTTAATTCCATGCTTCCACCATTCTATCTGCGTGAATTAAATTAAAATGTGAATATTCAAGTTTCTTATAAAGCGATAGGAACCGAACGGATATATACCCACAATTTCCAAAAGCCTTGCTGTATTAAATCCTTATTTCAGACACATTCACCTGACTACACTTCTTGAATAGAAATAAGGAATTTTTAGTTCCCTTGGAACTTCCTGCATTTCCATGGGAAGTGTGCTGAGAAAAATAATCTTATCTTTCACATTACCTTCCGATATTTCAAGCTCAGACACCAAGAGGCTATCTGATAATTGCATCACTTTTTTTCCTTTTTGGCTATATTATATCAGTATAATCCAAGCTGTTCGATATTTGTATAGATCCGTGTTTGCGGTTCTCCGGCCGCACCAAATAAAGGACACCTGACGATATGAATCCTAAATCTAGTTCACTGTGTGTCGCTTACAAACGACTTAACTTCCTAAACCTCTGAACTGTAAGAAAAGCTGAGCAAATATTTTCTTTTAAGTGTATTATCTAATCGTGTAAGCTTAGGTTAATGTAAAACGAGACATGTAACCGAGTGCTGAGAACGGTAGCATTTCAACCATGAGACCGGGGTTTGGATTTCACTTGGCAATTATTGTTCTGGGGAGACATTCTCAGCTTGCAACACCGGCCGTTTGGAATTATTACCTAAAAAATATATCACATATTGATCCAAGTTTTGTGAGTTGAAACGTGAGACTTAACATTTGGGAAGCCGAAAATGGTTGTGCTAGCATAACGTTACTCGTCATCGTGACTGCGGACTTGAGCGTACTGCCCTTGTTCAACTACTGATCATACGAGATTATGTGATCTGTTCCCAGGAAATCTAACTCTAGTCCGCTCAGCATAGTTGCAGTATTTAAAAAAAGAGGCTCCATGCGTGTTGATGAAATAAAAATCTGCAGAGAACATATATTTGTAACAAGTGTTACCTCGCCATTTTAGCAGATTGGCCAAATTGGAAACAAGTTACCAGCAATTATTAATCCAACTTCTTGATCAAAATTATGCTTTAAATTCATAAACTTTTATATTGTAATGTTAATGCTAATATTAGCCCTTTTTATTATAATGAATCACTTCGCATTTATAAACAGAGTAGCCAGTACTACTTTCGCTTGAAATTTATAAAATATTTCTGTTAAAAACGTTTTTCAGGAAAATAGGTTGCTCATGTTCAGTATCTGTTATCGGTTTTTTTTTCAGTATTGATGGGAGTTTGATTATGTCACTAGTTACTCCTCGAAATAAATGTGATATGCATTTTAGTTGTTGCTGGTGGGATATCTATTATTTGGTACATTTATTTGTCTGTGATTATGTAGCGCCAGTCCACAAGCTTCTATGAAGTATGGTCGTCGCCAAGATCCACAGGCTTCACTCAATCAAAAGCATTTTTAACCGTTGATCTTAGGAGGCGGTTGTATATAGCTTCCAGTTTATGTTATGCAGTTTTGGTCTGGTATTTTTTTACTATTTAAATATTTTTAAGCACACGTGTATTATTCCAAACACAAAATTATTAATCTGATTATTCTAGAAAATTTTTATCAGTTATTTTTCTGCACCGCCATAAAATTATCATTTTTTTTTTTATATTTGTTTTGTTTTTCTAGTAGCCGCACATTTTCAAAGGATAACCGTAGTCTCTGATCAAATTGACAGTAACAGGGAAAAAAGATGATAAATTATTATTTATTTTTGAATACGTTGCAGCTTAGAAATCTTAGAAATATTTAATACAATGCAAATCAAAGAAAAAAAAATTATCTTATTTTTATTCCTGTATTTGGCTTTTGTTTTATAGTTGGATTAATTTTTATCATTACGATGCGATAGAATTTGTTTATTTGAAAGATGAGATTAAGTTAGTTTATTATCACTTATCTTTATTGTATTTTTTGTGTCTCGAAGTAACAGATGTTTTTTAAACAATCATATAACATAATTTTCTTAAGAAACATTTTTTCCAAAACATTCAGTATTCACACATGGAGAAATCCTCAAAGGATATGAAAAGTTTTACTACTTGGCAAAATGTAATTATTTGATAATGAGTTATGGGACGGATAGGGCTTTGAAAACATATGAGATAAGCATAGAAAGAGATATGCGATAATGTATTTTATTTCGGTGTGAAAATAATAATGAAAATATATTGTATGTACATATGATATAGGGATTTATACAAATATGAATAACCTATCTTATGCTTTCTTGCTTATTTCCGAAGATAAACCAAAACCTACACATAGACCTAAATAAATCCCCCAAAGAAATAGACATATGTGTTATAGATAAATGTATAGTTTTAGTAAAGTGAGGACTGTGGGAACGTAAAACTTCAGTAGCGACAATTTTGCTCTATCTGGTTAGCTTAGGAGTTGAGCACTGTTATTTACTATGTACTTACTTACGTGTTTAGCGTATGGTCTTTCCTTCTTTCTTAGTTTGGAATTTTTTTTCTTGTCTTGCTTGTTTTCGTTTTAGGTCTTTTGACAGTTAGGAAATTGGTCACATCAACATTTTGGATGTTTGCACATTTACATAGTTTAATAGGTAAATAGTCGCCATTTTACATTTTTAATTTCGCGCATGCGCGTTTTATGTTTTTTTATTTAGTCGACTTCAAATTATAGTAAAGTCATTTGGGCACCGTCTTTGTGAAAAAAGAGCACCATGACGCAAGTCACTCTGCCAGAAATTTGGAAAAGGTATGCGGCGCCACTTTTCATTCACGCCAGAAGCTCCAATACGAAGATTTCAGAGTGTTTGGTTGTCAATCTGAGGATAGCGCAGAGGATTCAGAAGGAGTTCAAAAATTATGAATGTATTTGGAGTGATCACTATTTATGGCGACTTTATACCTCCATTCCTCTTCTCACGGTGCCTCAGACTTAACACGAAGGCCTACATCAAGCGCCTTGAGGAGATAGTGCTGCCTGTTTCAAGAGGGTGGCTGCTGGAAGACCATATGCCTGGCAACAGCACTCTGCACCCTGACACACAAGCAGGAGAACACAGTGATGGCTGTCAGACAATTTGTGCGATTACATATCTCCTTACATGTGGCCACCTAATTCCCTAGACTGCAAATCCCTTGGTTGTTATGTGTGGGGTTGTTATGTAATTCAGTGAGAGATCAACAAAACTCCTTGTAACTCCTTGTGAATGAATTAAAGGCAAGCATTATGACAGCATTCACCAACTTAAACAAGGAGACCGTCCAGAAGTGTTGCAGAAGATTCCCAAGTCGTCTGGAGTTCGCGGTTGAAGCCAATAGTGATATTATTGAGGAAATTCACTCTAAAGTATTATCACGATATATTTATACAATTTTGGTATATTTATCTGTTAAAATGAGATGTCAGTGATGTTTTAATTTTTACGTAATTTAGACGACAATTTATCCATCGCAACCTGTATATTTATCACTTTAAATGTTATTTTTAGAGGACAGATGCATTAAGGTAGACGATGCATTTATTTATTAAACTATGTATATATATATATATATATATATATATATATATATATTCTTCTGTCGGCCTCATTGTCCGAGAAATAATATCAAAGGAAAATGTACGACTGGATTCGAAACTGCAGCCACTCTGGGAAGAGGAAAATCATTAAATCCGACACGCTCTGACAACTGAGCTACAAAGAACTAATTTGTAAGGTAGGCCTCGATTTAGAAGTTTTCATGTCTGCGTAGTAATAAAGACAAAAGGAAAAAGATTATGCCTCATGTATCCCTCAGAAGACGAAACACGTCGACGAAGATAATATTCTTTTTTGTCTTTATTCATATGGTCCTTTTACAGATATACTCTATTTTAATTTTTTACACACACACAGTGTATTGGGGAAACAAATAATTATTTAAACATATATTGTTAAATATAACAGACAATGAATAATCATGAGTCGTTTGCTTGCTTTAATTTCAGGTGATGCTAATAATAAATCCAATACATACATTGGTTTTACTACAACCACTCTCTCCCGTAGACTTACCTGTTACGTTTACGATATTAGTTCTATTAAACAGCATTTCTTAGAAAAACATAGCCATGTACATAATATTAGACAGATATTAGTTGATAATACAATAATACTCACACATATACACAGAAAAAAGAACTTTAAGATATTGGAGGCTATCTACATTAGAACAAAGCAACTCTCATCCAACAAAATTATATGTCAAACTAGTCAATTTTTTAACATACAACGTGTAATAACACGTGCGATACCCTGTCTTCATCAGCCGCCGACCAGGGGTGATATCACGGTTTCGGTGGCTATGGAAATTTTATTTTAAATTTGGATTTTAATGTAACTATAACAACAGAGATATTTCGATTTCATTATTGCCTTGAAAAAGTCGGAAGACGAAACGCGTCGGCAAGATCTAAGATTTTTCCAATTGTCATTTTATACTATATATATATATATATATATATATATATATATATATATCAGAGAGTTATTGATCAGAGTTGAATTAGACCATGGAATAGTTGTATTCAAAAGTGCTCAATATACGTATAAAAAAAAAAAAATTTAAAATGCAGAGCTTTTAAATTTAAAAAATTAAGAGATCAGCCAATTACGCTAATTTAGCTTCAACTTTCCGTTAGCAATTCGGGCCAAATGATTTTCCTAATACTTTATTATTTGTATAGAAATGCACAACGTTAAGTGTAATAGAAGGGGAGGAGAAAAGCAAGAGTATTACATTATATTGGAGGGGAGTAAATAAAATGTACATATTTTCATCCTAGTTCCTACGAACTCAAAGAGTACTTTTTTAGTGTGTATGCATCATGTCATTATTTTCGATCTTTCATTCGCTAGATTTTTTTGGTCTGGAAATGTTATTAGGTTGGTGCAAAAATAATGTCGTTTTTTGACGTTCAACTTCATGTGAGAAAACGACAATATTTTTGCACCAACCTAATATTATTGCTGACTTTTCTTCCAGCCACAGTTTGTAGATGTCACTATGATTGCTAGAAGTTTTTTCAAATATTTTCCAGTTTACAATCGGAACTTTTCAAAACGAAAGATTGGAAATAATGGTACGATGCATACACACTAAAATGTACTTTTCGAGTTCGGATGAAAGTATATAGATTTTATTTACTCCCCCTCCAATACAATTTCAATACCCTTGCTTTTCTGCTCCGCTTCTATTACACTTCACGTTTGTATTCATGTTTTAAAACAGCTTGCAAAATTCACTTATTTTTATTTGACTTTTAGCGAAGTGGGGATTACTTTCTTCTTAGTCAGCGTTTCTCAAGTTTTTTTTTTTTTTTACTCTTGCGTAACCCTTAAAATAAATTACATCTTTCAAGGAACCACTGCGCAAAAACAATATCATATACCATATCTTTCTCATTTTATTTTCATCATAGGTTCACGTGGTAAATATCATAGTCTATATTTTTGAATAACTAGTTTAAGGAAAACATAATATTTCTAATTAATATTTCTATGCTAAATAAAATTCATACTGTTCATTTAATAGTTCAACAGGGAGAAATAAGTAACTTTAAGTACAGGTCTCGTTCGCTGAGTGAGCACTGACTATTAAAGGTGGTTTCACACTGGCACCGTACAGACATCATTAAATATATTCCCAATATTTGTTATATTTTTAATAAAGTAATAGGTTAGAGAGGATGATGTCTATATTATAATATTACAATAACCAAGAATATACTGTGTGTGCTGAGTAATATTACATATATGAAATTAAATAAAAAGTCAAAATTGAATTCTTTTATCTCACCTGTTCTCACGGAACACTTGCGGACATTTTGCGGAAACTTTGGGTTCCGGGGAACCCCGGTTGAGAAACGCTGTTCTAAGAAGTGTCGATATTTATTATTTTCTTTATTTTTGTTAATCTTTGCTTCGATGTAGCACTAGTTCAGACATGCAATGTTGATTTCGTATCTACATTCAGATGTCCTCTCTGTCACCAAGTCCACGATGTTTCATCCGTGATATTTTTCATTTTCCTCCTACTTTTTCCATTCAGTGTTTTCTTTGTTTCAATGTTTATTTGTTTATTTTATTCACTCCTCCTTCTAATGTTATTATCTAATTATTTTTTCTTGATTCCTTCATTATAATAATATTTTCATTGGATTGTTTCCTATGTTGTAACCAGTTCCATCTTATTATTTGTAAGAAGTTTTGAAATTCTATGAGTTTGCTGCCGCTGTCTTCCCTTTTTTCATATCATATGCCTGTGACGTCTTTTGGATATAGAGCTTCGTATATTGCTATGTGGTTCTTAATTCAGCAAGCATCAGCATTCTTCCTTTGTTCAGCCGAGTTATAGAATTTAACTATACATACGGCCAATGATTTCAGGCTTTTTATAAAGATACTTAAATTTAAATTTAAATCTCAAGAATACATAATGTCATCTGTCGAGAAAATACTACAGTAAAGAGTGTTATTGCAATTTGATAAAACTACGAAAGACAATCTGTCTATATTTCTGAGATGAGGTATTATGTCTATTATTTACATTATTCGGACTATTGTCCTCATCTTTGTTGCCATATTTATTACAACGTTTCGGCCGTTGTACGCTCCGGCCTTCTTCAGGTGGTTGGAATGTCGAACTGAACCCTTTATTTCGCTCGCTGGGGTAGACTGTTCTAGTCCACGTGCCATGTTTAATGGTTGTCAGTTATTAGTTATCTCCCATTAATTTCCCTCTGAAAGTTCAACACTGCCTTGAACGGGTATTGAGCTCACACTCTTTGGGTCCTGTCACTGGATCTAACTAATCCACTGTGCATGTGACCAGTGAGCGAAATAAAGGGTTCAGTTCGACATTCCAGCCACCTGAAGAAGGCTGGAGCGTACAATGGCCGAAACGTTGTAATAAATATGGCGAAAAAGATGAGGACAATAGTCGGAATAATGTAAATAATGTACGAAAGACAAGTTTTTCCTTTCCTGTAGTGTGTATACATTTTTTTTGCGGGATGGGTATATATTATTTACCTGAGATGTCCCTTACTTTTTCATTGCTTTCTACGAAACTGATTTACATTTGAGTACCCTATTATAGTCGCTCTATCGCATTAATAGTCTTTTTCGCATGTAATTGTATGTGCTAAGTCATTTTGATGTCACATGTATTACCTATTACACTTTTTCCCATCCCATTCCGATATTGTCGCTCCTTTGGATTATGAATTCTTAAATTTTAACAAATAATTGTATATCAACCATGTCCCTGATTTGGCTGAATTTTTGCAGTTTTTTTGTTTTTTTTTTGTTTTGTTTTGTTTTTTGTTTTTCCGATTAGATTTATATAAACAGTAACCGAGTTAGAAAATCTCCGGGAAAATATTTTTTTCTTAACTCTGCTAAGTGTTCTCTGATGATTTGGTTTCTTTTACCAATTTTTCATAGAATTCCTCACGAATATCACCACCGATTCCTTAATCAAGAATATTAGGAAACGTTCTGGCATCCAGGTGAACGGAATCGCATCTTCTTGATTTGTGTATTCAATTCATTTTATTAAAACATTTTTGCTTAATTGATCTTACTCCGTTCAGTATAATCAATAGGCGTAGATACGTTCGCCTATAGTCCGGTTCACACTCCTCTCCTGTCTTTTGAACGAGAGTAGAGTTTTATACTTCCTTCTGTGTTTCCGGTTCCTTCTAAAAGTCTACTTTAATACTTCCAACATCACAGCTAAAACCCTGAATTTTTATTTACTATTTATTTACTTATTTATACTTTTTCCCCTCAATAAGAGTATATAGTTTCTCATATCGCCCGGTTCACACTCCTTCACAGTCTTTAGAACAGGAATAGCGGTTTATATCTTGTTGCCTATTTGGGATTGGGTTTCCGGTTTCTTCTAAACTATTCTCATCCTTTCCATTCTCAGTAGCCACTTGCATCTTAGCGGCATTATCACCTTGTTTTTGGTGAATTGTTTAAAAAAAATCTTACTAATGTTTGGTTTGGTTTGACTATTTCGCTATTTCTATGTTTCAGTTATGATTTCTATTTTTTCATATATTTCTATATATTTGTAATATCGGTCTAAGATTTTCAATGATAGGTAATAGTTCCGTCTGTAGTTGTTTTAACGGGTTCCCTAATTGGCGTCTTTTGGAGTGAAGACCTTTCTGCTTCTGGTTATCCATTGAGGATTTAATTTTCTTTGGGCAGTTTTCAGCTGCTGTGCGAATCTGTCGTGTAGTACCTTGAACATGTTGACCTAATATCAATAGACCCCTTCATGACGTTGTTCTTTCAGAATATTGTTTTTCGGAGTTTGTTTTTTTTAAGAAAATTGTTTTTGTTTTTTTCTAGACTGCTTCGTTCCGCTCTTTCCTAAAGATATTTCGTCATTTTATTTACCATTCTGGTGTATCTTCATGCTTCTTTTGGCATGACCATATTTAATTCCAGATGTTATTTGCGTTTGTAGCAGTCTGGAGTCATATTTATCTCCTTTCCCCGTTTATATCTTTGTAAAAGTTTCCTTGTTTTGGTTCTCTTTTGCGTGTACTGGACAATTATTTGTACCTCTTTAATCTTGTTTTTAGCAAGTCTTTTTTATTTTGTATATTTCTTCCATTACTGTCGGCTTTGCTTCTTTTTTCTCTTTTTTCTTTTTTTTCCTTTTTTTTTTCTTTTTCTTTTTCTTTTTTTTTCTTTTACTTTCTGTCCGATCGTCTTATTGGTTATTGCTAGGCATATCTTTCAGGCTTGCTTCTCTTTGTAGTTCGGAGATCTATCTTCTTAATCTTATTTTCCAAGGTTCTTTCTTATTCCTGCTGGGCGCATTTTGTTTCTGTGTTATAAGCACTGTGTTCACCATTTACCTCAGCATATACGAGGTCGTTATGTCTTTTGCTTCTATATAGTGTAGGTGTCCATTGATGTATTCGGTTCCGGTTTATAGGTTTCCCTGACCCTTCAGAGGTGGTAGGACTTTTCTTTCGGTTATCTTTGTACTTTTGTTTTCTCTTTTGTTTTGATATGGTGTATAGTTCTACATCTTATTCCTGATTTATTTCCGGTTTCATTGATTATTATGACATTGTCTACAGTACCTATACATCTAAATTATTTCTCCCTACATAGGCATTATTTTACACGCTCTATTTTCTGCAACTCTAGATACCTTTTAAAATGTGTTATTTTTGCATTTTTCAAAGAAAATGTGTTATATTACACACACACACACACACACACACATATATATTCTCTTGTCTATTAATGATAATGTTATTAAGCTTATCAGACAATATGAAAAGAATTTGCATAAAATAGACAAAAGTTGTCTATATTATTTAATGAAACATGCATCAATGAAAAAATGCTGCCTAAATGTACACAATTTAAATATATATATATATATATATATATTGTGTACATCAGACAATATGAAAAGAATTTGCATAAAATAGGCAAAACTTGTTTATATTATTTAATGAAACATGCATCAATGAAAAAATGCTGCCTAAATGTACACAATTTAAATATATATATATATATATATATATATATATATATATATATATATATATATATATATATATAAACTATCACTAAATATTACATTTATGGTCTCTCCTCTATTTTTTTTTTCTTGGCCAGCTGTCACTCGAGAAAGCCCGGGTTCCTCCACTCCATTGTTTCTCAACCTTTTCTTCCTTGTGGCCCATTTTTCAGGTCAAGATCAATGTCAGGCCCACATAAGCACAAATAACAATTCCATGTAACAGGAAATACATTTTATTTCCAAAAGAAAATGTAGTAGAATAACATAAATCCTAAGTCATGACTACATTGATCCTGGAGTTTATATATCAGCTTGTAAGGTTGAACTTCCAAGCATTGGCTCAGCTTCAGGCGTATATACTGATGTTGTAACCTAGGGAAGGTTACTAAATAGAATAATGAAACGAAGTTTGGTAATGAACGATAATACTTAGAACACGAACAACGTAGAAGGATTAGTCAACTGCTGGAAGTGAGTCAAGTGAATTCCACGATGAATTTCCTGTGATTGTCGTGAGCAAGATACGCAAGATCATGCTATGTCAATCGTTCTCTTCTGTTCTTCCTTTATTTATATTCCTTTTTTTCTCCTTATTTATATATATAAGCATACATATGTGTGTTTGTGTCTGTGTGTGTGTGTGTGTGTGTGTGTGTGTGTGTGACATAGTTTTAATTTGAATGTGTTATAGATCATTTGTATTGTTAGAGGTATTTCTTAGCTTCCTATAAATTATTGGAACAGGCTAGCGCACTTTAAGATCTCGTTCTCAGACCTGTGACAACTTTCCTACGTTATTTATATTTCAAGAGTGAAGGCCAAAGTATAATTTTAATATTGTATTGTCAGAAAATTTCGTTCGTGTTTTCCCATGTCATTTCTATTACCAAGAAAAATAGTATTACCGTAGTGTCTTCGTATTCTTCCTTTGTGTTTTTAGTTTTATATTATTGACTGATTTGCTGAATGTATCGATGAATAAAAGGATTAAAATAAATGCAAAAAATCGAATGAATTTATCTGACAGTGTATGTGTGTGAACGAAAAAGAATACATCAACCTCCAAAGCCTATATTAAATGGCAAATTACTTTCAGTTCTTGTAGTATATTTTACCCACTTCTCCTCGTTTGTGAATTTAAACATACAACACTTTGTTTTCAGTTCCCGAAACGGATTTTCTAACTGATTTTGCCCGACCCTCTAAAAACTGATCGAACGCAGAATTTAATTTAACAATCCGGTGAAGCTTTCTAGAATATTACGATTAATCCAACACACTTATCCGTAGGTTAAACAAAAAAAAATATTAATAATAACTTTGGTCAAAATCTTAAAGCAAGTAATATACAGGGTGATCAAAAAGTAACTCCCTATTTTATGTATGAGTGGCCAGAAAGGAGTCCTGATATACATCCAAGCTTACAGCACGTGATATTCCCCAGTGATCACACATCTAGGTATTGATCAAGCTTAAAGTTGCTTGAATCCGTTGATCGTATGGGAACATGTTTTAACGTGATATGGTCATAAACCTGAAGTGCCAAGTTTTCAAAAGACAATTCACAGGAATATATATTCCTTATATATATATATATATATATATATATATATATATATATATATATATATATATTGTGTGTGTGTGTGTTCAGTAAGGTAATGAAGGGTTTGGTAATCCGTATAGATAATTCCAAAGAGGTTGTAATCCAGAGAGCTCAATGTAACAACAGAGCAAATATTATTATCAATCTAAAACTATCCCTCAAAAACTTGTCTTAAAAATAAAAGAAACCAAAATTTAATAATTTATTTTTATCATGCTTTATATATATATATATATATATATATATATATATATATATATATATATATATATATATATATATATATTGCAAGCGATTTTACATTTACAGAAACTCTATCTCTGATACTGAACACTTTTATTCATAAATATAGCATACTTTAATAATTTATTTTTATCATGCTTTATATATATATATCCAGTGAAGATGAGAACGAATAGGGTACAATTCCAACGTTCGTAACATTTATTTATTTTAGGATGTTACATCGATAATGTCATTTCCTAAGAAAAATATGAGATTCAGTAGTAGCTTAATAAAATGTAAAAAAAAGTTATATCCATTGTGATTTTCTTATATATTTTTTATATAGTTAATAAATAAATAGCTTCTTTAAGAAACCAGTAAATAATTTAAATGTATAGAATTACTTGGTAAATTAATATGCAATGGTTGACTAAAGATTCTTTATATAAGATGTTAATAGCAATAACCAATCAATGGAAAATGTCAAAGAAACAACCAAATACAAATAGATCCGTACAAGCTGTTACTAATACTATTTATTAGAGATTAATGCAAAATTTTATTAAATCCAAACTAATCTTACGAATAGAAAGATAAGCCATATATGGTGCAACACAGTTCAGCTAAAATCATCTTTTGACAACAAAGCTTTGTTTGTGTCGTAATTATATTTTCAACAGCAATGTTTACATAATTTTATTTTATTGTAAGTGTCTATGTTCCCAGTGTGTGTATCAATTTAACAAGGATGAAGATTCCTTTGACATAACATTTCAAAATGTTTCACGTGTCGTGAAGCTAATGAAATTATGTAAAAGGATTTAAATGTATGTCGTTATAAACCTCAAGAACTAAGATGACAATATTTTCAAATGTCACTTCATTTTGATTTAAATTACATTGATAGTTCAAAGTTATTGGTTATTGACGTACGGACAAATTCTACACATAACGGAATTTAATATCCGTTATTTTTTACTAGAATAAGAAATCTTCTATAAAGAATTATCTGAATTCAAAATTCTTTTCTTTTTCTCTGGTCAATAATGAAAACGGGCCTCAATTAATATATATTGCATGTGTGAAATTAATTTCTGAAACTTCTTATTTTTAATCTGACTCGAAAATTTTCTCTACATTCAATCAATTATTTAAAAATGTTCTCTTTTGTTGTAGGTTGAAATGCGTGGCCTCTCGGGCAATATCAAATTAACAAATGGCCGAAGAATGGATTTTTCATTGGATATTCTGCAATTAAAAGAAATTGGATTGCGTAAAGTAAGTGTTATCGATTTGTTGTATGCAATCAATCAAGTAAGAAATTATCATTGTGAGTGCTTTAGATAATGAGGCGAAAAATGATTTGACTTAATATTTCGAACATGCTAAAAGATTCTTTTAATGCATGCAATTTTAGGTAATTCAAAATAAAAAATGGACATATATAAATACAGATACACTCACACACACACACACACACATATATATGTGTGTGTGTGTGTGTGTGTGTGTGTGTGTGTGTGTGTGTGTGTGTGCGTGCGCGCGCACGCGCGTTTGTGTGTACATGCAGCTAAGAATATAAAATACCTGATAAGAGAATAAAAAGAAATGTATTATGCTTGGCAATTTTAGATAATTCAAAGTAAATTACAGCAATGTACGCATACATGCACACGCGCATCCATATATATATATATATATATATATATATATATATATATATATATATATATGGGGGGGTTGCGTGCACGCCCTTGTGTGTGTAGCTTAGAGTATAAAAATATCTAATAAGATTTGTGCTGGCACAGTGAATGTTGGCTTTTGTTGTGTTTGCAGAAGTCTACGACATAATAGACCCGCATACACAACAACACACGTAGAGATGCATGCTGTATAAGCAGTCAGATATGAATACATAGAATTATATAGATGTATCCGAGGTACTGTATCTGTATAACTGTTTGTAAATGTATGATGTGAAACTGCAACTTTAGCCAAAATCGATAACAAATAAAATGAAAAGAAAACACACACACATACACACACATATATATATATATATATAAGTGTATGTTTGTGCGGACATGTCTATGTGTGTGTGTGCATCATATGTACGCGAAATTTTTAATAGGATTTTTTTAACCTCTCATTATTTCTCATTACGATAGTGTTATATTTAGTGCGTACATTTTTCAGTTGCTGTCCCTGATTTTTTTTTAATTTTAGCAGACAGTGAAATTAATACCAACTGGAGGTCTTCTCATTTTAGGCCGGTTGTTATTAATTAAACTGTTTAATAAAATAGAAAAATCAAATGAGGAATAGCAAATGTAAGTTAAAATGTTTGCGGTGATATGTGTAACCCGCGTTGTTTTTACCAAAAATGATCGTTAGCCTGCGCTCATTAACTCTATTAAAAAGTCAATCATTCTCTCTCTCTCTCTCTCTCTCATATAGTCGAACGTAGTTACACTATGCTGCCGCTGAGAGGCGTTTGCTTCCTTTGTTCTCTGTTGACTTTTGAAGTCTCTACCTTACACATACATGTGTCTATCACTAGATTCTTTTCATACACACAGCAGACACATTCTTATAGATAGTTTCAATGTATTTTCATTTTATTTCAATTATGTACACATGCAATTACTATTGTTAATACAGGTATTTAATTCCCGTTTTTTCTAAATTTATTGATTTGTATTTTTACCGGGACTCACATGAGTCCACCAATATTGTTTGCGTTACAAAATATGTGATAAATGTCAACTATACAACGTACATATATTCGTATCAAAAGTTTAAGATTCCCCAACAATAGTAGTGACATATTTTACTCAGATATCATAGTAACTCGTAGCATGTGTTTATGGCAATGGTTTAGACAGCAGAACGATGATGTATCTCTCTCTCTCTCTCTCTCTCTCTCTCTCTCTATATATATATATATATATATATATATATATATATATATATATATATATATATATATATATAATTCACATTCACACACACACACATATATATATGTATGTATGTGTGTATAATAATAATAATGATAATAATAATTTAACTATTAAGGACTTTAAAAAATCCAAGATCATTTATGCACTTTGTTTATTTAGATATTAAATTAGGTCACTTACCATCGTTCATAGTTAGGTTACTAATAATTTTCAGTTAACCTGATGAATATTTATGACATCTCTTTAAATTCTTAAAAACTAACATCATTTTTACTTTGATTTATAAATACTTGTTGCAAAATAAAATTCTTGCATTGGCCTTGATGAAGTCCATCAAAGGACGAACCAACTCGCCTCAAATAAATTATCCTGTTATTCAGGTATATTCATATGCATATACACACACATTATATATACATATATATATATATATATATATATATATATATATATATATATATATATATATATATTCAGAAGTCTTGAATAAAACTCATAGCGTTTAAGACATCATTAAATTATTGAGTCGCTCAATCAAATAAGTCTATTGAA
>OZ038496.1:72826146-72843646 GCA_964036315.1 Acanthosepion esculentum
GTGCAAGGCAGTATTTTTTCTTGCTAGAATCTATCTTCCATATTACTATTCATTCTTTAAATATTGTTGCCACATCTGGTCTAGTGATCCTACTATATTTTTCAAGAATCTTGATAAAATTCCCCCCCCCCAATCAGTAATATTATTGGTCCTGACCTGGCATAAAGTAAAGTAGTTTCCTTGTGCTTTAATGTCATGTTTGACTTGTTAGGCAGCGTTAGTATAAGTTATGCATAAAAAGTCATATGTACGTGAAGCCTGTTTAATCAATTAAACTCAAACAACACAAAAATAAAAATACCAGAATTTATTTTTCTCCCCATAACTCACACTCTGATGAAGCTTTAACAAAAGTGAGATATGTCAGAGTTATAAACGTTTCCTATTTATTTTTATCCTGTCATTCGGCAGAGTTACGAACGATTCTTGTTTGATCTCTATTTGATCCAAATTCATATATGTATATATATTAATACTGTTTATTATATATATATATATATATATATATATATATATATATATATATATATTAATACTGTTTATTATATATATATATATATATGTATATATATATATATATATATTAATACTGTTTATTATATATATATATATATATATATATATATATATATATATATATATATTAATACTGTTTATTATATATATATATATTAATACTGTTTATTATATATATATATATATATATATATATATTAATACTGTTTATTATATATATATATATATATATATATATATATATTAATAATGTATATTATATATATATATATTAATACTGTTTATTATATATATATATATATATATATATTAATGCTGTTTATTATATATGTATATATATATATATATATATTGATACTGTTTATTAGAAACAAAGAATTTACTTAAATATTTGTATCTATAAAAAGAACGTATAATCATAAAAAATGTCTTAAAAATAGTTGTCGGACTTTGTCCATTTCATAATATATATATATATATATATAAATAAATATATATAAATATATATATATATATATATATATATATATATATATATATATATATATATATATATATATATATATATTTATATATATTTTATTATAAGAAACTATAATAAAAAAAAATTTGAAATCGCTACACAAAAGCTTTCATATTTCAGTACTATGATTTTAATTTCTTCAGGCGAAAGACTTTCAAACATATTATTGAAACCTGAAACATATGAACATTGGATTTTTACTCCATGTGTTCTTTCTCTCATTATATATATATATATATATATATATATATATATATATATATATATATATATACCATTAGAGCTTTCTTCGTTTTATTTACGGAAAACGGTATAGACATGTTTTGTTAATTAAAATTCATCCACTTAAATGAGGTAAAGATAACTAATAAGGATTACACAATATCAAAATTCTCACGTTGATGCACGTACATTAAAACTCAGAAAGTTGTTCTTTTGGAGAGAAAAAAAATGAAAAAAATAAACCCCACGTTCTCGGAAGAAAAAAATGTAAATAATGAAAGAAGAAAAAGAAATAAATTTTTGCCTGACGTCAAAACCTGGAACCAAAATATATGCAGTATTTCCCAGGTGTAAAAAACTTGTTTAATTTATCGAATATCTATCGAGGGTGGTTAGCGAACAATAATTTTTTCACTGCAGCTTCTAAAAGACATTGCTATTTTAACGGGAACTAACATCCCAATGGAATCGTCACAGAAATGACCTTTTTCCCTATCTTTCTCGTTCATATTGAATCAATTTGTGAACTTATTCGTGTAAGTCCTCTCACTGAGACAATGTGATTGATTTTTAGACTTTTGACGCTTGTATTTTGGTTTTAATTTTGTGTTCTTTTATAAAAATGAAAAAGAAAGGAATGTTTTGTTGGTTCGTCACATTTTAAAATTAGGAAGCAAACGCTGGCAAATAAGAATGAGTAAACGAATGCTTTCTCTTGGGAAGGTTCTATTTTAACATGAACGGCAAAACTGTTGAATTGAGTCTGGAAGAGAACATTCTAGCACAACTTTTCGTATATGTACACACCTCTATACTTGTATACGCACATATATATATATATATATATATATATATATATATATATATATGTGTGTGTGTGTGTGTTTGTGTGTGCGTGCGCACGAGCGTGCGTGCGTGTATTTATATGCATAGGTTCACAATTATCTAAATTTTCTCTCTCTCAGTCTGTCCACACACACACACACACACATACATATATATATATATATATATATATATATATATATATATATATATATATATATATATATATATATATATATATGCCATTTCACATTTCTACTAATTTCTGGTATCGAACCGCTGGTTTTGCCAAAATTTCCCTAACTAAAGCGGATAAATTTAAAATTTTAAAATAACTATGAGAGTTCGTTCGCGATTGTTTTTAAAAATCACCATCACAATAGAATGCAGATTTTATCGCAATTATAATAAGGTTGTCTTTGAAATTTATTCCTGAAAATGATCTTGGATAAGTTCGAAAGTACTTGGGTTAAAAAATTCCTTGATGATTTTCATTTTAACAACTGATTAGACAACTGGAAAGGGTCAGTATAAAATAAATAAAATGAATATATATATATATATATATATATATATATATATATATTTATGTAACGTAAATCATTCAAACGAAAAACAAATACTGAAGCTAGTTATATGGCGAGAATCACTCTCACAAACAATATTTAATAATAAATTACAACCAACTTCGAATCTGTTAATGAATGTATTTGTTTTTCGTTTGAATGATTTACGTTACATAAATTGAATACGCACTACAAAACCGATATATATATATATATATATATATATATATATATATATATATATATATATATATATATATATATTAGGTTGGTGCAAAAATAATGTCGTTTTCTCACATGAAGTTGAACGTCAAAAAACGACATTATTTTTGCACCAACCTAATATTATAATTGTATCATATAGGCATAAAGAGTTTACTCACTACAAAGATGCAAATTCTTTTCTGTCCATTTCAACTGCACCTCGACGAGTGAGAACCGAAATTGTGTTCAGTTCTCATCAGTCGAGGTGCAGTTGAAATGCACAGAAACAAATTTGCATCTTTGTAGTGAGTTAACTGTTTATGTCTATATGACAAAATTATAATATTAGGTTGGTGCAAAAATAATTTCGTTTTTTGACGTTGAACTTCATGTGAGAAAACGACATTATTTTTGCACCAACCTAATATTATAATTGTATCATATAGGCATAAAGAGTTTACTCACTACAAAGATGCAAATTCTTTTCTGTCCATTTCAACTGCATCTCGACGAGTGAGAACCGAAATTGTGTTCAGTTCTCATCAGTCGAGGTGCAGTTGAAATGCACAGAAACAAATTTGCATCTTTGTAGTGAGTTAACTGTTTATGTCTATATGACAAAATTATAATATTAGGTTGGTGCAAAAATAATTTCGTTTTTTGACGTTCAACTTCATGTGAGAAAACGACATTATTTTTGCACCAACCTAATATTATAATTGTATCATATAGGCATAAAGAGTTTACTCACTACAAAGATGCAAATTCTTTTCTGTCCATTTCAACTGCACCTCGACGAGTGAGAACCGAAATTGTGTTCAGTTCTCATCCGTCGAGGTGCAGTTGAAATGCACAGAAACAAATTTGCATCTTTGTAGTGAGTTAACTGTTTATGTCTATATGACAAAATTATAATATTAGGTTGGTGCAAAAATAATTTCGTTTTTTGACGTTCAACTTCATGTGAGAAAACGACATTACTTTTGCACCAACCTAATATTATAATTGTATCATATAGGCATAAAGAGTTTACTCACTACAAAGATGCAAATTCTTTTCTGTCCATTTCAACTGCACCTCGACGAGTGAGAACCGAAATTGTGTTCAGTTCTCATCCGTCGAGGTGCAGTTGAAATGCACAGAAACAAATTTGCATCTTTGTAGTGAGTTAACTGTTTATGTCTATATGACAAAATTATAATAAATAATTATCGCTCTACTATCGGGTACGAACCATTTTTATCAAATGCAACGTTCAACCATAACCTTGTTCTTGAAATTCAAGCATTGGCAAAGGAAATTCTTTTTAACAAATACTTTCAAGAATCGGTAAATATGATCTTTTCTAATTTTCCCCACAAATTATATGTATAAAGTATTCCAGAAGATTCGTTTTGGGAATCATTGAAAATTGTAGCAATAAAATGACCCTCACAGGCACAGTGGACAGTGGAAAGAAATATTTCCCTTGAGAATTGCTTTCCGTTTTCTTATTTAACTTACACTTTATAGGACATGGCAAATGTTAAGGCCGCATTTTATTTTAGTCTGGATATTGGGAGTCAATAGCATTAAACTTTCAAAGATCAACATTCGTCACCGTAATTTTCTTATTGCAGCCATAGTTAATAAAATCTTATCATAGCCATACGTAATTAAGTACCAGTAAATTGATTGCAAGAGAAGAATATTGTTACTGTGCGAACGTTACTTTCAGTTAGAAAGCAACATTAATATGATTCTAGCTAAACAGTCTGGGAATATTTCTCAACATATTTGGAATGTTTATGTTCTTCAATTTATTCCTGGAATACTCATTTTTGGAGAAATTCTTTTCTTTAAAGATACCTATCTTATTCCAATCTTATTTAATTCGCGAAAAAAGATCTAGAAAAGAGCTTCCCATGTCTGCTACATGCTCGATGGTGGCTGCTCATGTCATCATGGGACATAGTGATCTGTTCAAAACGGTTGCGTATTTTAATCGTAAAGACCCATTGATAGTGAAAATAAAACCCGATTTCATTATACAGTTCTTTCATATTGCTTCTGAATATGTAAATATGTTTTGTTTTTTTTTGTTTTTTTAGCGGTATGTCAACTCCTTAGGGTGCATTCATGCCAAAATTAAATTTCCTTGAGAGCGTTTCTTTACAAAAATGTTTTGCTGATAATTTTTTGTAATATTTTTTACTATGAGAATGTATTGTTGTTATTTTTACTATAAAAATGTATTTTTATCCTTTCATTGTGAAGTCCTGGGTATGACGACAAACTACGTCCGCGTCCAGGGTAAGACGATAAACTGCGTCCGCGTCCAGGGTAAGACGATAAACTGCGTCCAACAGCAAGGCCTCTGATCAGGAGGCTTTGAGGAGTGTGGAACCACCTCTTAATTGCTGGTGTTTCCAGGTTCACCCTGACCCGGGGTGGTAACACTTGTTAGGATCCCAGCTATGGGCAAATAGTTAACCCTGAAACTGAGGTAAAAAGCATTATAAAAATTGGTTTTAATACCAGAAATACTTTGTAAAAAATTATTACCAGAAATGGATTTTTGAAGGAAAAGAAATATTGCCAGCAATATGTTTTTGAAAAAAACAAAAACTATTACCAGCAATACGTTTCTAAAAAAATATTACCAGCTATACGTTTTTGGAAAGATAATATTACCAGTTATACGTTTTTGAAAAAATAATAGTATTTTTGAGGAAGAAAAATATTAACAGAAATAGATTTTTGACAAAACAAAAATGTTGCCAGGAAAAAAAAAGTTGTCGGCATTAAATGACCCATTGAGGTTGATATTCCGTAAAACAAAACAAACCAAACCAAACCAAACCAAATCTTTCATTGTGGTTTGACCCTAGTTAACTATTTGCCCATAGCTGGGACCCTAACAGGTGCTACCAACTGGGCAAGGCTGCCAGATGTAGTTTATCGTTTAAATCGTTTGTTACGAATGACAGTCGGATATTTTAATTCTGAAGTTCTATTGTACTCATTAAAAAAAGAGTAGTTGTCTCCGAACAGTATCAGATGTCTGTCTGTCTGGATACATTTTTATATAGAGAGTGAATGGGTATATTCAGAATGGAAATTCCATTATTTTTCTTTAATCATTTTACCCCAAGCAAGGCAAGTAAGCCACTAAGACACAAGGGGTTACTTAGTGCCAGAGAATATGAGAAAATATTATTAAGCGGAAAGAACAATAAAAATAAGAATTAAGAAGACAAAAGATAACGATTGTCATTGCATTTAAAGTTTTGAAGATCAAAGTTGACTGGGAATCAAAAAGCCAAAAGAGAGTTGCACAAGCGAGAAGTACGAGAGAAGAAACTCTTAAAATAGAACTTGCGGTTATATCTAGCTATTCCAGCTATAAAAGGATGAGACCTTGCCGCCAGTCTAGTACTACGTTTAATTTTTTTTTTAAAGCTTTTCACCCCAAGCAAGGCTGGAAGCCACTAGCACGCAAGGGGTTACAGAAGGTTTGGAGGAAGAGCAGATAGGAGTGGTAAAGGAGAGGATGTCGAGAAAGATAGTGGATCGATCAAGGCAAGGGGGTTACAGAAGATTTGGAGCGAGTGCAGATAGGAATGAAAGGTGAAAGGATGTGGAGAAGGGAAGTGGGTAGATCAAGACAACTGGAGATGTCAATTGACGTTACACTTAAATAGTTGGAGATTGTATTTGTCAGGAAAACCGGAATAAGGAAGGGAGTTCCACAGGCGAGATGTGCGAGACATGAAGCTATTGGAGTAGAAGAGACGTCTACATCTAACAGTTTCAACGGTGAAGGGGTGGGAACGGGATGCCAGCCTCGTAGGACGTTTAAATTCGTGAGGCCTGGGAACCAGCGAATGCAGCTCATCGGAGCAATTACCGTGAAAGTATTTGTAAAAAAGACAGGTACCACCTAGGAAAACTCATCAAAGCAATTACCATAAAAGTATTTATAGAAAACGCAGAGGAAAAGTATGTTACGGCGGTGGGAAAACGACTGAAACCGAAATGCCAGGTCGGGAATAATAATCTAGCGGATTCTTTGTATATTATCAATAATCTCTAAGGATATTGTAGACGCACCAGACCATATAAGGCAGCAATATTCAATACAGGAACGATTTATAAAGAAATACATAATATCAAGGTATTAGAATTCAAATGCACAAGTCACTGGTGTTTTCACACAGCAGAGGGATATAAACTCAAGTACACATAACAGTGTTAATGTACTACTGGCAAGAATTTTAAACTCAAATATTATAACAGTGCTAACACTGACAAAATGCTCTTCTTAACCTCAAATACATATTATTGTGCTAATTCAACATTATCACGTACTTTAAACTCAAATACCTGCGACTTGGATAATTTAATACTTCCAAGATTTCTTTAATTATTTCACCGCAATCAAGGCGGGAATGGCATTAGTACGTAGAGAGTTTCAGGGAGTGAAATTGAGAGAAAGGACTGCGTATAGGGAGGGTTCAGAAAAGGACAAAAGATAAATGGGATTCAAGAAGACAGAATATGGCGATTAACATTATATATAGTGTAACCCGGATATAAGAGACCTAGATATAAGAGAAACCCGGATATAAGAGCTATTTTCTCTGGTCCCAAATTAGAGCCTGTGTTAATAAAACAAAATAGACCAAACCCGGATATAAGAGACTTATTCTCCGGTCCCGACAACTCTCTTATATCCGGGTTACACTGTACAAGTTTTTGAATATTTTAGTCATCAGGGAAGCAGGTAAATGGAAGGAAATTCCACATGAAGGAAGTTCGAGAAAAGAAACTGTTGGAATGGAAATAGAGGTTGCAGTTAGGTATTTCAAAAATAAACGGGTGGGACCTAAATGCTAGTCTAGTAACACACTTAAATTCATGTAGTTGGGGCACCAGCCGAAAATCTTGTTAGAGTAGTTGCCATGAAGACGGAGGGAAGCCGTGTCATGTCGGTGCGAATGTGACTGATGTCGAGATGCCAGTTAAGGATCCATTATAATACAGGTCCTTCTTTGGATTTTGTCAAGAACCTCGAGATGAATAGCAGGAGCACCAGACCAGATATGGCAGTACTATTCAATGCACGGGCGAATGGTTGATTTGTAAATTTTCAGGATGGACTCTGTCGAGAAAGATTTTCTGGCACGATACAGCGATCTAACTTTACTTGCAGTAGATGCAGCTATTGATTCGACGTTTTCGCTCCACATCAACTCTGTTGAAGACTTGAGGCCAAGGAAACACAGTGTGTTGCTCTCGCCATAAGTCTAGCACTAGCCATCCTGATAGCAGGCAGTAAAGGGTTTTTTTTTTCACGTTTGACAGAACTAATTAACTACTGCCAAGGAATTTAAACCCAAATATGGAGTCCAGTGCTAAATTAATATTGCCGAATCTTTAAACTATCAAAGATTTAAACAAGAATACATATGACAGTGCTATGTTGCTACAACCGAAATTTTTGATGCTTGGTAATTTAGCTGATTCGAACTCAGATTAGAAAGACTAGGTAACTATTCACTGTATACTCAGCGCGTTCAGCTTCAAAACTTGTTTACATTTAAAAACATCGTAAGTGCACCGGAACACTGACGTAGATGGTTGCTGCGTTAGCAGAGTCGTTTAGGAAGGTCGAAATAGGCTGAATGGCCAACGGCAATTCCTGGAACGTTTCGCTTGTTTTGGACCAATATCATGATGGAGAAAACGATGGCCAACGCTCGACATACATACATACATACATACATACATACATACATACATACATATATATATATATATATATATATATATATATATATATATATATATATATATATGTGTGTGTGTGTGCGTGCGCGCGTGTGCTTTGGTGGGGGTAGTAAATTCTTATCTGCCTATCTACCTACCTGGAAAGGAATATAGATGCTTGATAATATATGTGCATTTATATTACAGTTTAGAGAAAGTTTTTGATGAAGTACAGTCAAGCGTTTAAGCCAATTCAGTTGTGATAAAAATTAATCATTTGTCGGCGGATGAATATATCAATAGATACAGTTATATTGACTGCTATATCATTTTATAAATATCAGACAGATAGATATATACAGAGATAAGTTTTTATATTAAAATAAATCAGTACACACACAGATGTATCTATATCTATCTATATATATATATATATATATATATATATATATATTGCAACCTCGGTTCTCGAACGTCTCACATGTCGAACAAATCGGTTTTTGAACAGAATATTCGAGATGAAAATGCCTTGGTTATCGAACCAAATTTCGGTTCTCGTACAATATTACCGAGCCGAATCGAGTTAACCGGAACGGAATCATTTCTTAGTCGACCGCCATGTTGTATGTATTCGTGTGTTGTGTCGTGCTTTTCTCTTCCAAATTTATTGTACTGTGCCTTTTTACTCTTCATTAGTCCTCAGTCAGGGCTTCAAAGAAAGCTATCAGTGAATGTAAAAGAAAAGTTAATAGAAAAAACAATTGTCTCTTTGATGATATTGTCACTTCCTACTCAGTTTCCTATGGCAAAATCAACGATCTATACTATTCTCATAAATAAAGAGACGAGTATGTCTTTCCTTCCCCTTTCCAAACAATGACATCTCTTTCCATCCCCTTACAAACCATCTTCTTACACCCTCAACTCTCCTACTTACAGGTACGGTAAAATGAAAATGTTCGTCTATATTTTATCTGTGTAGTATTGAGTTTATTTTTTTTTCTTAGATTTAATGATTTTCATTAGTTTTGTTTATAAACCTGTGCATAATGTACAGTTTAATTAAGCAATCATTTTGGGACCAGGAACGTATTAATCCATTTTACATTGATTCCAATTGTAAAAATAGCTTCGGGTTACGAACATTTCGGGTTATGGACGGGCTTCAGGAACGAATTAAAGTCATGAACCGAGGTCCCCCCCACACATATATATATATATATATATAATTTTTTTCATGTAGACAAAAACAATTTACTCACTACAAAGATGGAATTTCGTTACAATGCATTTAATTGCACTTCGACTGATGATAAACAAAATGGTTATGAACAATTCTGTTTGTAAGCAAGTCGCATGTGAAACGTCACTTTCTTTTTTTTTCCATTTGTTTCACAAAAATCTTGTTTTTGTCTATAAGAAAATATAATAAATAGTTATTGCTCTACTATCGATATTGAGCCCTATTTTGAATTAATGCTGTGAACGTTAGAATTTATATATTAATTTCGTTCTCATTACATTCGGATATATATATATATATATATATATATATATATATATATATATATATATATATATAATATTTCTTATATATATATATATATATATATATCGATAGATACGTGGGCTAATTTAGCAACTGAGGAAATCGTTTTTCATCCAAGAATTATCGAGGATGCGTCTAACATAGAAAATGTATGCAGCAAGAAACTTTAGATGGAATTAAAGTTAGTAAATAGTGTGAGAGAGTAATGCATACATTGCACCAATGTGTGTGTCTAACGAGCAAATTTTATCGGTCAATTTATATCTATCTATATTTCTCTCTCACTTATTCTCATGCTCTATCACATCCTCTCTCTCTCTCTCTCTCTCTCTCTATATATATATATATATATATATATATATATATATATATATATTGATAGAAAGAGATAGATAGAGGAAGAGATAAAGAGAGATGTCAATCTATCTTTGCCCCTATCAGTTTGTTCATATCAATATATCAATCTCAGACAGATTATATTTAGATTCAATTTGTTCGTATCTATCTCGGTTTCGTACATCAATGTATATCAGTTATTTCCTATGTATCTGTGGAAATCAGCCTGTTGTTATCTATCTATCTATCTGTCTATCTCATTCCTTTCAGATCTCTGAAAATCTATTCATTTCTGTCTAGGAAATGTGACCAGTTTCATTCGGGGACACCTAGAAAAACAACTTTTTATTACTTGCTAATTGTTCTGGTAAGTTGATGGCGCATTCTTGGACCAGAAGGGGAAAACATGTTTGTTACCAGTAATAGATTCTAAAACTGCCACCGGTGCCTCAAGTATTTTCCTTTATTGACCAGTGTTCAGAAATAAACTGTGTCTACCACTATCTCATGAGAGACAATGAATTAAATGTTAATAATTTTCGTGCGTCTTTAGGGTACGTATTGATCGATTCCTATATTCTGTTAGACGTGAATCAAGAAACCTCAAAATCTTGACACGAGGCTGGTTATTTACGCGTTAACTTTTTTTTCTGCGACACATGGCGTTTATTCTACGTCTGTTAATAGATTCCTACTTGTTTTTCATTATTGAATTCATATCAAAACATTCTGGATCGATCAACTGCCCGAACAGTTGCTAGAAATTATCTCTGCTTTGTTTTCTACAGATTTAGTGAATTTCTTTTTAATGTTTTAGATAAAGGATTTTCACCAATATGTAGTTACGGAACGATAATCATTTGGCAAATGGAGGTGCTAGGGAAGAGAGAATATACTCAATTCTCGTTTTATACGGGGGGGGGGGGCGATATATTCAAGAGATTACCATGCAAAATAAAACTGTGCAAAAAAGATAGTTTCCATTCAAATATATTTTTAAAAAATTCATATAAAAATAAATTGATTTATTTTATTTGTACCCCCCATACATACATACATATATATATATATATATATATATATATATATATATATATATATATATATAGGAAAAAACCGTTAGGTTAATAATCCGAAGTTCTTTAGCTATCTAGTTTTATTTTAAAAAAAAAAACAGAAATGATATCATAAGAATAAAACAGGCAGTGTGAAATGGGCGATAAACAAGTCATATTACCTGTAATATTTCCCGAAGTGTAAATGTGAAGTCCTGTCGTGTGCTCTGTGTACCTGTGTTTTCCTCTGCTCTCTTAAATGCCGTTGAGAATCACGTCTTAATTCTCTGCTGTTGATATAGCAACTGGTGTAGACAGACACGTCTTGCTTATAGACGTGCTAAATAGCAACTAGTCTTCATGACTCATCGAACATATGACAGTCACCGGCATATTTTGTGTGAATCAGGAATATTTCTTCGAATAAATCAAAAGCTTGACTACGCTCAGATCGCATGTATTGGATGTCATTCGAGACTGCAGCGAAATCTTTCTTCCTGGTTTCTTCAAACACTGTGCTTAACATCAACTATGTTGTCTGCTCGGATAGTATCCGAACATTTTGAATAAGTTTACGTTGGTCCTTCACCACATGAAAGCCAATCAGAAATGATATTACAGCGCATGCAGGAAAAGAAAATCCATTAATTTAAGCAGTAGTTAATGAGACCTCATTAACCAAGCATATGCATTGTGTGATCGTAGCTTTCTCACTGAATAAGCATCAGCAATTGGTTGAAACTTGCTCATTGATCTGCGAGAACAGGTTAATACGTTACGAGAACACATCAATAAACAAAACCGAAATGAATATTTTTCAACGCTTTCTGCTTTCCTACGAATGTACTGAAAGTAGAACTGCTGAAAATGTTGAACACGTGTTGGCGACAGCAAAGGGAAATTGGTGTTTGATATTATTTGAATTCAAAGAAACGGAGATTTCATGGACTCTTCGTAAAATATCCATCTCTCACCCCCCCCCCATTTATCAATTATTATGGCCTTTATGTTTTCTGAATCCTTGCAAAAGTCCCTTCTATCAGGAACGCCTAAAGCCCAGACATCGTTTCCAACGACTTCTGACTTTTGGCAAATGGAATATCATCTTGGTTGAAAGGAAAATTCCGAACCAAGCAATCAATGAAAGAGAAAGTGACAAGGCAGTTGATAGCAAACTTGAACGTATATGAAACAATGTTTTTGGAAGATCCGTTAGGACTCAAACAAAAGCAAATGAGACCTAAAAGATTTTATCTGTGTCTGGTTTTAGAACAACCAACCTTAAAGTGTAAATTCAAGGACTCTAGTGCAACCATATGCTGGTAAAAATTAGAGAAAAAATAATTAATACTTTCGAGGTCATGTGTCAATCGGCCGTAAGTTAAGGAAATCCGGTCGTGGATTTATGAGTCCAAGTTAGACTATATTAGAGAAAAGAATTGCCCGTTAGGAATCATGTCTTCCTCATTGACCTGTAATAAGCCGTTAGTAGAGATCCAGAGTCAGTGTTGAAAGTAGATAAAATCCAGAACGGGAGAAGAGAAACGCTATTCAGAATGATGGGAAAGAGACTGTTAGGTCAAGAGAGAAGTAGAGTCGAAGGGGAGATCTGGTCCGTTACCCTCTCATGAGCAAAGACAGAAGAAACCCCGAATAATTTCCTATTGTTACTTACCTACCATCCTACCACAGACCATGTCAGGCGAATCCATGAATAAACAACACAATGTATTGGAAACGGGATTCAGGTTATCTTTTCATACTGTTTAGTTAGTTCACATTCCCGTCTCTTGCGAACGTACACCGGGAAAAATTCCCAATTTCTTTGCACCAACGCAATTCTGTGCCATTATCTATGACATCACTCGCACATCCAGGCTAACAGCACCTGGTATTACCGAGCGGTCACTCATCTAAGAACTGATCAGGTTTGACGTTGCTTATCCATAAGAGCTGGTATTTCATTTGCAAATACTATACTAAGTGACACTTAATTGTCATCTATCTTCGTCTTTCATCTCGTCTGTCTATTCAAGACGTGAGCAAACATGTCTCTCCACGCCTTCCTATCATTTGTACCATTAAACAATGTTTGTCACCTTACTATCATTCTCAGTCCATGGTCTGCCATCCATTGGCACAAACTAGGTAGCTATTTTACTAGCAGCTATCCTCTGTCCGACTTGGTTTCTGTATATACTGTATTAAATTCTCCAAGACATCTTACATCATGTCCCCAAAATATCAAATATCTCTTTGTGATTCTCAGAAAAAACTTACCTTTTCGTTCCCATTTTCTTGAATACTTATTCATTGCTTAAACGTTGTCTCCAAGGCATTCTCGGCATTCTTCTGTAAAACAATACAAAATTACGTTCAGATAGTGCCGTTTTATGACTACAGGATCCTTTCCATTCATTAAGTGTTAACTCGCTACTCCTGTAACATGTTCACTCGTCACCGTTACCTCGAGAATTGTTAACATAGGTACATAATTTTAAGCAACAGGAAACAACTAAAATGGATATCACAAGTAAGTCGAAAATAATATAATGATGTAATCAAGATGGAACGTTCCACACTATTTCAAATAAAAGTTTAGAAAGGAAACTCCCATTAATATTAGAAAGAGCGATAACAGCTACTGGACATGAGAAATCTACAATGTGGTCCGAAAGTCTTTTCACCCAACATAATATAATTTTCTATTTCAACGTTCTGTAGGGTATTATCAAGGAGATAGTCTCACGTGAACGATACAAGAATACCCGTCAGTTGAATGACGCCGTTCGAAGAACTTCTGCATCAATCAACAAAGCACGGCTACGTAAAATATCACGCAGGATATGTCACCGCATCATGCCACGAATATTATGGAGACCTTCTAGGTGTGACAGCGTTAATTAAAGTGAATAAACTGAATCCATTACACGTGTTTTGTATTAATTTATTACTCATTCTTCTGTATTTCTCATTATAATTTGGTAGCGGGTAACAAGACTTTTAGACCAACCTGAGTTACGTTAGGGGGCGCAATTTGTGTGGATAGGAAGGGAAAATAACGGCTAGCCCTCACCTTGAGCAGGTTAAGATTGATTAGGAAAATATCTTCATGGGAGTGGGTTTCACAGACAAAGAATCTGTTCGAAAGGGACTTACTTCCTAACCGATGGAATACGGAAGAAATATGGATGGTTTACTACAATGTAAGGGGCATGGCGTGTCCTTACCGTGAGGATGTGCAATATCTATCTATCTCTAGCTCTCTCTCTTTCTCTCTCGATATATATATATATAATCTCTCACCTATAGCAGGACTCAGAATTTCATGTGCAATGCAATCTCCTGGTGCTAAGCATAGACTGGCCGTTACGTAATTTTAATTAAAAAATCGCCTTTGAGTGCTGACTTCAATGTTCATTTATATATATATATATATATATATATATATATATATATATATATATATATATATATATATTGAAGACCGAAATAACAGTCTGAGAAGAATAAATGAACATGATGAATCAAACACAGCAAAAATAATGGATATGAAAGAATTGTGGATGGAAGTACGGTCTGTTCGGTCAACGGATAAGTACAATGAATACATTGCAAATCACACTTTTCTCATGAGCACTCAAGTATTATTTTCACTTTCTTTCTGTTATTTCGTCAACAGCCAATTTGTATAAAGGTGAAAGTTCTTAGAAGAAACGTTTCACGACGTTTGTCACGTTTATCTCTTCTGCAGATGCCGCCATGACCGTGTTCTTGGCTGAGTAAATATCGTGCAGAAAACAGATTGCGAAACTTAAAGGAAGATCACAAAGAAGAAATAATTTTCTGATTGAAAGTAAAGAATTGAGAAGTGCCATTTTATTTAATTGGTTTTTAAAAATACAGTTGCTCTTACCTGTTAAGTCGGGATATCATTTTGTATCTATCATAACAGTGGTACTCACTTTCTACGTATTCTCGGAAAGAAAGATTGTGAATTTTATTATTTTTGTATCTTTTTCAACATCTGCGTGCTATCGAACTGAGGTAAAGTTTATCGATTTTTACTTGAAAATTATTTAATATTTCCACCTGTAATGGTTCTGCTTAGTTTATCAAGGCACAAGGTCAGATACAGAAAAATAAGAGTATAAATATCATGACATAAACGGTTATGTTAATTGTGACATTAGCCGTTTCCCAACAAGGAAACATTTGGAAGCCGACAATAATAATAATAATTTATTGATTCCTTTCATATTTACCCAGAGGAAAAGTAAAGAGGAAAGAAATTGTACTTTTTCTTAACCCTGGAAAACTAACAATGGGTATATAGTACCTAGCGCAAATTTTCCTATTTTTAATTACAATTTTCAGTAACTGATTTTCTTACCTAAACAATATGTTTTTTAGTTACTATTAATGTTATCTCAAAGTACAAAGTTTGAAGTGCCTGCATGTAAAATATTTCAAATAATGATTTATATTTATTTAATTTTTTTTTTTGATATTTTCAAAATCGTTTATGATATATCCATGGTTAGTAGTGGTGTAACTTTAACTGGTCGTTACTGTTCTAAGGTTACATCATCATCATCATCATAATAATAATAACAGTAGTAGTAGTAGTAGTAGCAGCAGCAGCGGCGACTCCGTTCATTTTTATCCCGATATTAATGATCCGTTTTACGGTAAACAAAAAAAAAAAGAAGTCATATCATCATGATAAATAGGAAAGAAAATACAAATATTATTTATTTCTGCGTAAGTACCCTTGGGAAAGGTATGAACCCTTCTCTTCAACAATTATGAGTCGCAGAACAGAACAGCCCGTGTCCTATAGACTTGGTTAGCATCCGGTCTACCGCAGAAGAAATGACAAACAACTTCTGGAAAATCTTCTGCCTCGTCAGTGATGGATCGAAAGAGACATGATCGCCCACACGTGTATCACGTATGATACTTAACTGATTGACTTATTACTGCCTAAAATAAGTATACCTATGAAACCATTATGCATTTACGTTGTAAAGTATTTCTATCAAATAACTGTTTGTAGAAAGAATTACACAGAATAAATGAATTTCACTTATTATGGTTTTGTGTAAGCATTATTAATAATTATATATTTTTACTTTTGCCTTCCATCATAAAAAATTCACAATTTTTTTCCTAAAAATAATTTTACAATATTATAAGCATGTCTGTTCAAAAATGATTTCCCATTAGACCGTGGTTGATTATCGATTAGTAAAAGTGTCATTCCATTACATTTAGCTATGAAATATAGACGTAGTTTGGTAGTTACGGACTGTTCTCCTCTGTCTATTCATTTTTATATTTACTTTCTTAATTTAAATTATAACTATTTACATTTAAGTCACAGTGAAAATTCCATGGGTTTCCTATTTGAATTTTTTGAGGTATCATAATTGCTAAGCTAACGCTTGGATAAAAATCAGACTCAATATAGTGCCGCTCGCTCACATATTCCATGGTGGAACTCTACTGAGATTCACTTAACCATAGGACTGTGTCCCCTGGAGCCACGACTACTATCACCAAGCCGCTCACTCCAGAGCATTAGAAACCGGTTCAAGCAATTATATACATTTGAAATTATTAGGAGAATTTGATAATTATATTTAAGTGATGCATCGAGTCTGAAACCTCGCTATATTGAGTCTGATTTGCTACCTCTTCGTCACCGAGGCCCGTTGGAACAGTTGGTATGATGTTTACTTGACAACCTAACTGTCAGGGTTTCAATTCTCAGTAGTGGATGCGCACTGCTGATGAGTCCCAAATATAGGACGAAACGGCCGTCCAGTGCTTCCTGCATTCTGTGGAGGTTTCTGACTCGATGAATCACTTATATATATATATATATATATATATATATATATATATATATATATATATATATATACTTGTTTGATTTTGGTATCTCTGA
>OZ038496.1:72873548-72876048 GCA_964036315.1 Acanthosepion esculentum
ATCTTGCTGACCATTAAACCATGTCGAAGTGTCCCATTTCCGGTTTTAGAAGTTTGCTTACATTACCCGGTTCCCAAGCGGAACTCGATCTAAATTACTGACGGGACTCGACGCATCTTAACTTAGGTGATCGAACGAGAACCTGTGTTTGACTGCAATCAAGAAAGCGAAGAGATTTGACCGTAAGCAGGAAAGCGAGATGAAAGGTTTCACTATCAATTGTAAGAAGACAGAACGTATGTGGCTCTGCAAGAGAAAAAAGCCCCGAGATGCGAACCACGTAATGGAGATGCCAAAATCAAACATGTAGAGATGTTTAAATATCTGCGACGCGTTTTATCAGAGGATGGAAAATGTGACGCTGAAGTCAGAATATGCATTGGAGAAGAAAAAGACGCATTGCATAAGTTAACCAAAGTACTAAGAAAAATAGGATGGAATAGTGGGTGCTGTAAGCTTAAATGTACGAGTGGTGTAATCGATAATGACTTGCAGTTGTTAATCGGAGAGACGACTTCCAGTTCCATTTGGGTTAGTTATATTCATTATTCGTTAGTTATATTCATTTACGCACAAATACCCTTAGAAAATGCATGAATCCACCTCTTCTTACTCCAGCTATGGGTTAATTAGTAATATTTTTACCAATAAATCATTATTAATTGTAATACTTTTACCAATAAATCATTATTAATTGGTAATAATTTTACCAATAAATCATTATTAATTGGTAATAATTTTAACAATAAATCATTATTAATTGGTAATAATTTTACCAATAAATCATTATTAATTAGTAATATTTTTACCAATAAATCATTATTAATTGTAATACTTTTACCAATAAATCATTATTAATTAGTAATATTTTTACCAATAAATCATTATTAATTGGTTATAATTTTAACAATAAATCATTATTAATTGTAATACTTTTACCAATAAATCATTATTAATTGGTAATAATTTAACCAATAAATCATTATTAATTGGTAATACTTTTACCAATAAATCATTATTAATTGGTAATAATTTAACCAATAAATCATTATTAATTGGTAATACTTTTACCAATAAATTTTATTACTTGGTAATACTTTTATCAATAAATCATTACTAATTGGTAATACTTTTACCAATAAATCCTTATTAATTGGTAATACTCTTACCAATAAATCATTACTATAGCCAAAAGAAAAAAAGAAAAAAATCTTACAATCTAAAAATATTTTCTGGTTTTAAATAACACGCAAAGGGTTGATAAGCCGTAAAAAAAAGAATCAATCAAAAGTAACAGGAAGGTTTCTCTGGAGAAAAATACTGAACTGCTATGTAATATCATCCCTTTTACATAACAGCGAATGATGGAAAATTTCCTCACAGATGAAGAAAAGATTGGAGGAAAGAGAATTGATTCCATAATGAGAATACCATGAAAGCAGGGTGTAACCAACAAGGAAGTCTGAAGGAGAATGGTAAAAATAACGATAGTTCTACGCAAAATCTGAAAGAGACAACTGATATTCCCGGCACACATAATGACGAAGAATGGCTTGAAGAATACTTACAGGATATACCGAACGTAAAAGCAACAGGGATATGCAGCGGGCCACTAACCCGACCTGCTTGTGTGATTGGATGGCGGAACCTGGGGTTGGAAGTGATCGTATGAAGACAAGCATTACAACTAAGAGCTACAAGGTATAGGGAGTTAAAGAGAGTCGTGATCGCTAATATCCTGAAGGATATGCAGAAAAGGTCTAAGGTTTAAACGCATTAATGCAAAACAGATTAAACAAGGGATGCAGCATCGACGTTAAGTTACAAAGTGTGCTTTGTTTTATTTAAACTCGAAAGCTTCTGTGCTTAATAAAATCCGAGAAATCTTCTTCAGATGAAAAGCGCTTACTTTTAAGTAACGTTATACAGAAATTGTTGAAGACATGATACTCAGTATGTTAATGTCCGGGGCAAAATAATGGACGAAATGAAAATCACCCATTCACAATTGAACTACGGGAATGTTATTGTCAGCCGCGCTGGACAAGAATTGTCATGAAGTAGATTAAAGTTTCTTTGTTTAATCAAATCCTATTGTTCCTCGTGCAGCTTTTGAACGATTGTGTCTAATTCATGACAGTATCTGCCTGCTATGTTTGTTTCCCACATAATTATAGTTGATCTTTCTCCTTATCGTGTCTACAAAATATGTATAAAACTTTGAACTATTCTTAAATGGTGGTTATTTTTAAGCAACATAACAAAATATAACTAAAAATCTCATTGACTTTAGTACTTATTTACAAAGACTTACACGGTATGACTCTACGCTTGAATCAACAAAGAGTAAACACATAGAAATCTAGTTAAAATAAGTAAGAGAATTAACCCTCTTAATCTTGGTCTAACCTGTAGATTAATATTGTTTAATACAACTATGATGTGCAACCACTGACACGCGAAGGAAGAAGGGAATAACTGGTGCTGTAAGTTTGGATGT
>OZ038496.1:72888548-72901048 GCA_964036315.1 Acanthosepion esculentum
AAGTGAAAATTCTGTCTCTTCGTTCCATTTAACTTTGAGGCTGCAAGTATGAATGCTCATTATTTCTTTTAATATCCGTGTTTCACATTAGCTGTCTGGAATATTCTACACTGGATTCCATCTTCATTTGGATTTACTATTTTTGGACAGTGTGTGCAATCACTGGGGAACTGTTATTTCATGAATAAATGGAACTTGTTAGAGTTGACAAAAAGAGGATTAGTTTTGTCACTATTATCTGGGTCGGTAACGTACTTCTGAGTGATTGAAGTAGGTGTAATTTTTCCTAACACACACACACACACACACACACACACACACACACACACACATATATATATATATATATATATATATATATATATATATATATATATATATAAAACTTTAAAAATCAGGAGGTTAGTTGAATACGCTACCTTGGTTTCAAACTTACGGTATCCTCAGACGATTTTTATCAAATGACCTCATAACGCTTCTTTATTTTTTAACTAATGAACGCTATATTATTTTTTAAACATAAATAAACAAATGTACCACGTTGGGTGCAATAAAAAGGGAGGAGGAGGAGGGTGTGAAAAAGGTAAGAGAAGAAGAAGGGGGAAGAGATGCAAAGCAATGGGATTATAAATGTAACGGTGGGGGCGTAATTGAAATTTCCTTTTTTTTAATCAACCTCATATGTGCTTAAGAGGAATTTCCTAATATGTAAGCAAGGACTCCAGACTTCGGATTTCTCGTTCAAAAAGTTCTTTGGATCAGGAAATGTCATAATTACTATTTTTTCCTGTTGGCAGTGGTTGCAAATATTTTTGTGGTTGTTATAAGCTTCGAATTTTGAAACATTTTCCATCTTACAATCGGATCCCTCTTATTTTTTCTTTAAATTCCACACATGGTCATCTAGTTTGGTAGAGTACTAAGGTTTACTAGCTTAAATGACGACCTATGATTGTACCATCTACGTGTAAAAGTATCTTCCGTACATCCTGTGTGCGTTTTATTTTGGCCATTAATATCTGTTATTTCTGCTGTATGGATAATTGTTTCTGTTTCACAAGCTTCATCTAATGAAAATCTATTTTTATTTCTACAGTTGCATAAATTACTAGTGTTAACTATATTTTACTGCGCGTTATTTTTTAAATTTCTGGCGTTTTGTTTGTTTTTTATTGTTTCAAAATTAATAATGCAGCTGTAGCTTAATTTAACTGTTTTCTTATTTTATGTAATTCCGAACTTTTTTGGAAATGTTTAGTACGTAACTTGAAAAATAATTTCACTATTTTACATTTTACCTCGAATTTAAAAGGGGTTAAACCAAATGATATTTTTTTTCCTTTTCCTCGAATTGTTCTTTATGTGTCGTTTTATTTTAGGTTTAATTTTTAGTTTGATTTTTTGAACCTTTACATTAAAGTTCTTCTCATATTTTGACATTACTGTTTCCTGGTCTGATTCAACTCTGAGCATTACCTATATATATATATACATATATATATATCTATATATATAATTATTGTAAAACAGTTATTGGTCAGAGGTGTATTAGACCTGGAAACAGTTGAATTAAAAACTGCCTAACACAGGTATAAAGAAAATAATAATTTAACATACAGCACTTTTAAATTATTTATATAAAATATTAGTATATCAGCCAATCATACTACCTTGGTTTCAACCTTTCGCTATCCTCAGGCAATTCAGGACAGATTATTTTCTAACGCTTTATTGTTTATACATAAACGCACTACGAGAAATGTAATAGAAGGGGATGAGTAAAGCAAGAGTATTGAAATCCTATTGGAGGAGAGTAAATAAAATGTACATAATTTCATCCTCTTTCGTACGAATGTAAAAAGTACTTTTTAGTGTTTATGCATCGTGTTATTATTTCCGATTTTTCATTCAATAGATTTCTGGGGGTCTGGAAATGTTATTATTGTTAACTTTTCCGCCTGTCACAGTTTACAGATATCACAATGATTGCTGGAAGTTTTGTCATTTTAAAAATATTTTTGCAGTTTACAATCGAATCGTTGTTATTATTTTATTTTAATTCCCACACATGGCTTGAAACCAATATAGGTTTTCAATTTAAATTTATACATACATACATACATACATACATATATATATATATTGTGTGTATTTAGGCAGCATTTTTTCATTAATACATGTCTCATTAAATAATATAGATAAGCGTTGTCTATATATTTTATGTAAGTTTTTTTCATATAGTCTGATAATCTTAATAACATTATCATTAAATAATGAAAGAAAATCACAATATTGATACATACTTTTTTTTATTTAATCCAATCTGAGCTTTCGGCTTACATAAGCCATTATCAAAGATTATGTATTGCATAAATATATTGTGTAATTGTCATCTTTGATAATGGCTTATGTAAGCCGAAAGCTCAGATTGGATTAAATAAAAAAAAGTATGTATCAATATTGTGATTTTCTTTCATTATTTAATGATAATGTTATTAAGATTATCAGACTATATGAAAAAAACTTACATAAAATATATAGACAACGCTTATCTATATTATTTAATGAGACATGTATTAATATATATATATATATATATATATATATATATATATATATATATATATATATCTGTGTTTGTATGTGTGTCAAATTTTTCTATATCTTTTGGACAAGTGTGAAAGGTATCGTATGTTGATCAGATATGGTTATGTTTCGATGCAGACAGTGAGCAGTCTTAGAAATCACCGCGTCATGATGGGCGTCAGTTTCAAGATTTAAGCCACCTTTGAGATAGATGATATAACGATAGCTTGAGGCGTGAAACTGACAGTCACTATACAGCATTGTTTTCCATATTTCCCACTGCCTCTCTCGCTATATATATATATATATATATATATATATAAAGATTATAAATCAGTAAACATGTATCGACGAATATATTTGTGCGTGTGTCGGTAGTGTGGCTGGCAAGACAGCGCGAAAAGTCTTGTCTGCGATCTGATTCTAAATTCTGGGCTCGTCTGTGGCATTTACGTCTGCATAAATCCTAATGATAATGGTAATATTAGCCGTTTACTTATAAAGAAAACTTTTGCCATTAAATGTCCTCCTGATTATCCTCTTCTCTTTCTGCTCATTATTGTTTCTGTTCCTAATTCTTCCATTCCTTGTGTTTTACTGACTTTACTGCCTTTCTTGTGGGTGATGCCGATTAAAAATAGAGTATTGATGTTAGTTTCATTCTTAACCTTTTATCTGAAGTAGTGTTAACTGTCAACTGATTGATAATGTCATTATTTTCAATTCTAGTAACATGTGACATGCATTTCAGTTGCTGCTTTTATTGAAAGTACTCAACTGATGTACTGTTCTTTGTTAGTTATTCTGTAACGCCATTTAACGAAGTTCGAAGAAGGATGGTCTTCGCCGAGATCCACAGGCTTCACTCGCTCAAGGCCATGTTAATGCCCTTAAGAAATGCACGAATCCGTTTCTTCGTTCTCGTTTGACTTTGTATATTTGACAAACCGTTCGCAAATTTATATATATACTATCAGCCATACACACCTGGTCGATCAGTAAATGCGTTCAATTAGAATGGAGCAAAAACAGCATTATGTTTAGATGTAACAGAGTCTATGTTCTACAATTACTTTAAAGTACTTTCATTAAAAACATTTTGAAAAAATACAGTTACTGATATAACAGAAGTGGTCTGTATGTATTCAATCGAAATTAGTCTAGGACATGAAGGGGTAAAACAGGCAATATGAAGACTGACTTCAGACGACAATTATTTTGAAATTTTTTAAATTCAATTTTGTCAATGTGTTACCAGGAATGTAAAAGAGGATACATTTATAAAGTTTGATGGAAATTGGTTGAAAGATCAAAGAAAAATAAGAAAGAAACCAGTAAAAATCGCCCTTTTTCACTATTTACGCCGGTTTGCACTATATCGGTAGACTGAAATATCAAGTTAAATGACTATTAAACAATTAACTTATTGTTGGCTATAACTGAGTGAAGTTTATATTAGATGGCTTGAAAATTGAGGGAGCTTTTAGTTTAAAATTTGTGTTGAAATCGATTTGAGTTGAAATGGATTTTTCGTTTTCGTGGTTTTCCCCAACGCAGTGGCGTAGAAATAAAAATGAGGTATCGCTGCGCTCGTCATGATATAAGTAACCTACATACCGAGTTTAAACGGAATTGGAGGAAATTTATCGATTTTTGATTTGCTAAAAAATATCGATTTTTTACGCTAAGTATGTGCCAAGTTTGGTCAAAATCAGTTGGATGTATCTCGAGTGAAAAGGTATCACACATACATCTTGTCTTTTATATATATATATATATATATATATATATATATATATATATATATATATATTGGTGACCAGTGATAACAGTACGGTAATATTAAGTTTTCTGCAGCGGAAGAGCATTTAGTGCGATTACTTAACAGATTTTATAGCACCCTGTCTCCCAATAAATGGTTCCACCACGAGACCTCTTTAAAAGAGTTCACCTATCGCCTCTGTCGCGCACCACTGGTTGTCACCTTAGATCAAGGGAGCTCAGTCTGCTGATAACTTGGGGAAAATGTATTCTTGCTTTTTCCAAGGGCATAACCTGATGTGAGCGAAAAAGAATCGACTGGGATTTGAACTCGGCACGCCGATTTCACATTCTACGCTAATAAAGGTAACACCATTCATGCATCTGCGTAGACACGTTTTTTGTTTGTTTTTTTTATTATTCTAGAAGCACGATTTCATGTAGTTCTCTCTAATTTCACATGCACTTTCCTCATTCTGACTTCTCTTATTTGTCACATTGATTACCCATCAATTTTTGTTGGATATTTTTTCTCTTTCACGCTCGAGTGTTTAGACAGTCGAATTTTAGCTCTCTGGCGCGTCGGGCTAAGCGAGCCCAATTTGAAGTAAACAAATAGCTTAATTCTTGTGAGACAATAAATGCAGCCATTTAGCATTGGAACCGTAATTATATCTGTCTGCCACGCAAAACGAGATCATTTTCACCATCGCTACTCAATGTTGTCCTTTGTGTGGAATGTAAAGGCGATACTCTTTTGTATGCCGTTCAACGATTTAACTTTCACTTTGATGTTTTTGGTGATTCTGATAAATAATAATGCATATATAATAATATGGTGATAGTGGAATAGTAAAATTATTATTTTTATTATCATTATTATTATTACAAAAACAACTTATTTTTGACCTGCATTTGTTTTCTAATCCCATTGCCTACACGCGAGGTGTGGGGACCGCGTGTGAAGTTCAAACTCCCTTGTTACTCCGTTTCAAGAATTTGCCGCCGTTGGAATCGGGAATGGTTGTCGCTTGTTTCAGCATTGGCGACGGATCGCCGTGCTTGGTCGGCCTTCGTTCCGGACGCGGTGAATTCCTTGGAAGGAGCCGGCTTAACCGATCCAGGGTGAATGCCGCAACATACATACATATATTGCCTATGGCAAGCGAATAATGTACTTCTTGGTTGTTTCTTACTTAATTGATAAAAAAAAGCGCAAATAATTAAAGGAACAAAGCTTTTCTGCGCTTGTTAGAACTATTTTTTTGCATTTCCTCGAGAGATGGTGCACCAGGTATTTTTTTTAATTTGTTGTCGCTTTTCTTATCAGACCCAAATCTCCAACCACAACAGGAACAATTTTAGTTTTTTAAGTGCCACATTTTTTCTATTTCCAGCTCCATAGCTGTGTATTTGCTTAGTTTTTCAAAAACCTTCGCAGAGATATTTTGTCACTTGGTTCGCTCATGTCAATAGCTGTCCATACATTTTCTTTTCTACCATTGATTATAAAGTGTAATAATAATAATTATTATTTTTATTTGTAGTAGGATTATCACATTCAGTTTCATTCCGGTAAAATCCATAATCTATGAACTAGGTCTAAGTTTAGATAGTAAATGTATGCATTTTGTTTATATAAAGTGAAAGTGATGCACAGCATGTACAGAGCTTATATCTTCTGTAGTTTGATAATACACTTTGCAGTAGATGAGCATTTCCACACAGTTCAACGTCTGAAGATCTCTTGTAAACAGAGATTACAATGGATCATATTAATGTTCTGGTCTGTACCTAATTGTTGATTGGACTCAGGACAACAATTATTGTCACTTATAACAGGAGTTTTAAGGGTTCGCATTTTTTCAGTTTAATTTATATGTTTACAATTCCATATTTATGAGAAGTTTTTTTTTTCGTTTAATCTTTAATCACGAGTTGGCATATTAAATTTAATGTTAGTAAATAAAGAGTAAAGACTCAAAAAATAGTGACTTCATGCAGATCTATGACTGGATTAGGGTAACGATTTTCAGCGGGTAGCCTTGATAATGAAATAAATAAATAAATAATAAACAGTAGCTGAAAATGAGCAAGTGAAGCTCATGCGAGATATGACCGTCTTGCCTGTGAAGCTCTTTGATAGAAATCGCCCTGGTATCGCACTTGTGCGCAAGAGCAGCCATAAATTAATCCAGATAGAACTTGTGATACGTTGGGGTAAGAAAGTTGTGAAGTCTGAACAAGCCAAAATACGAATGTGCCATCACCTGAAATTCCAAATACGGGAAAAACTATAAGAAATAAGAGATATGATTATCTGCCCTTGACAGTTTAAGGTTAACCAATCAACTTGCATTTGCTGATTGGCTCGCTTTTCTGCCTCTTTTTGAAGAACACTCACTCTTCGTAAGACCTACGAAAGGAACACGTGCATTATGAACTTTCATGAAATTTTAAACCATAGGGTGCTTTGTAGGTCCCCTGTGAATGTGTAGTATTGTGGTATATGCAGGGTTGAGTGGTGAAGGATGGGTTCTTGTGGTAATTGGATAAATTGTATTGGATGAATGGGACTTGATTGTTATTAACTAGAACAAGGATAGTGAAAACCAGCCTTTCTCCACTTCCACATTGGCCTTGTGCCACAATTATTGTATTTTTCTTTACAATAATAAATATACTTGCAAAACTAGTCTGCACTACACCGTTATCACCAGTGGAACAAATACATTGTGTCAATTGCTTCGTCCACCGCAAGGAAAGCTGGCTCCTTGTGCCGCGCCAGGAAATTTTTCTCCCCGGAATCGATCCTTCAAATCTACAAACCAACCATTGGCCCTTGCATAGAGTATTGCTGCCATATATAGTCTGGAGCCCCTTCTGTTTGCCTCGGGGTTCTTGATAAGATCCAGAGACGGATATGCAATGTAATTGGCCCTGATTTGGTATCTCGTCTGCAATCGCTCTCTCACAGACGCGCCGTCGCCTCTCTCTGTCTTTTTTACAAATACTTTCACGGTAATTGCTCCGATGAGCTGCTTTCGATGGTTCCCAGACTTCATGAATTCAAGCGTCCTACGAGGCTGGCATCCCTCTCTCACACTTTCACTGTTGAAACTGTTAAATGTAGACGTCTCTTCTACGCCAAGAGCTTCATTTCTCGCACCTCTCGCCTGTGGAACTCCCTTCCCTATTCCTGTTTCCCTGACAATTATAATCTCCAACTATTCAAATGCAATGTCAATCGACATATCCAGTTGCCTTGATCTATCCACTATCCTTCTCCACATCCTTTCCTCTATCACTCCTATCTGCTCTCGCTCCAAATCCTCTGTAACCCCTTGCGTGCTAGTGGCTTCCCGCATTGCTTGGGGTAAAATGATTAAAAAAAACAAAAAAAAAGTGTCCGTAGATGGTGAAAATATCGACTCTTCTTCAGCAGATAAGTTTGGTCGTAGACACCATTAAGTTTGCAAGGACTTATTTGTAATATTGTTCAATACAAATTCTATAATTGAGAGTTCAGCCACGTGCTATTCTTTATTTATTACAACGTCTGCATCCACTACGTGGGAATCTTATATGGAGCCCACTTCACTTCTTCATAATACATCAAGCAGCAACAGCTCAAGTTTTCCGTTTTGTGGTTGGCCCATTCAGTAATATTTCCAAGACATTTTCTAACATGTATGAGGTCTAAGAGATACCTTAAATTATTGGAAATCATGTGTAACGGTTATGGGGGAGTGAGACCACCTTAAAGACAATGCGTATATTAAATATGTCATGCATGCTTCAGGATACCGTCTGCAATTGTGAAAGATATTTTATTTAATACCGATGGTTTATTTTGTATAATAATAGGTTCTAGAAGCTTGAGTTTTCCTTGCATTGGGTTCTGTATAGGATTTTGATATTTTGAAGTGTGTATGAAATATTTGATATGCGTATACAAAATCACTACACTTTCACTTTTCTAAAGATTACCAGTTTGTAACCAAATAAACTTGTGTACCAAACAAACACCACATTGGTTCTTGAACATGAATTAAACATTTGAAATTACTTGAACAAAATAAGAGAACAAACATGAATTTTGGACTGTATATATACAATTTTGATATCAATACACAATCATTATTTCGATCATGTTGTGTATTCCGGGATGAAATCCGGTATCAAATAATAACAAACGCCAAGAATGAATATACGAAATAAATGTATTAACGTAATTATAGAAACTGGTAATACAGGTTAGTAGTTCCAGGAATGCGAGTTAGTAGGAAAATATATATATAGTCTTTGGTATCGACGTATCGCTGTATGACTACTTACTGAGTCTACGTACTTGTTACTGTGACTCTGGGCGCTACATTATTCTACTGTTCTACTCGACCGACTCAACCTACTACTACGACTTGACTGTTCGGGTATTCACTGGTAGTAGTATATGTATACCTTGGGTGAGTCCATTTGTGTAAAAAGGGGGGGGCTCAACAAATCATTAAAAAAATAAATTAAATCTTGGTTGTATTGAATCAGACTTGCTATATATATATATATATATATATATATATATATATATATATATATATATATATATATATATATATATTTAAATAATTCATCAAGCCTATAAGAATTTTAGAAGAGCAGGCGGTATATCAAGTCTAGTTTGTTACCTCTTCGTCAGCGAGACAAGTTCGTCTCGTGGTTATGAAGTTTGCCTCATCTCGTAACGGTCCGGGTTTGATTCTCGTTAGGGAATTCGCATTGCTGATGTGTCTTAAAATAGGATGAAATGGACGTCCAGTGCTTTCTGCTTTCTCGATGAAGTACTTAATTATGATTATTCAAATCCTCCTAATATATATATATATATATATATATATATATATATATATATATATATATATATAATTGTGTATTTGTGCAGCAATCCCTCTTTTATACAAGTTTAATTAAATACAGCTGACAAGATGCTGCGATTAAGTTGTTTATTTAATTTTATCTTGGGTCGTATAATTTTTTTTTGTGGAGATAAAATATGTAGAAATTTCTCGAATGTTGTGGATGTCTGAGATCTTATGGCTAATTTCTAGCCATTATCAAGGATTATCTTTATTTTGTAACTAGATATAGGGATTTTTATTTATGTATCTAGAGTGATAGGAACGCTTTATGTTATTGCAAACACGACCAGCACATAGTCGCTGTGTTCATAGATGCTGTTATTAAGAGAAAAGCCAACATTTAATAACATCATTTATGAATGCGGCCATAATGTGCTGACCGTGTTTCAAGAATAAATTAAAACATTCCTATGACTCTAAAGACAGAAAATTATCTACACGTTGAGCTAAAAATGAAAGTAAAACTCATCCTTGATAATGGCTAAAACAATAGCTGAATGTTCTCGGACTTTAGTGAAACTTATATACACACACACACACACACACACACACACACACACACACACACACACATACATATATATATATATATATATATATATATATATATATTAATGCATGTTTCATTAAATAATATAGACAAGTTTTGTCTATTTATTTTAAGTAAGTTCCTTTCATATTGTCTGATAAGCTTAATCACATTATCATTAAAAGACGAAAGGAAAACACCATTGATGCATGTTTAAATCCAATCTAAGCTTTCGGCTTACATAAGCCATTATCAAAGATGACAATTTCAATATATCAAGCAACACACGGACGAATCAACAATGATAGTCCGCTCTTGCTGCATGAAAAATTTCAAAGCAACGACAAACCCGTATATATTAGACGCGGAAGCGAAAATCGCTTCGCAGCTCGTGACGTCACACATGAACACGCGAGAGTGAAAACACGAAGTATTAAGTATGGGAAGCCGTTGGTATAAAACAATGGCTTCTGTTATAAATTATAGGTATTTAAGAATATTTGTGGTGATTTCATAGTTTATTTTGTTCAGGTTAGGTTTCAACTGTTTCATGTATAAAGCTTCAAGTATTTTCTTTATTTTTGTTTATTGTTTTGTTTTAATGATAATGTGATTAACCTTATCCGACAATATGAAAGGAACTTAAAATAAATAGCCAAAACTTGTCTATATTAGTTAATGAAACATGCATTAATGAAAAATTGCTGCCTAAATATACACAATATATATATATATATATATATATATATATATATATATATAATGTGTATGAAAATACATTTACAAACTTTTACAAGGAAGGATCCATGTCCATATAAAAAATATATTATCAAATTCTTCGTTTTTGTGTTATTATGTTTAAAGCTTACGGTAGACGATATTAAATGTACGATCCAAGATACAATCCAAAAATAACGTTACAAAATTTGAGGCAGGTTTCTCACATCAAAACAAGGAAAATGTCCATACAAACATATGCCCGAAAAGGCCATCTTTGTACCACAACACAGCAATTCGTAACAAATGTTCAAAATGTCTGCCGCTTGCTTCTACACACGCATGCAGACGTCAGACTGGCAGATATTTTCAAATATTACCACGCGGTGTCGAATGGTTTTGCAGTCCCCCATGACACGGTGACCAAGCGTCTCTGCATTATTAATGTTTGCTGTATCAAACATTTTTTCAGGTGGCCCCACAGATAAAAATCCGAAGGAGTGAAGTCGGGTGAATGCGAACGCCATGAAACCGGTCATCGCCTGCCTACTCATATTTCATGGTAGATGGCAATCAGTGCATCGCGAACAATGTGACTAAAATGTGTTGGAGACCAATCATGCATGAACCACATATGTCTTCCTATTAGCATGCTTAAGCAGTACTGGGAATAGGTTCAAAATAAAATCCCTGTAGATAGCTCCTGTAAGACGTATTGGGAGAACATACAGACCTACCAGATAGTTACCTAAAACTGCTGCCCATACATTAATCATACACTGGTGCCAGTGTCTAGACTCTATTTTAGCATGGATGACTCGGCTGCCTTCAGTCTGGAAACGCAATGTAATAAAGCCTTGCAGCCTCGCGTCCATTACAATTCGCGTGGTCTTGTGTAAAACTTATCTCTGCCTGCACACGATATGAATATCCTACCATTGTTTAAAAGTTAACTCACTACTACACATTTTAAATGTTTACGACAGACAAGGCACAAATGTACGCGAATGACAAATGTAACCTAGTCTACATGAACACACATCTCCATCTAGCGCAAACTTTCTTTAAAATCAAAAACGAAGGATTTGCGGACATATGTTTATATGGACTTTTGTCCTTGTTCGGTGTGAGGTACTCTCCCCCAAAGTTTGTAAATGTATTTTTATACACACCCTTCCCACTCTCACTCTCTCTCTCTCCATATATATATATATATATATATATATATATATATATATAAGCTGACATCTCTACTGGTCTAATAATAATTGAGGTAATATTTCATATATATTTTTTTCGAAGGGCAGATTCTCATCTCGGGAAACAGCTACCCGATACCGTTTTATACAGAGTCTACGGGGAATTTTTGGTTCGGATACCTATTAATTTTTGCCTGGTGTCACATTTGAGTGTGTGGGGCGTTTGGTAGATATCCTGCAGTTGGGGATTCATTGTGGAATTCACATACTCATTTCTAGCATTTGACTACTACTACGCGCCGCTGGCGAATCTTATATGTGTTTATCTTGTCCTATGTATTGTCGTTCATTACTAACCTTCGTCTGAGTATTCTATTCAGTAATGTTCCCTAGGTTACACAAATATGTTTCTACACTGTTCACGAGTAAAGAGCTAGCTGTCTACATGCGCGTCTCTGTAACTATGTCCGTATGTTTTAACTGCGCAAGATTAGGCGGAAACGAACGGATACAGTGACTTCATAATCCGTTTGTCTTTTACATCATATTGAATTTTTATTTTTTTCCTATACCTGAGATTTTTTTTTTTACCGTCTTCCAACGAAAACGAAAACTAATTCAGACAGGATTTTTTTTCAATCATAGAAATTTAAAAAGACTAGGTTTTGCAATGCAGATAAACAGTTCCGAAAACAATAACTCAGCTTTATCATTTAAAACTTTAAAAGAAACAAAAACTGATGCACATAGAACATGGTGGTTAGTTTGGTAGTAACGGTCACGCCACTTTTG
>OZ038496.1:72908548-72916048 GCA_964036315.1 Acanthosepion esculentum
CTTCAGGTACGACTCACTGGTTGCTAAAATGATTTCGTCTAATATTAAAAAACATTACCAATTTAGATCAATAATACTAATAATAATAACAGATCGAACAATCGATGCAAACAGGCCAGAAATAATTGTTAAAGATCACCAAAATAGAGTTGTCTGCTGATCGACATGAGTGTACCATTTGTCGGATACAAGTTCTATCGGCAACATTTAAAGCACACATTCCTATCCACCTTCACATTACAGGAAAATATTTATTGATAAAACTAATACACAACACCATGAAAATAATAAATAAAAACTTCAAATTGTCAAGGCCCTCTATATCAAACCCACCGAACCAAGACTGAACAAAATGTATTACGGGTGTAACAGCAACTTTTTAGAAATGCTTTCCTACCATCTCTGATTACCTCCCTTATATTTAGACGTTTGTTTGAAAAAATACAATAGCTACAACGGTTAAATTTAAATTTTTAAACCATTTATAGCAGCACAAGTTCATGCGTGTTTTCAAACATCAGCATCATAAAGATCACATTTACAATAAGTTTGTCTTCGAAATTCACCCCTGAGGGATGCTCTCGGAGTAGATCGAAAGTACTTGGTTAAAGAAAAAAAATATGGCGCCTTTCTTGATGAATTTCACCTTCATATTAAGAAGCTTATTAGAGAACGAGAGAGGATAATTATAAAAATAAATAGACATAATATGTCCATATTATTCAACTAAGCATGTTTAAATGTAGATATGCTGCATATATGTATATGTGTGTGTGTGTGTGGTTCCTTATGACGCGTTTCGTCAAACAAAACCTGCAGGTTTTTTCTTTCATTTGCTCTTGCATTTTCGAAAAAAAGTGTGTATCTAAATAAAATTGGAAGTTAAACTTTTCAAAATTGATAATTTTTAATTGTTCAAGTAAATTTGACCGTCTTAGCTATTTGCAAGAACTGAATTTTGCCAGTATTTTATACAATATTTTATTAAATAACGCCTCCTGCCCTTTTGTTTTTTTTTTGTTTTTTTTTTTAGGAATATTACAATCTCAAACTGATCTGTATGCATATGAGGCGTCACGTGCATAACACTTTCACAGAACTTGAAATAATCATATTTCGTGAAATATTGATTGAAGCAGCAACATCAGTTATACCGATTTGCTATATTTTACAGTTTTTTCGGTTATGAAATACGACGGTTTTTGTTTGTTTTAACAATTGCCTGGTTTGTTTGAGATATAAACACACACACATACACACACACACACATACATACACACTCACACACACATACATACATACATACATACATACATATATTTAAGGAGGTACGGTGGAGTAGTGGATGGCGGCTCTGATTTTGGAATCGGAGAGCTGAGTTCGAATTCCAGTCGAATCATTCTTTTCTCCCTCTAGCTATGGGTAAATAGCAGGAGAGATTGGGTTCTATAGCCTTGGATGGACAACTCTGAATACAAAACCTTCGGAGGGTTGTTTGGGAACCTTGTGTGGTTGGTTCTGCACAAAGCCTTCATACGTGCTGGTGTCTGGGCTGTCAGCTCCTAGGAAGTGAGATGCTTGACCCTCATACGGCGAATACAACGGATGAGTCCGCCATATATATAGATCCATTACGACTGAATAGTTTGTTCCTCTCCTCAATTTCAGCCTACGCTACCATAGTATTGTGTATATTTAGAGACATGGATAAACTCATTACTTCATTTTCACAGAACTTGAAATATATATATATATATATATATATATATATATATATATATATATATATATTCTGAGAAAATGAAGTAATGAGTTTATCCATGCCTCTAAATATACACAATACTATGGTAGCGTAGGCCGAAATTGAGGAGAGGAACAAACTATTCAGTCGTAATGGATCTAGCGAGACGAGCTTACTAACCATTATACCAAATCGAAGTGACTTTACACGATACTATGAATTCTGTTATATAATTGTTTTGGCCATGCTCTTGATTTTAACTTGATATACATTACGGCCTAGACTTTTACTCGACTAGTGAAGAGTGATCATCTTACTTTGGAATTTACCATCGACTCCAGCTTGCAATAGGAGAGCAGGTTAAAAGGATAATTACATAAAATTCCCTTAGAATATATGCGATAACGGCACTGCAATAATTCGTTTATTCAACGACACGGGTAAAATGAATTAGTGTGGGAAAGAGATACGGTTTCATCTCAATATTTTACCATCGACCTTGAATGTATATTCGGAAAAAGAACTTGGAAGCAATGAAAATAAAAATAAACTGCTTCCATAGTTCTGATGACATCTATGTTGCATATCTCCTCAGGAGGTGGATGATCATGGCTCTCCACAACATTTTATCATTTATACCGCTTAGTAATGTTTACGGTTGTACAATCCTTCTTAGTGACTGCTCTGCCATCCATTTATATAAACTTGTTAGGTTACTCGCTGTTTGCCTATGTGCCTCTTGTTTTCACTGTGTCCTGCGATCATCACATTCTTCAAACAGTTTTAGTTATCATTTCTGCTAGAAATTTCAACTCCCTCTTCCAGAATCCAAATAAAGCGTCTTTTTTATTACCATTTTCCTTAAAACGTCCTCGTTACTCACATATTCTGTTCGTGGTATTCTTTGCCTCCTTCTATAGAAATATATTTTTGCTGCCTCGAGCCCCTTATCACCCTGGCTTATACGTGGCCAGATATAACATGAAAGTTCAGACACATTTCTTTGTTTCTATATTTCTTCTGTTTTTCAATACTTTCTTTGGCTTTTGGTAGTCATTTTTCACTATACAATTGCGCTGCAAATATCGGTGTTACATTTTCCGTCCTCCGTTCGAACTTTTAGAAGATATTTGGATTTTATAGTACCTGCTTGATTTAGGCATCTCCAATACGTAGTTCGCACTTTGGGCCGTCTCTCTTCTTGATATCCATATTTTATCTATGCTGTAACCTAGGGAAGGTTACTGAATAGAATAATCGAACGAAGGTTAGTAATGAACGATAATACTTAGGACCGAACAACACACATAACATTCGCCAGTGGCGTGTAGAAGTAGTCAACTGCTAGCGGTGAGTCAAGTGAATTCCACAATGAATCTCCAACTGCAGGATATCTACCAACAGCCCCACGCGGTCAGATGTGGCACAAGGAGGAATTTAATGTTGGGTAACCGAGCTCGTAGGCTCGGCTAAAAATTCCCTTTCGACTCTGTATAAAACGGGATCGGGTAGCTGTTTCCCGAGTTGAGATTCTGTCCTTCGATATAGCCTCGTCTAGGGATCCTCTCTGTCCGGAGGCAGAGAGTTTGCCCAGCATAGCCGGAGACGAACCTTCAACTGCAGCAAACATACAGTATTTACTACTGTATTTATAGGAATAGGGACATAACCATTATCGTCCGTATGTATGCTACAACAATCATCTTACTCTTTCTTCAACACTTACCTTTACTACTAAGTGCTCTTGAAATCTCCTTTCTGTGTCTGCTATCAGCACCATCATATGTATATCTTATTTCGTCAAGATTGTATCCACCAATAATAAATCTAGATATGACTTCTTTTTCTAAGTACCGTGTTACTTCAAGATGTTGGCGATCATGTTTCTCCACAATTTCTTATCCTTTGTAGCTCTTAGTAATATTTGCCTTTTCGCTTTTCCTCGATGTTTATTTGCCAACCATTTGTACAAGTTCGTCTCGTAGGTTATTAGTTGCATTACTCTTGCATTCAATAAATCCAGTGAGTGTCAAATGCTCTAAGCTATCTACCCTCATAATATACGCTACTGTTACTTTCAGATTTTAATTAGAAGTATCCTTTGTCCCATTTTCTCTAAAACTTCGTAGTTGCTCACGTCAGGCCATTGTATTATTATAAACCTTCTGTAGATCTACATTCATGTTGCCTTAAGTCTATTCCCTATCTGTGATGAGATTGTCCAGCATTCCCTGACATAGAGGGCAACAGATATAACATCACTGTTCAGTACTATTTTATTTGTTTCTAATGATTTTTTCTGATTCATGACACTTTGTTTAGCTTTTAGAAATCACCATTTTCTAGTTAAATAAGACCTGTGAGTCTCAAATATTCCAATCTCACTTTCCTCATCATGTAACCTCTAAATTATCTGTTTATGATCCCATTCCTTTTTGTTTCCATTTTCCTTAAAGCATCGTCACTATACACATGTTAGGTCCATCGTATTCTCGTCATCCTTCTGTAGAATGAGATTCCCGTCGCCTTAATTTTTTGTTTTCCACACTTCTGAGGTGATTGTTCAACATTCACTGGCATATGGGAAAACCGATATTACATCAGAATTCTGCAATATTTTCTTTCTTTGATTTTTTTCTTTTTCCTAAGACTTTAGTAACTTCATAATTATTGGACCTATTATAATGAATGCAAAATAAGATAAATATAGCAACTTTTGAAAGCATATAACAAAAAATAATCAGAAATAAAACAAAATTACATTTCATTACATTACATTACATTTCATTTCATTTTGTTCAAACGCAATCACAATAATTGCAGAAGAAAAATACTCAATACCATATTCGAAAACTGAAAAAAAATATAATAAAAATATAAACTTTCGTCTTTTTAATGAAACTTATATATATATATATATATATATATATATATATATATATATATATATATATATATGATGAAAATGTGGAAAAGACAAAGCAAAATCCGTAGCGCCGCCCACGTGACGCCAGCGTATCCGACTCCAAGAAAGAATACTCTGACTTTAGAATTTCAGTTTTTCTGTTTCTGACTAGTCCTGTATATATCGTCTCTCCATCTAACTTAAATCTAATATAAATATGTCTCCATTAACCATGTCCTGAAGAAGGTCTATTTGACCGAAACGTCTGACGTCGACAGAATTTAAAAAAAAACAAAATAAAAAAACAGTAAACTCACATATTCGGATTTTGCTTTGTCTTTTCCACATTTTCATCATACCGTCGGATCTACATCCACACATTTGCTTACATTCATACATACATACATACATACATACATACATACATACATACATACATATATATATATATATATATATATATATATATACATATATATATATACATACATATATATATATATATATATATATATATATATATATATATATATATATATATATAAGACAAGGTAATACGATTAAGCTTTTTATTTCATTTTTCTTGTGTTCGAACAAGTGTTTTCTTTTTTGGACACAGAGTGTGTAGAAACTGTCCAAATGTTCTATAATTCCGAGCGCTTTCGGCTATACTTTTCGCCATTATCAAGGATGGTTTTATTTTTTCGATTCTATTGAGGGTGTGCGTTTTGTGTATATTTTTAATGCTATTAAGTGGTGGGCTTTTCTTTTCTTTTATTAAGGCTTCCGTTAGTTTTAGTCTTTTGTACATGTAGACGAGGTTATTTAGTTTGTATTTTCTACTAGTATGTTTGGATGGAGTCTGGTAAGTTTTTGTGTATGTTTAAATGGGTTTTAATAGAGCTATATATATATATATATATATATATATATATATATATATATATATATATTTCTGGCCTGACGATTGCATCTAGCATGAAACAGACTGTCGCCTCTAAATGTTGACTTCTATGTTGACTTTTATATTTACACACGTTCTATCTCTGATATTGAGCACTTTATCCCATAAATATAGCACACTTTAAAACTATATTTCTTCATATATATATATATATATATATATATATACATACATACATACATACATATATATATATATATATATATATATATATATATATATATATATATATAAACACAGAAGGAAAGGATAAATGAATTAAATACACGCGCACACAAACACACTCACACACACACACACACACACACGTATATATATATATATATATATATATATATATATATATATATATATATATATATATATATATATATATATATATAGCATTAAATACGTAGATCTCCCAATTTTAATATTAAAGAAACGGTGTAAGTTTTTTACATTATTGACCTTTATTCGCAATTTTCCCTATCGATAATTCCTCACATTTATTAAAGATACTTACTTTTATAATGTTGATTATTCTTATATCTATTGGCATTGTTTACACTTTTTTATTTTTATGTCCCATTAGAATATGTCCAGTCAGAAACCTATTCGTATAACTAATTTATTTCTATAATTATTTCTGTTATTTTTAGGTTGGCGTCTGGAATTTAAATTCTGGAGCGAATTTTTCGATTCCTCAGGCTGAACCAACACCTCCATTTGGTAACAAAACTATGGTAGTTACCACAATTTTGGTAAGACTTATTTTAGTCAATTTTAACCTTGTAACCTTCTAACTACATACCTGTCAATATTTGTATATTTACTTATTTTTTTTAATTTTCTTTAATCACATATTCATTTATTTATTTTTTTTATCTCTTTGATTCCAATTCAACTACAACGGTAATCTGTTTCATGATGCCGAAGGAATAAAAATTTTCTATACTAATGCTTTAAACAGATTTCTTTCGGTTCAGCTACATGTTGTTTGGCTGATACAGAATGTAAATATTGTTTTCTTTTCTTTTTATAAAAAAAGGAAAACAATCAATCAATCGATAAATCGTCATTATTATTGATCAGTAATATCGATTACTGATCAATATAAATTAATCCATATCATTAATCAGTGAATAAGCAGTCGTAGTTGTGTTTATTCATGATCGTTTTCTGTTTTTATTCTAGTTGAGCAGATTTTTTTTTCGTTTACATGGGTTTGTAAATGAGCAAATTCATTTGAATACTTTCGGTAATGTATACATACGTTTGTTCACATCTATGTCCACTTGTTTTTATGTCCACATGAAATGTCGTTTTTGTTTGTTGAAGGAACAATGTTCATTGTCTGCATTTATGTGTAAGCATGGAAATGATTGCTTTCCGTATGATAGTAAGGAATGCTGGTGTGACTTGATTTGTTTATCAAATGACAGACGCATATTTGAAAATATATCCTTCGAGAAGTTAAAAAGATATATTTTTTGGTTAATACAATTGTTATTATCATGTTTAATTTTCATTTCTCTGATATTGTTTGAGGCTTTATCGGAAATATGAAAACATCAAATATGACGTGACTAGTCTAAATAATTTGTAGTATAGCTCAAATATTTATATTCGGAATTTCGGAAAATGTTCTTGCTCCAGTTGAAAAGCAATATTATTATTATTATTATTTTTATTTTCTTTGGTATCTGGCGTTTACACATTTCTTTCCGGGTCTTGCCCAGGGACCTAAGGTTAGAAATGGCATCATGACACTTTCCACTGAAAAAAAAAAAAATAATAATTACATAGATAAAGACCTTCGTAAAGTGTGGGCTGTACTTGTCAGAACAATTTTTTGTATCTCTTTGAGGCATGGACTTCCAGAGATATCTTCAATCAGCCTACTGGAAT
>OZ038496.1:72921048-72943548 GCA_964036315.1 Acanthosepion esculentum
AATTCCCTGTAGGCCCTGTATAAAACGGGGTCGGCTAACTGTTTCCCAAGACGAGACTCTGCCCTTCGACATAGACTCGTCTGGGAATCCTCTCTGCACGGAGGCAGTAAGTTTGACCAGCACAGCTGGAGACGAATCTCCAACTGCAGAATATCTACCAACCGCCCCACGCGGTCAGATGTGGTACAAGGACAAATTTAATGTGGGGTATCCGAGCCCGTAATCTCGGTTAAAAATTCCCCGTTAACAGCGTATAAAACGGGATCGGGTAGCTTTTTCCCGAGACAAAACTTTGCCCTTCTACATAGCCTCGTCTGGGTATCCACTGTGCTCGGAGGCAGAGAATTTGACCAGCAGAGCTGGAGACGAATCTTCAACTGCAGACCAACATACAGTATTTACTACTGTACTTATGGGAATGGGGACTTACTCATTATCGTCCGTAGGTATTCTATAACATATAGATTATGAAAAAAGCACGTCGCAAAGAAATATTGGAATTGTTAGTTAAGCATAACATATTTGCAAAGGATATTACAGTAATCCAAAGACTTATACTGGGAAAAGGCCGCCTGCATACGAATAGAAAATGAATTCAATAAATATGCAAAAATAGAAAGAAGTTTTACCAGACCTATTCAACATTTACGGTGAGGTTATTATGAGGATTCATTATTTGGGGACCGAAATCTTAACAGCATTAAATATACAGATGGCAAGGTGTTGGCAGCAGACACAGAAGGGAAACTACTACAGAAGATAGTAAAGGAAAGCAAAAAGAAAGCCCTAAGCATTAAATGTAGGAAGACAGATATATAGATATCAGCAAAAAGAAGAGACCAACATGCGAATTACTAATTCGAAACCACAAAATCAACCAAGTGCAAAATTTTAAATATCTTGGAAGTGTTTTAACGGATGACAGAAAATGCTACATCAAAATCCGAATGCACATTGAAAAAGCAAAAGATGCTTTCCAAAACCTAAGTAAAGTACTAAGAAACAAGAAAATCTCATTAGAAACAAAGAAAAAAATACTTAACTGTTATATAATATCGACTCTCCTATATAGCTATGAATTCTAGGCAATTTGATCAGAGATATAGAAAAGAATTGATACAACAACAATGCGGTCTGCAGGAGGATGCTGAGAATACCAAGAACTGAACATGTCAGCAATGACGAAGGTTTAGATAAAATGGAAACAAAAAGGAAAACTGAAGTTCTTAGGGCATTTACAGAGGAAAGAGGGATTGGAAATGTTGATACTCAAATGACATACAAGAGAGGGAGAGAGCAAAGCAACGCATAACCTGCATGTTGATCTTGTAAAAATGATAGGCAAATCTGGGATTAGGAAACATAGCGAAAAGACAAGATTTACAAAGGACAGGAAATTGTGTCCTGCCATGATCGTCCACGTCCTGAAGGGATACAGCGCATAGAAAAAGAATGCAGCTATGACAGCGAGTGTTATTTTTGGGAGTATGATCATCAATGACAGCGTATTTCAGCCCATGTCAGAATTAAGAGTCGCAGTTATGATCGAGTCATAACACCAAGACATTCTGTAAACGTATTCTGCTTTTGTGACTTCTTGTTTGTGAATTAAGTAACTGTTTATGAATTAAAGGAAGACCCCAGTAACCAATAGCTTCATGTCTCGCACATCTCGCCTGTGGAACTCCCTTCCTTATTCCTGCTTCCCTGACAAATACAATCTCCAACTATTTAAGTGTAACGTCAATCGACATCTCCAGTTGCCTTGATCTATCCACTTCCCTTCTCCACATCCTTTCACCTTTCATTCCTATCTGCTATCGCTCCAAATCTTCTGTAACCCCCTTGCCTTGATCGATCCACTATCTTTCTCCACATCTTCTCCTTTACCACTCCTATCTGCTCTTCCTCCAGACCTTCTGTAACCCATTGCGTGCTAGTGGCTCCCAGCCTTGCTTGGGGTGATACGCTTAAAAAAAAAACTATTTTGAGAAAAAGCGCATTTTACTATAGCAAAAATCTTAAGCTTTTACGATGCGAAAGAACTTTCAATTTCGCTTTTAATGATCATTATCTTAAAGGGGTGAACTAGCTTTTATCTTGCTGGTAAATACAAATTTAAATAATTACGTGCTACTTTTTTTTAACCGAATACACAGATATTTTTTAAAAATACTAATTTCAATAAACAAATTGTTTAACGAAGCATGGCACATTAGACGCCATGCTTTGTTTATCCGATTAAGTTGCTAAGAATAAACATCTGATATTATTGCCATTCCGTAATCCATTAGCTCGTCATGGACAACAGCATTCATATTTGATTAGACACAAAAAAGAATATATGAGGTTGCTGTTCTGCTTTTTGTGTTGATAATGGCTTCTCATTTTGTGATAACCACTGCCTTTTCATTTTCCGCTCGCAATGTAAAACCCATTTTTCATCACCTGGAACAATGCGATACATAAAGTAGAGGGGACAGTTCTGCTTAAAGGGCAACTGCCCGGCCTACGGATTAAACTCGCCAAATTCACGAACCACTAGGAAATTGTCCCAAGGAACAATAATCTAGTTCAGTGTACTGGAACTCAATGGAATATTTTTTTTAATCATCTCACTGCAACCAAAGTGATAAAAGCCATTGAGATATAAGGTGTTACTGAGAGTGAAAGAAACAGCGGTAGGGGGCAATAAAAGAACAGGTTTGAAATAGACAGAAGATAACGGTTGGCATTCCTTTGCACGAAGTATTTTTCTGCATGTCGGTAAAAATAACAGAACATTTTCTTCAGTTATTATTCTCTCTTTAAATGTTACGTACTTTTAGGAACTGGACTATCTCGTCTCTCTCCTTATTGATTTCCTTCATCTGTACAGTGCTATGATTTCCTGGATAGAATAGTAGAGAGTTGTTTTTTTTTCAGTTTTTAAATTCATGCTATCACTCAGGGCGTGTGGGCCTAGTAAACCTTTTTATTTAATGCATAACCTGGAAAGAGAATAACTGGATTCATGCCTTACCTAAAGGCATCAGTGCTTTGTATAAGGTGAACATTAATAAAAAGAAAATGTTAATGATTTACTATTAAAGACGCGTTTACTCTACAAAACACTTAGAAATCTTTATTCATTATTCATTGACTCTACAAATGCGTTTTCATTTATCTGAATGCAGTGATTTGCGCATGCGTCATCGCTTACAAATCCTTAAGCATTTATATGGTTGCATTCGAGTAATAAAAAAACGCAGATGGAAGAAATTAATTTCAACGATAACAATTAAATATTAAAATTAAGCGTGAAGACGTAAATACTGAGAATAAGCAAACAACTTTAACGATACTTAAAAGAAGAATGACATTGCAAAAAGAATGAAAAACAAAAGGAATACAATATTAGCCTTACTTCTACTACTCCTATCTCCTTAATACTGCTACTACTACTTCTATATCTGATACTTCTACTCTCTACTTCTACTCTAATACTTCTATCTCTGGTGCCTACTGCGTATCCTCAGCATCACCTGGAGAGACAAATTTGCCAGGATTGCTGTGCTGGAGCAAGCAGACGCCTAGATCCTGGCATCTTCTTCTCTGTGAACGTCGTATTTGATAGCTATGTCATATGTATAACAAATGGATGAAGGCTTTATGCCAAAAGATATGTTCAGTGAGCAAGCCACGGTACACCGTCCGGTAGGCCGTCCTGCACTACGTTTCAAGTATACTTGCAAGAGGGAGCTGAAACTCGCATGTATAAACTCTGGCAGCTTGCATCAGCTATCAGTCGATCGAAGCGGCTGTCGGGAGTCTATTTAAGGAGGAGTCACGAAGTGTTGGAAAAGCGAAACTAACTGTTAGAGGTGAGAAGACAACGGAATAGAAAGAGAGAACAATCTCAGACCTCCATTCCACATTCCGGCCTCAGCTATCCCCCACTGCAGCAGAGACTGCCATCTCCCCCGGTGATGCTCACAAAATGATTGTGTTTCTACCAGACAAGTTGCTACCATTATCTAGCGCGATAAGTGTATTATTACGAGAATCGTAAACTGTATTGCTTGTCTGAAAGAAGGCCCTGCGATGTGAGATACTTAACCAATTCAGTATTGATTAGGGCCTCTCGTGATTTCCCCCAAAAAGGTAGAATGCTAATAGGTCGATAGGTGGAAGTGTCAGAAGGTTCAGCTGAATTGTTAAAAACTGGAACAACAAATGAGGATTTCCAACATGCAAGATGGGACGAGGTATTTATTATACAGTTTAGAGAAAACAGGAACCAGTTCAGGAGCACACATCTTCAGGACTATTACAAGGATACCAGACGCTTTGTGAGAATGCAGATTAGGGATGATAGAAGGGGTTATATGCATATCACTCAAGGAAGATTCGGTTCTAAGTAGAAAGTTAGATAAGGATACTCCAGTTGAGTCAAGAGTAGAGTTAAAGAGAATTTACGGGCGAGGCATTCAGCCTTATCATCGGAAATTGTTAACGTCTCAAATTGATTGAAGAGAGGAGAAATAAAACATTTACACTCATTTAATACACTATTACAGAGCCGCCAGTCGTGACAAAAACCAAAGTTGATAGATGCATTACGGTGCCTCATTCTCTCAGAAAACAGAGACTTAGTTCGTTCAAAGTCATGTTGGCATTTATTACATGCAATCTTTTCTGATGGGAACTCTCACGCTGGTATAGCTGGAAATAGTGGTTCGTTCACCTGGGAATTCGCAGAAGGAATGAGAGCCTCTATACCTGCTTTGACCCAAGAGGAAACATCGGTGACGCAATTCTCAATATGAATGTATGTATGTATGTGTGTACATATATATATATATATATATATATATATATATATATATATATATATATATATATATATATATATATATATATATAATGTGTGTGTGTGTGTGTATGTGTAATGGGCGCGTGGTTAGACCATTCGCTTTCTGAGACCTGGGTTCGAATCTCACCATTTGTCAGGAAAGAGTCTTCCTGATGTTTTCGATCTGGATCGGGGACGATCCCAGCGGGAGGAACCTTTGGAGAGTGCTTGAAAACCATAGCACGGGTTGACCCAAGCCTTGTAAGTGAAATTGGGTAGACGGAATACTTGGGGCCGTCGATAGCTGTGCTAGCACCAAGACACATGTCATCGTGACCGAGGGTCTGAGTGTGCTGGTGTTGTTCAGATTGTCGATCATTCTAAATAACACGCTCTAAGATCTGCTTAGCATACTTGCAGTATAAACCACAAGTTGGTTCTGTGAGTGTTGAACAAACACAAATGTACCTGAACGAGAGTCTGCAATAGGGATTGGCTAGACGCCCTAGTAGATGGGTATCCTCGAATAGGAGGGGCCAGCTGCTTTATTGAAAGGGACTCCAGCGGGGATGCTTCCTCGAACAATATAATCTTGGCCTCTTGAAGTTACCTAATGCATGTATCCGTATAATCTGCACTTATTTATACCCTTTCACCTCCTACGACCATCCATGAACCTTGAGTATTAAACCTCTGCCTTGAATGGCGCTTGCCATGCGTGAACATGTACTAAAAATATGTATTGTAAAATCTTCTTGTTCTTTTCAAGATTATACATAAGTTCTTTTAAATCTGTCGTATCAATTTTTATAACATCGAAAATATATATTGATTTGAGTCTGAGTGAATGTGTGTTTGCGCGTGTTATATGTAGAAAGAGAAATATAGAGGAAGCGTTGAAGAAACAGAAGCATTTACATCAACACACAGCAACCCAAAGCGCGCATCTTGAGTTTAACAGCAAATGCCAACCTCTGCCCGACCTACATCTCAATTCATCAAGTGCCATTTTTTATTTATTTTTCTTTATCACATACAAAGTGACAATTTAAATGAAAAAGACAGAAAAGAAATAAATAAAATGCCATTAGGGTAATCGGCTTTTGGTGAGAAATAATTTAAGAGTGACTTAGAATTGGTTTTTGGTTATTTCTGGACAAAGAATTATCGTTAATTGTAGTTTTGGTTTTATAAAAGTTGATGGCTGCATGGCGTTAAGCAGACGGTGAGTTGATGGCAAAACGCTCTCGAAGAATACAAGTGAAGATTGAGTCAGGAGGATGTGGTCGGTCGGTTGACTGGGTTGTAGGAAAGTTTGATTTTTAAATCGACTTTTAAATATAATCTTGTCTTTTCTGTTTCTTTTAACAGTTTTGTTTTCTTTTTTATATTTGATTAATCTATTCTATGCGTTTTCGCCCATGAAGTTTTTATTCGATGTTAAAGGCTTCTTCTTCTTCCACTTCTTCTTGTTGTGATGTGTCCTTTTAAGATTTTGTTGGATCATGGACAATTTCCTATCCTTTGCAGCTCTTAGTAATTTTTTTGTTATCTCACCTAAACTCTGTTCAGCCATCCTTTTACCCGAGCTCGTTAGGTAGGTTATACGCCAGGGGTTCTTAACCTTGCTTGCCCCATGCACTCCTTTCACAATTTGTCAAAATGTCATTCCCTTCCTTTTCAAGGTAACAGATTAGATAAGTCAAATTCTATAATTGCTCTCCTCCCCTCTCTCCAAACTTACTGTGGTCACAATTCACAATTTGAAAATCCAAAATTCAACTTCTGGAGGTGAATTTCACCCCTGTTGAGAACCTGTGTTATACGTTGTTCTCCATTCTTCTTGCCTTCAGTATTTCCTGTGAGTGTTAAATTTCCCAAGACCGCTTTCCATATTATTTACCCTAGAAATAGCAGATGTACTAAATTATATAACGTTAGAAGATTCATGATTAAAAACAGCAATGGAAGTGTGTGCCAATTGCTAAGAGTATTTTTGAATCATTGGATTTTCTTCCTTTCTTTCACTCTTTGTTTCTGCATAATCTTTTATTATTTTTTTCGTTCTAACTTTTTCTTACCTTTCTATTTCGTCTTCCTTTTTCGGTTTATTTTTCTTCGCTTTCTAATTCATCTTTTCTTTTTCTTTCTGTATTCTTCCTTCTTTTCCTTTCCTTTCGTCTCTCTTCTTTTAATCATCGTTCTTTTTCCCCTCATTTTTCGCTGCTGAATTTCCTCTTCTTTTTTTTCTCTTTCTTCTTCTGCTTTTCCACTTTGTCTACGATTGTACTATTCTTCTCTTCCTCCATTTTCATCCTTATGATTTAATCTTTCTTCCCCTTTATCGACACCCCCCTTTTATTAGTTTTATCACTTCTTTTTTCATTTTACTCCTTTCTTATTATGTCCTAGTCCTATGTATTCATACTACGCTGCTCCGGTTCCTTCGTTTTAATCACTATTTCTGCTCCCTTTTTAGTTAGTATCCCAGACGCCTTCTCTTTCCGGGACATCTTTTTTAACCTTGCTTCTTTTTTTGCCTCTTCTTCCATTCATTTATTTTCCACTTTTATGATATTTTCTCAAAAGATTCAAAGTCTTAATTATTCACACAATTTCTCTTTTTTTTTCTTTCGTTTTATCAAGAATTTACTTTTGTGAATCTATTCCTGATCATTTGCATTTTTCTATCTCATTAATTCTGTCCCTTCATTTATTTTAGTTTGCGTTTATTTTTCTTTCCTTTTATGTAATACTTTTTATTTGTATTTTCTTATATTTCTACAAAACTTGTTTTATTCTTGGTTATACATTTTGTTCATTTCTTTCAGATTTACATACAATACTCTCTGCTATACTTTGCTCTTTCTTCGGAATTTTCTTTCTTTCTTTCTTTTTTCTTTCTTTCTTTCTATCTTTCTTGTCATTGCATTTATTATTTTGCTCATTATTTCCTCTCCGTTTCCTTTTTCTTTCTTTCTTTCTTAATTTCTTTCTTTCTTTCCTTCTTTCTTTCTTGTCATTGCATTTATTTTTTTGTTCATTTTCGTCTCATAATCCCTTTTTATTCCTTTCTTTCTCTTTCTTTTTCTCATAATTACACCTATTAATTTTATTAGTTTTCCTTCCAATTCTTCACTTTCTTTTTTTCGTTTGTTATTTCTTTCTTTCCTTCTTTTTTATTTGTTTCTTTCTTTCTTTCTCGTCATTGCATTTATTTTCCGTTTCCATTTCTCTTTTTCTCTTTCTTTCTTTCTTTTTCACAGCATTAACTCTACTACATATATTACTTTTCCTCTTTACTCTTCACTTGCTTTTTGTCGTTTGTTCTTTCTTTTCTTTCTTTCTTTTCTTCCTTCCTTCTTTCTTTAGTTCTTCCTTACACTTATTCTATATTTCTCTCTTCTTTCTATTTCATCTTTCATTTATTTTTCGTCATTACACCTATTATTGTTCCTATATCTACCACTCAATTTTCATTTTCTTATGCTCGTCTCTACACATATCTTTTTTCTCCTTTTTTCACATTTTATTTCTTTCTTTCATTACTTCTTTTCTTCATATTATATATGTTACGCCTTTCTTTCATTCTTTATTGCACACATTCTATATTTCTCTCCTTTTTCTTTCTTTCTTTCTTTGCTTTTCTTAACATTACACTTACTCTATATTCCTCTTCCTTTTTCAGTTTTTCTTTCTTTTTCTCGTGATTACGCTTATTACTTTCCCTGTCTTTACCACTTCATTTTTCATTTCTTTTTTCTAATTTTCTTTCTTTTTCTCGTCATTATACGTATTCTATATCCTTCTCTATGTTTTCCTTATACGTTCTTTATCAGCATTACACTTATAATTTTTATTATTTCTACCTCTCCATTTTCACTCTCTTTCTTTTCTTTTGTTTCCTTCTTTCTCACTTTCTTTCTCTCTTTATTTCACTCATTCATTCATTTACACATTCTTTATTTTTCTATTCATTATACATTATTTTCATTATTATTACTTCTCCATTTTCACATCCTTTCTTTATCCATTTATTATTAAATTGTTTTTGCCAAATCTTTCAGTTTATCTTACTTCTTTCTATCTTCTAATGTGCCGTATCCATTTATGTCCGTATGCGATCACGTCCCTCCACATCTTTCTGTTCCTTGTATGTCTTAACAAGTTTTGTCTTCTTGTTATTGCTCCCGAACCTTGTCCTCTCATCCATTTGCGCAAGTAAGTTTATATTACGCGCTGCTTTCCTCTGTCCATCTTTCTTTCAATCTGTCCCATGAGTATCAGATTTTCCAAGCCCTCATTCCTCATTACGCGCCCTAGAAATTTCAACTGCTTCTTCTTATCAGTCAGTCATTCAAGTACCATACTTGATACACGCTTAGGCGATCAGGTATCTTTCGATACATGACTAACGGGGCAGATTTCTTCATGCCATTTCTTTCTGCGGTAGACTGTTTGCCAACCAAGGGTAAAGAACCCAGTCTCTCCTGCTATACAACCCTTGTATCTCTTAATAAGTTTTCCGCAGTAGGTTGTCATATCTTTCTGTGGTAGACTGGTTCCCAACCCAGCCTGTAGTGTTGTACAACCCATAGCTGGGGAGGAGGAGAAGAGTTGGATTCTTACCTTTCCCGAGGGTATCAGTGTGTAGGGGAATCTAATGAACTCGACTGGAATTCGAACTCGGCTCTCTGATGAGCTAATGTCCATTACACACCAACACACATTCCATCTGATACTCACCTTAAAAGTTTCATCTTCTAATGTTTTATTTTTGATGAATTGTATTGTTTGACTTCTACTGTTTCATTACAGTTGACATCATTCCTTTCTCACTTTATACAACAAACTGTAATTCTGAAACTGACTTGACATTGCGTGTGTTCTAGTAGCGAATTCGTTTACAAAACAGAAGAAATATGACTTAAAACTCTGTCACTAAGAGAGAAATAAAACAATGAATACAGTTTTATTTTAACTCCGAGTGCATTTGAACTTTGGGTACGCAAACAAGTATGCTCTTTTTCTTTTTCATTTCTTTTTTTTTTTAAATACCCACTGATTTAGCGGTAGCTGCAACCCCTAACGCAGTTAACTTAGCTATAGTAATTTTTTCTAGAATAACTATTTGAGACTGATCGGAAAATAGCGGGGGTCAAGTTAATACTTTCGATACAACCGAAAGTGAAATGAGAATGTTCAGTTTTGACGCGCACAGCGCAACGTCACGCGGATTTTGAAATTTATGACTAAATTTGTTTGAAAAATATTATTCTGCTGTGCTGAACTGAACAAGATACAAGGGTGGAATAGCAGGACAGACAGGGCTTTCGCCTTGGTTGGCAACCACTCTACCACAGAAGTAAATGGCAATCTGCTGTGGGTAAAAAATCTGCCTCGTCAGTCATGTATCGAAAGATACCTGATCGCCTAAGCGTGTATCAAGTATGGTACTTGTATGACTGACTGATAAGAAGAAGCAGTTGAAAGTCAATCACGGTGGAGTAATTTATAGCGGCTCGGATTACATTCACTTACGTGCTAATATCCTTGGGAAAGTCTGAATCCTATTTTTCTCCCCCGCTCTCCCAAATATGGGTAAACAGCGGGACAGACCGGGTTCTATAACCTTGGATGGCAATTGGTCTACCGCAGAAAGAAATGGCAACCTACTGCGGGAAAAAATCTTCCTCGTCAAACATGTATCGAAAAATACATGTTCGCCTAAGCGTGTATCACGCATGGCACATAACTGACTGGTGCATAATTTGTCTATCCTTATTCCCTTTCTAACCTCTCAGTTTTCTTTTATATATTTCTATGATCAATCTTCTTTTTTTTATTCTGTACATTATTTTAATATCTTTCTTCATCAGCCTTTTCCCCAGTTCTTATGCTATCTTTTCTTTTGTGCTTTTCGGAGTTTTTGTTACAAACAGTATTTGAACACCTTCATAGTTAATAGTTCAGACTAAATTATTTTTGTAGTGAAAAACAAAAACATTTCGATTGTGTAATTACTACCCTTCTTAGGGTATATGTTTAGTTATAGAATGCCATGGAATATTGTTTTGAGAGAGGGTGTGCTTTCTGTCGCATACACTGCCGATTACTCTGTGTGTTTACTCTTGGGATTGTCTTCTGTGACAAATGATAAATAGGCAGATATTTTTTTTTTGTCATGAGAGACCGGTGTTCCTTAAACAGTATGAAATTTCGATTAAATATTGTGTCGTTTAGTCACGTCTTGAACAGATATTATTTCCTCCAGACATTTTTATAACAACGTGTGTGATTTTCACGAGCACATCATGAAGAATTAGTTCAACCTGAATATCTCCTTCACACTCTGTATCCCTCTCCCTATCTCTAGCTTTCATTCACTGACTCTATCACTGAAGTGCCATTGCAGCTTTTAGAGAAGGATCTTGAGTCTTTGAAGACAAGGTGCAGTTACCTCATATCATAATCCCTTATGTTAAGCTATGACATCCATTAGGCTCGTGTGTTCATGTGAACATTTCGCAAATGGCTCAAGGAATTTGGTTACGGAACATTAAGGTAATTATTATTCATTATTATAATTAATGAGATTGTTATTTATTATTTTACTTTAATTTCATTTGAATAAATGAATAAAGTATTTACAAACAGAAAAAAATATTATACTAAACAATTTATCAAATGTATTAATTATAGACAGAAATAAGTTCAGCCCCTACTGCGATCTAAAGCATACCATATTCATTAAATGAGAAGATAACATACTAAGACGGAAATTTCTTGAGATTGCCGCTATTGAGTTTACCGAGAAGGTTAACCTGCGCCCTGAAGTTTTCAAATATCTCTCTTTCTAAAAGAAATACTATTTTCCCAAATTAATATACAAGACTATTTTTTTAAAATTAAAATGAAACAGTTAAATCAAAAACATCAAATAATTTCTCAAATTAAAATACTGAAATTTTCCCTTTAGGTAGATTTAATTTGATCCATAGAAAAATGTATTCTCATTTTGTTAAATGTAATAATACGAAATAAATAAAATATTATCTAAGTTTTAAAATATAATCTTAATTTTGTGCCACTATATATATATATATATATATATATATATATATATATATATATATATATATATATAATTGTGTATTTAGGCAGCAATCCTTCATTTATGCATGTTTCATTAAAAACGACAGACAAGGTGCTACGGTTAAGCTTTTCATTTAATTTTTCTTGTGTTCGCACAAGAGCTTTCTTTTTTTGACACAGAGTGTGTAGAAACTGTTCAAATGTTCTATAGTTCTGAGCGCTTTCGCCTATACATTTAGCTATTATCAAGGATGATTTTATTTTTCAGTTTAAACGAGTGTGTGTGTTATGTCTATGCTTTTGGTGTGTTATAGAGATGTGTTATTTTCCGAATACGTTTAGCACATTGTAGCCTAGTTCGTAGTTAATATTGTTAAGAGTTGTCTTTTTCTTTTTTATTATTAGGGCTTCCATTATTTTTAATCATTTTTTACAAGTGGATGAGGTTACTATATTTGTGTTTTCTATCAGTATGTTGCGAATGGAGCCTGGTAGGTTTGTGTGTGTATTTAAATGGGTTCTAATAGAGCTCTGGTCAGATAGGTGTAAGGCAAGGCGTCTGGATAGGCATGTAGTTGTGTGACCGATATAATTATTTATGAGTTCTGTTTGATCAGGAACACAATTCATTAAGGGGCATTTGAAATCACATATAATGTCCGTTCGTTGTAATTTTGACTTAGCCGGTGTGTTGTTGTTTTTGAGGATAAGGTTAGCGGTCTTAAATTTTTATAGTAGATAATTAATTTGATATTTTTATTCGGGTCGATTAGGGTAGTGTGTGTCTTTATAATATTTCTATGTGAAGATTCGTCTTGTTTGTAGTTAATGTGCATTTGGTTTTTGTAGTAAATATTTATGTAATTTTTAACACTATCATTGTAATTTATTTAGGGGAGAAATAGTCTAATTTGGTGGTCTATAAGGTGGTTAGGGAAGCCATTGTTAATCGGTGTCTGTTCTGAGTATAATCTTAAACATTAACTACGATTTAAGTAAATAAAATGTATAAACAAATAAGAAAATGAACAGTTCAAACAGCACAATAACAGCATTTACTCATTTTTGTTTATTCGACATTGAATTACATCTGTTAACATCTTCCATATTTTGCCGAGCCTGTCACAGTTAGACATAACTATATTTTTTAGCATTCTTAAATGTTTAAATTTTGAAAAACTTCTAATATTTTAATACTATATATAATTATTTAATTCGTTTTCTACGGCTTATCAACACTTTGCAAGTTATTTAAAGCGTTGATATTGTTTTTCTTTTTTTTAGATTGTAAGATTTTCCTTTTGGGATAATAATGGTTTAGTGAAACGTGCCTTAGTAATAACCCGTAGCTGGGGGAGAAGATGTGGATTCATACCTTTCCCGAGGTGAATATAATGAACCCAAGGGGAAATGGAATTGGCTTACAGTATCAGGTATTCTCAAGTAGTCACTCACCTAGGTACTGGCAAGTCTCAACGTTGCTTAACATACGGGAATCGGTGTTTCAACTGTTTAGAAATACATGCTGCAAAATAAAATCCATGCAAACGCATTGATTAAGACACTCAGAGGACGTAACATGTTGGTTGGTACAGAAAAGTGTTCCTTTTGCCTTTATTCACAAACAAACACACACACACATACATACATACATACATACACACACACACACACACACACACACACACACATATATATATATATATATATATATATATATATATATATATATATATATAGATTATATCGTTTGAAACTAATATTATTTATTTATTATATGATACGATCTTTTAAATAGGAAAATGAATTCCAGATACTTAAGGAAAGGATCCTTTTAGCCAGTCAGACATTTACCGTTACAGTCACGGATGCAACCAGTTAGCATTGATAAGAAATTCGCGTTTCTTGTTGAGACCTTTGCAATTCTCATCTGTATCGTTTGTGTCATGCGTGATACACGCATATGCAATCATGTATCTTTCGAAATATGACTGACATGGCAGATTTTTTTTCCCCACAGTAGGTTACTATTACTTTCTGCAGTAGACGAGTTAAAAGCTGAAACTATAGAACCCGGTCTGTGCCGCTATTTACCCATAGCTGGGGAGTGGAGAAAAAGAGGATTCATATTATCCCAAGGGTATTAGGACAGAAGTGAATGGAATAAATTCGACTGGAATTCGAACTCGGCACTCCGCTTCCACAATTCGAGCAGCTATCCATTACTTCTGAAACATAATCTAAAGAATAAGTAATGTAGGTGGTTGATTAAGGAAAAAAATGCAGTTTCAATCACTGCTAAAAGGCACAAGTTCTTTAATAAATCTTTCGGTGCTTGTAGGCCAGTAGATATTAATTTCATTGTTTGAAAAACTTGATGCCCACTCCATTAAGAGTTTCATAAATATATACGCTCTATCACTAATATCGAGCATTTTACCTCCTTCTTATAGCACACCGTAAAACTAACACACACACACACACACACACACACACACACACACACATATATATATATATATATATATATATATATATATATATATATATATATATATATAATAATGAAATCGGAGACTTTAGAAGCACATGGTAATATTTTCCGATTTCATCATTGTCATTTGGTCTGTTCTTACATTGAGTTCTCTTTGGATTTATATACTCTTTGGAATTATCCATATGAATTAACAAATAATATATATATATATATATATATATATATACATATATATATATATATATATATATATATATATATATATAAACAATAATACAGAAAAAAATATATATGGAATAAGAACTTTAACCTTGTTGCTTGTTCATCTATGGAGACAGAAGATAACCTCATCATTAGAACTTTCCAATAAAGGCAACAATGAAGATAGTAAATGTATTTTTAACTAATAAAGTTGGTTGGCTAAGGAAAAGAGGGAATGTTGGTTACATCTCGGCCGAATGGCTTATATTCCTTCGTAAGTCTTTCGATTCTTCTAGGACCGTAGATACTCATTTGAATGCTGGGAAAGCTGGGATTTATACACCCAAACGTGTAACTACTATATATATATATATATATATATATATATATATATATATATATATATATATATTTGAAAATGAAGGAACGAATTCTTTGAAGGAAACTTTGAAGTTAGGCGTTCCGTCATTTTCAAAGCCATATATAATTTCTGTGGTAGAAAATTTTGTTTAAATATATGTATGTGTGTGTAGGAATGTATGCGCGTGCGTACGCGTCTGTCTGTCTGTCTGTCCTTGTGTGTGTATCTGTTTATGCATATATGTTGTTTATATATGTACGTTTTATTTACGTCTGTTTTCAACTGTATGTTTTCATGTTTGATATTTCTGTATGGACATCCTGGCCAAAACTTGACGAGAGAAGTTACTCCAAGCCTTTGCAAAGACATTTTTTTTAATTCCGGAACATAACTTCAATTAAGATGAAATTGATTATGGAATTTTTTTTTTCTGCAGAATATCTTACATGTTTCATGTTTGTATTAAGGTCTTAAACATTTTGATGTTCCATTAAAAATGTTTAAAAAGTCCATTTTAATAAAAATGTCATATCTGTTTAAAAGAATCTGTAGAACATGACTTGATATGATATGATGTGACGTTTTAATATGTTTTGATATGTTCATATTTTAATTGTTATGTTACATGATTCTATTGCCATTTTCCTGCTTCTTATATTTTCTCAGCAAAACCTTCGGACATTCAAAAGATAAAAATGTCATCTTTAAATATTTTATTGTTTATCTATGTTCTCTTCCCTAATTAAGCAGATTTTAAGCAAGTGTGCGGAGAAAAATATTTGCGAGTCAGTTAACTGAATCTTTGTTTTTATGACAAAGATATTTTGACTCGTAGAATGACTAGTTCATATATATATATATATATATATATATATATATATATATATATATATATATATATATATATATATATATATTCATTAATGTATGCTTCGTTAAATGATATAAACAAGTTTTGCCTATTTATTTTAAGTAAATTTCTTTTATATTGTCGAATAAGCTTTTTAGTATTATCACTGAAACACGAATGAAAATCACCATGTTCGTACGTGTTTTTACTGTTAATCCTGTCTATGCTTTCGGCTTATATAAGCCATCATCAGATATTACAAGTACATTACAATAAATTAAATAATAAACTAAATAACAAAGATGGTAATTTTTGTTTTAGATTCGTTATGCGGACATTGCAACAATGATATTTTTTTTTGTTTGCATGGAAGATTGCTATGCAACGATAAATTCGTGCATATGAACGCAGGAAGCAAATATCGCATTGCGGTTCATGACAGGATTAACAATAAAAAATATACCAACATGGTGATTTCCTTTCGTGTTTCAGTGATAATACTAAAAAGCTTATTCAAGAATATGAAAGAAATTTACTTAAAGTAAATAGACAAAACTATATTATTTAACGAAACATGCATTAATGAAAAAATGATGCCTAAATACACACACACACACACAATATATATATATATATATATATATATATATATATATATATATATATATGCAACTTGGTACAAAAGTTGATTTCTATTTTAAAACTTAAATAAAGTTTTTAATAAAAAAAGATATATAATTGTTCCCTTTAGGTGGAATTAATCTGAACAGTGGAAAAATCTCATCTCATTTCATGAAATGTAATAATAAGAAATAAAATATTATCTAAGTTTTAAAATATATTCTTACTTTTGCCCCAATTCATATATATATATATATATATATATATATATATATATATATATATATATAATATGAGTTTTTATCTACCACCTTCAGGCAACCAAGTTTCGTATGCGCCAATATTTGCTAAGACAGCACAACGATCAGGCAGTCAGGAAAGACAGGACCCTGATCGCCTTATGGGTGTGCTACCATACCCAATATTGGCGCATATGAAACTTTTGGCTGCATAGAGGTGGTAGTTAATTGCCTTAATATCTCTGTATTGCTCTTTTCATTGTTTTCCTTGTTCATAGATTTATGTGAAAAATCCTGTAAAATATCTACAAAAGCACCCATATTTACACGCATATAAAATTCAAATTCTTGCTGCAAAATATAATGACTTTTTTTTTTTTTTACTAATCTTTATAATCAGTTAAGTTCTGGTATCAGTAACAATTGAGTAATTATGCTGATTTTTTTTAAAAACATTCATATCATTTTTTACTTTATATTACAACAATATTTAAATTTTGCATACATAAATGTCTTTATCCAAATTTTTCTATAAAAATAAAACTATTATCCTCTTTAAATAAACACTATATATTAGGACACTAATTTTTCTTACATATAGTTGTGGATGCATAAAGAAATAGGCGTTTATTTTTTTTATAAGTATTATCAATTAAACAAAAGGCAAAGACTGCTCTATCTTTAAGGACTATAAGTGATAAGTTTAGAACGCATGAATATCACAAGCTGGTTGTTTTGTCTTTGTAGTCTTTATCTCTGTAACTCGGCTGCCCAAACATCCTGATAGCATTTGGTTTCTGTCGTTTTCGAAACCTTTTAAAAAATCGTAAGTGGAATCATTTATTGACAAATCTGGAAAATAGAAATTAAACCTAGAAAAACAGCGTCCTGGGTATGACGCAGCATATCCAGCAACAAAGTTTCTGATCGGGAGGTTTTGAGAAGAATGGAAACACCTCTTAACTGCTATTGTTCCCGGGTCCACTCTGTCCTGGGTTGGTATCACCTGTTAGGGTCACAACTATGCGTTACCCGCTCAAAGAAACACTATGAAAGTATAAAAATTGATTTTTATAGTAAAAATATCAACACAATACACTTTTGAAAAAAATATGAACAGTAATACATTTTTGAAAAAGAAATGAAAAAAATATTATCAGCAAAACATTTTTGGAAAAAAAAATATATTACCGGCAATACATTTTTGAAAAAACAATTACCAACATTTGACTCTCGACAAAAATCTACGAATATACGCCAATGAAACCTAATCTACACACTAATTTCTTACAAAGAACACATATTCTATTCTTACGAACCTATCCTTAAAATGTTGTCGCCATTATATAACCTATTGTTGTTGATATAACATAAAATAAACCAAACCAGACCTAGGAAAATAAAAAATTCAAATGGTTGGTTTATCGTTACCGAATACAGCAATCTGGTAGAATGGGTACCTAATCCCTGTTGCAGACGTCCGCTCAAGCATAATACGGCATGATAAGTAGTTGAACAATATCAGTACTCTGAAACACTCGGCCACGATGACTTGTGAGTGTGTGTTAACATAAACATTGACGTCTTTCTGATAGTTTCGCACAAGTCATATTCTTTTTGGTAAAATTCTAACGATGCGGCCTGCTTGAATCTCTTCTCCATGTTGACATTATCAAATTTCGCTCCCTGGCAAAATTGACCATGAGAACCCGGTTCTCAATATCGGGACCGATTTAAACAAACATATGATTCAAATATATTTTTAATGAATGTTATATTTAAAGTGCTCAGTATCAGAGATAGATTGCATGTAAATTTAACACTCAGATTAACACCAAGGGGCGACAGCTTCATGCCTCAACGTAATCCTCAAAGCATGAAGCAGACATTTACCGCTTGGTGTTGATCACAGTGGCCACTTTTAAATTCGTGGGCGTGCGTGTATGTGTGTGCCCGCACACACGCGTCTGTGTAATGTATAAACATAGATCCGAGCCGAGACGAATCTGAAGATAGCTCTGAGCCGTGAAATTGACAATCAGCAGATAATGTTGATTTCTATGCCCACACTATATCTATAAATACACTATAACTGCCACTATATGCATAGCGAACTTCAAGCGAGATAGATAGATAGATAAAGCTAGAATCTTATTACTGAATATGATAAAAATATGTGAAATATATACAGAGTTATTTCAATTTGAACAGCGTATCTGGTAGATCTATCTAGCAAATATTGCAACCTTTTCCTAACATGTGCGATATTGTACGGCATAGGATAATGAATAAAAAGGGCGTTGATATTCCGCAACCTAAAGCGAATATGTACAGCGGCTCATTGGAGAGTCAGATGGGTATCGTCAGGAAGAAATGAGGCTTGATATATACCATACAATGTACCTCAATACATAAATTGAAAACATCGTATCACAGTAGATCAAATAAAGGTTTCTATTTGCTATTCTTAAATGATTAATAGATGTGACAGATATACAAAAATGCCAAATTGTGAAAACGCTGTGATAAAGACAACAGAACGAAAATTAAAGAAAGATTCTATAGAAAAAAATCAATATATAATTCTAATAACACTTCATGTCAAAAATTCAGAGCCATCCTTTAATTAATAAAATTAATTTAATATCAAAATTGACACCAATTATCGATTTCGAAATAATATATTGCACGATCTCGTCGTCAAGACGAAACATTACAACTTCCCGTGAAAGATAAACCTAGATATGTATTATTAGCAGCAATGAAAAACATAAAATTCCTTTTCATGACAGATATTTGTCTCTTGCAGTTTAAATTTACTAAGAGTAAATCAAGATTAGAAAATATTGTTATTGAAAATTATTTAACCAACACTTATTTGGAGGGGCAGGCTAACCGGTCAGTAACTCTTGCGTCAGATGTCGCTAACTCGTTCAGAAATTGAAATACCCGGGAAGGGTTTTAACAGCGAATAGAAATTGTGAACCCGAAATTCGAATGCGTATTGGAATAGCAAAAGATGTCTTGGAAAGCTAAACGAAGTACTAACAAACGAGAAAAATGTTGTTAGAAACAAAAAAATGCTGTGTAATGTCAGTCCTTCTATATAGCAGTGAATTTTGGACAAACTCCTCACAGATGAAGAGACGACTAGAGGTAACAGATATTTGGATCTATAGAAGGATGATGGGAATGTCATGGGTGTAATTAACTTTGAAGTTTTAAGGAAAGTGGCAACAAAAATTTTACCTCTATTCAGAATAAGGAAGAGATAGCATACATTTACTCATATTAAGTAAGGCGAACTTGGAAAATTTGACATTAAGAGGACATGTCGGGGACAAAAGAGACGGGGGTGAATGCGACATAAATGGATGCCAGGATGGGGATTGAGAGTGCTAGTCAAAAAAAAAAAAAAAAAAAAAAAAACGATCATTACTAAGAGCCGTATGGGAGAGAATATTGCGGTGAGCTATGATCGCTCACGTCCTAAAGGGGCGTGGCACACAGAAGAAGGACAAGAACACTTTGCGTTAGTATGCCCTGATTTCCTTGAGAAAGCCATGAATTTGTCTCTCCATACTCACAACCAGCTATAGACAATTATCAAGTCGGATGGATCACGTTCTCCTTCTTCTTTTATGTGTCGTGTCCCTTCAGGACGTTGACGATCAATATCTTTCCATAATTTTCTGTTCTTTGTAGCTGTTAATAAATTTTGTCGTTTTGCCATCTTTCCAAAACCCTGCTCCACAATCTCGACAAGTAGATTATGCGTTGTTTTCCTCTGTCTCTCTTGCCTTCAGTCTTTATTGCGGGTATTAAATATCCCGGGCCCTCTTTCCTCATTATGTACCCTAGAAAGTTCAACCGTCCCTTCTTGATGTTAAATATAATTGTCCTTTTTGCTGCCATTCTGTAAAGCTTTGTCGTTGCTCATATTTTCGGTTCAAGTTATTCTAAGCATCGTTCTGTTGAACCATATCTCTGTTGCTTCAAGTCTATTCTAAATCTGTGTGGAGATTGTCCAGCATTCACTGCAATATGGGAGGACAGAAATTAAATAACTTTTAAGTTTTCTTTTCTTTGTTTTTAACGATATTTTTCTATTTCGTAATACTTTTCTTAGCTTTTAGAAGGCATCTTTAGCTATTCCAATGTCCCTTCTGACTTCCGTGTCGCACTTTCGGAACTATGTTTAAACACTTCCCTGATATGTAAACTGTTTCAGTTTCTCCAGATTAACACTGAAACCACGAGAAAGTTAATCTGTGAGAAAAATTGATCTTCATACCATTCCCATTATCGAGGAGAGTAGAAAATCTTCAAAGAGAGATTACGAGAATAAAAAGAGACTGGGATATAATATATTATATTGACTTCCCACATTGTTTACTATTAGCGTTAACGTTTATTTTTGTTATTATTTAAGCATTGTGGTTTGCCATAAAGAGGAAATTTATTATTATATCGACCAAGGCGGGTTTGGTGAGATGTCCTCACACTTTTCCAAAAGGCATTTTGTCAAAGCAAATTTAGCCGAAAATCGAACTTTGTTCCCCATTTCATTTTCATTGCTGATAATCTTTATGCCCACATGCACACCTGATTGATAGATAGATAGATTGATAGATAGATCGATCGATCGAACTGGAATTTATTTTATGCACATGGCCCAAGGGATTAAGTCGTTGGTTGAGTGATCTTAAAAGTGAATTGACCCAAAAGAGTTGTGAGTTCAATACCTGACCACAGCGGAGTGAACAAAAACTTGGAGATTTGCGTTACTATTAATTGAAACAGATATATAAAAAAAGTGGTGGGTGATACGTGAAATTAGAACAATCTACCCCCGTGGGCTAAATAAAGGGTTCGAATCAAAATTCTAAATAATATCAACCGAAGAAGGACGGAGCGTAGAACGACCGAAACGTCGTGAATATGGTAATAAAGATGAGGAAAACAGTCGGAACAATATAAATAGTGCAAATAGTCAGAATACATTATCTCAGATATATATATATATATATATATATATATATATATATATATATATATATATATATATATGGATATTAATATACATGCTCTCTTGCATAGAATTAAAAAAGAACGCTTCAGGCTCCAACGGGCAAATAATATAATAATGAAATCCGATTATTAGAATGGATTCAAGTGTAAGAGAAAACTGGATAAAAGGTGACCGTTGGAGATTATAACGGTCGGAGGTGACGAGATCGGAGGCTAGCGTTTAAAGCAAGTAAATAGAAAAGTGCGAAAACGAATTTTAAAATATTCTAATAAGCTTTGTTCTTTCTGCTTTTTGCGTTAGCCGTAGTCAGAAGCAGTCAAACGTTAATGTTGCGACAACAAGACCCCTGACCCGACTGCTTTCCCGCCATAGCCTGGCGCTTTTGTTTTATTTTAGCGCCAGTCAAACTTCTGAACACTTTCGCATCCAGTTCCTGCTCTCTATGCTTGAGTGACTCCTTGACAAAAGATGTCGAAACGCTGTTTGTGAAAGGTGTTTAATCAGGCCTAAAATTCATCCAGCCGTTAATCTGGACAGTGGTAGATAGCCAGGCTCTTTCGGACTATCTCGTTATTTAATAAGTGGATTTGTACTGTATCAGCACATTCTGAAGGATATTCCAGAATAAAGTTAGAACACTGGTCGTGTGGAGAAATAATGCTTTTTTGGGGGGAGGGGGATGGACGCGTTTTCTTATTAGCAATCGAAGTAATTGGAAGTTAAATTTAATTAAATTATAAGTAAAAAAATTTAAAACAAGAAAACATATT
>OZ038496.1:72946048-72951048 GCA_964036315.1 Acanthosepion esculentum
ATTATTTTGTGAAATAATCTCGCGAGATTTTAGTTAAATGTATTTATATTCTGGATGGTATTGTGCTATATTTAGCTGACTTGAACAGGTCGGAGACACAATAACCTACCATTAAAACGCAAAACTGAAAATTACTCCGAACAAAATTTAGATTGCGAGATAATAAAAAAAATACAATGAAACATACAATAAAGACAAGGTTTTGTATTTTGTTTGAAAGGTATATAAATTATTAACCATATTATATTGTAGGCCGAATGTGATTTGTCAACATAATACATAAGTATATATGGAAGAAAGTGTTATATACATTTTTATATACGAGAATAATGTCAAAATAATTTTTTGAGACACTTTTGATCTTTATGACTTCATCAGAATAAATTGATGTTCATTCAAAAATTTTTTCAGTAAATTCCATATATATATATATATATATATATATATATATATATATATATATATATATATATATATATATATATACAAAATATGTAAATTCAATCGATAAGGTCTGTCTGTTACATGTTTTATTGCATTTAATTTGGGGCCTAAACTGAGGTGAAACTATCTGAAGTCTATGTTTGTTCTGTTGTTTTTTTTTCAAGTACTTTCGGTCGATTCAGTCATTTTCAATAGCTATACCCTATTTGTGTGCTAGACAAAATATCATTGGCTACCATCTGTTATTCTTTAGAAAGCTGAAAGTTTAAAATAATCTTCTTCTTTTTTTGTTACTCTGGATTGCGTTGGTGTTATCAATTTTGTAATTACTATAATCGTTATCGTTTCTATATTCATTAGGTTCCCTATCATGATTCATCTTAGAATCTCAGGATTGTATGTGTCGTATCCCTTATAACTATTATTTTGTGTCGCAAAAATTAATTAGGTTTATTCGCGTAAATACCATTACCTATAAAAAAAAAACAGAATACCTGGGAGTCAGCGACAGAGACGGGTAAAAAGTGTAAACTTCGAAAGAGAAATATCCGATTCATGCAGGTACAAAAATTTAATTATCTCCTTTATGTAAGAGAATAACAAAAGAGGCTTTCTAGAAACTAAGTAAACTATTAGGAAATAGGAAAATTTTGTTAGAAACAAGGAAGAGCTTACAAAACTTTCATGTCATATTTTTTCTCCTGTAAAGTTCTGAATGCGTTACATATGTAGAAGCGATAGGAGGGGATAGAAATGTGATTCTATGGACGATTCTATAGTAAGGACTGTAGTTCTATTGTAAGCACTGTAGTTCTATTGTAAGGACTGAGCATTTGAGCAACGAACAAACTCTATGTAAAATGGGAAAATATAAGTCTACTTATATGTACAAAGAGAAAGTCTGTTAAAATTTCTGGGACATTTAATGAGGAAAGAAAGCCTGAGAAATTTAAAACTCACAGGACATATTGAAAGCTAGACCGACGGAAGGAAATAATAAGTAATCTACCTAACAAGTATGTATAAATGGATGGACAATCAGTGATTTGGATGGATATTAAAACGACAAACCTTGCTAAGAGATGGAATACGCAGGAAATTGTAGAGAGACATGATGGCTCACGTACTGATTGAACTCACCAGACACAGGAACCCATCAATTATCTGATAATATCCAACATGTGATTTCAAATAGTTCGAATTGTATTGTTTGCAGTAAAAAGAAAGAAATGAAAGAAGCTCTATCGATCGGTAAATTTGTCAGTATGTTTTATTTTTCTGTTGGCTAACTTTTATTTAAAAAGAAAATAAAAAGAGATGCGTTTCTCTTTCCTAGCAATCTGCACAATTGATAAAAAAAAATGGTGTAAAATGAAATTTTCACAGTATCTGAGAAGAACAAAAACCAACTCAAAAAAACGTTAATTTCAAAGAACACATTGAGTGTTCAAAAATCATTTTAGAAACGTATGTACAGGCATAGAATATAAACGAATATATCAAAATATACAGAACCATAGGAAGAGACAATTTTCTCTTTTGCAGTGCAAATAAGCAGGGATTCAGCGCCCTATATGTTCGTGATTCCTTCGAGATATTCTCTGATGCAAACTCAATTGACCTTGTTTGGGAAAACTGCACAAATGCTCAATCAGCATAAATAAGGAAAGTTACACGCATTCATCCAGTACAAGAACGAAGCCGTGGAGTTTTAACGACGCTCTTCTAACTCCCTAGTTCGTAGCTAGTCAAGCGTATTTTATTGGTCATACGCCATGTTTGCTTAAACGGGTGTACTCTCGCAGCAGTAAAATGATCAGGATGAAGAGATTGAGAGAGTACGAATGAGAAACAGAATACTAAACAAAGTGAGGGATAAATATTGGATAAAGGCCGATATGCGGGAGTTTGAGTTATTTGAAAAGATAAGCCTCGGCTAGGGCGAAACATTCACTGTACAGAATAACTTTATCTCACGCTTACATTACGAGATTGTTGAGCGCTTCACGATAGAATAAAAATTATTCATTCGATCATTACAACTGTATAGTTAGTTATTATTATACTGCACAATTATTGCAAGCTCATCCGTTTTCTACTAAGTCCAATGTACACTGGCCGATACAGGGACTGAACTCACAATCATTATGTTACCAAATTTACAAACCATTGCTATAATACACTAGGCCATTATCCAGACTAAAAGGGGGCCTCATATATACAATACATAGCTAAAGATGCTGAAGTACCTTTTACAGCTCCAGAGATTAACTGACTTCCTCTGCCATGCTCTGTCTTTAAAAGGTTAAGATCGTGCCATTAATGAATTAATGCTGTTATATCTGAGTGTGGGTTGATCTGTCCTCCCTTTCCAACCTCAACAGGGTTCAAAGCATTTAAGCAGCTTTGTGGGCAATTGATTATTTTCAACCCTACACCCTTTTCCCCACAGACGAAACCCTGCATGCCTCTGGGTAATCTATCACTATCTCCATGGCAAATGTTTCCACCAATTAAAACCTTTACAGTTAGTATTTGCCATGCTACGTGAACGGTGTCGAATCATAAACATTCTTTTCTTATTCACTTGGTAAAAAGGAAGTTTAACTCAAGCAGCTTCTTCCTGAGAACCGATACTTCCTTGAACAGACTTCCAAAATACATCCCTGGACACTACAATCTTAACCGCTTCAGGTTTAGGCTCACTCGTTATCCCGCCGACATATTCTCATAATTTACACTTGTTGCATAGCCCTTTGGTGGGGGTTGGTCTTGGAGCGACGGTCTTCATTCATGCATAACGCTGAAGTCTTCTTTCTCGGCCGTTGATTGCCAGTTGTTTTGTTCGGAGATAAAAGAGCACTTAAAAAAAAATGAAGGATTTTGAACTTATCTGTTTCATTAAACACGTCGACGTGTACATTTTTAAGTCGCCAGTGAGGTCGCTCTATCACCCACACTGGAAAGCAAGTTCCCCGAAACACGAAATAACCACATCTACGATGTAGGACGTGTAAAAACCTAACTCCCTGAGATCCCTGTCTAACATTCCCACGCTAGTTTTAACCAATCAAAAACGCCTTCCTTTGTTTTCCTGTATCCGACCGCATAGGTTAAAATGAGGAAGTCAGAGGAAAATACAATTCTCTAAAAAATAGTACTCTGCTAGATTATTATTTAATATTCTGACCCAAATATAAAAAATTTAATTTATGAATTTTGTTTCAAGTACCTTAATTTCTCGAAAATATTACGCACCCATAAATAATACGCACCCCAACAAATGAACCAAAAATTAAGAAATATATATATATCCGTATGTATAAATCGCGTGTATAAATTTTGTCCAAAAAAAAAACAAAAATAATTACGAAGACATTTTGTCGACCTTGACATTTAAAATAAAATCGAACCTAAGCGGCTAAAATGATGTTGAAAATTACCAGGCGGTTTTTCCGATAAACATAACAAGAAGTGTTGTCTCACGACAGACATGGATGGCTCTGAAGTCGACACCCATTGGCAAGAAAATGAAGAGGCCGAAGATAATATTGTGAATGATAATTTGTTTAATGACAATTTAGATATTGATTCTATAATAGAAAGTGGTGATATTGATGATGAAAATTAAAATTTCAATAAATTAATCTTGATATCCTCTTTCCTTCGAAATTGGCCTTTTTATATATTTTTTTTTATTTTTTCGCCAAATAAAAAATGCGGTTACCGATAAACATACATTTATCGACAAAAAATGTTACAGTTATTATTGTTGCATTTAAAATGAAAATTGGGATATCTTTCTTATTTTCGAACAACAAGTACGTATTTATTATTATAAATCAATAATGAAAAGATATTTTTGTTTAAACCTATTTCTAATACTCTCCCCTACCCTCTACTATATTTTACAGCAAAAAAAAGCGTATTATTTTCGAGAAATTACAGTATATTATGTTTAAAATACTCCTGCTTTTACGTGTATAAAACATCATTCAGTAACCGTCTGCTTATGTTGATCTTGTGCCTTGTATTAAGTGAACTTTTCGTAAAAAGAAATAAAAAAAACTTGCGTACGAGTGCTTAGTTTCTTACTAACTTTGCGCAGACTGTATCCTATCGTGTGCGCGTGCGCAAGCATTTGTAGGGTTGTGTATTATATTTCCTTTCTACCGGGAGAAGCCATTATTTTGTCACTGTTCTTATCGGCTCACCTCATTGAGAAATATCAGCGAACAAATCTTTCAGTTCTTCGCCCAACCCATCACAACGCAAGGCAACTTAACGTAATATGACGTAACATATCGTAAATTCAGGCATTGAAAATCCCACCTGCTTATTCATTTACGTGCGTGAAGAAACGTCGGTAAGGTCTCGACCTGGCTCCGTAGAAGTGTTTCGAAATATGGAATAAAAGGCGCGGTTCCGGTTAATATAGTTAAAGCTGTGATTCTCTTGTGAGGGGATGGAAAATTGCAAGGCGGGAAGGGAAATTGGAACTGAAGTAGGAAGGATAACTAAAGGGAGGTGAGCGGCAAAGAGAGAGTGGTGATAAA
>OZ038496.1:72956048-72963548 GCA_964036315.1 Acanthosepion esculentum
ATGTGATCGTAAGCCAGATTTGAATAGAGATCCACAAGCAAGAAGTGCGAGAAAAGTGACTATTAGAATGAAACTTCCGGTTACATCTAATCATTCTGTTATGTGCCATGCGGGATTTCGATACATTATGACGAGGCAGACTTTTTTCCCGCAGTCGGTTGCAATTTGTTAAGACCAGTTGCCATCCAAGGCAAAAGATGTCGGTATTTAACCATAGCTGAAGAGAAGAGGAGGATTCATAACTTTCCTAAGCACATTAGCCCGTAAGTGAATGAAATGAATTTGATGGATTCGAACTCGGATCTCCGATTCCTCAATCCGGGCCGCTATCCATTACACTACCTCTAATTAGTCCAATAGTAAAACGATGAAACTTGTTCGACAATTTTATTCTGAGTGTGAAAGATTAAAGAAAAAGAAAAAAAATATTTGCGATGAAATATCTAGCCTATCATCTGCATGCAACCACTTTCTCAAATAAATCATCAAAAAATCGTTTCAAAAGAATTAATCTTATAAATCTTAGGGAAAAATAAGACGCTAAAAATCGCAATGAGTTTACCACGTCATTTCAAAAAGACTGAAAAAGCATTCACTCAGGTGAGGCAAGAGTCATCCACATCAAATCTCTTTCTCCCTACATTTGTGCAGACTTCAACAGGATATGTTCTTCATCGTAGCAATTTTTCCACAGTACTCTAATTAGGATAAACAATGGTCATTAATTTAAACCATTTATTATCGTTATTTATTTTAATATTCATCTTCACAGGAAACAATTGATTTTCATCGATAAAGATCAAATGTAATTAAGTTTCTTTATATCTCCTTCCGCACTTTCTTCTTATCAAACATTAAAGTCATTTTGTGATTTTAATACTTAATTGGATGTCCATTTTCTTTGCAAGCATATACCAGGTTGTTTTCAATACAGCTGTACTTAGAAGCAATAACAATTTGTACTAAATTCATGTGGCGGCTGGAATAGTTAAATCGTTGAGAATTTTTCTGGTTATAAAATATGTGTACCGGTTCAAAAAAAAACGTTTCTCCAGGAAATGTTATATATGATTTATAACAAATACAGGTGCAGTCTGGAATAGTGAGAATTGTTCACCTTATAAAATAGCCGTCCCTCTACAAAATAAACGTTCTGCGAGGAATATTTTCACCTGATTAATTTTACTAAACGTAACAAAAATATGGAGAATATAAAAAGGGAGAATATATATATATATATATATATATATATATATATATATATATATATATATATTTAATAAAATGTGTAGTATATATATATATATATATATATATATATATATTTAATAAAATGTGTAGTATATATATATATATATATATATATATATATATATATTTAATAAAATGTGTAGTATATATATATATATATATATATATATATATATTTAATAAAATGTGTAGTATATATATATATATATATATATTTAATAAAATGTGTAGTATATATATATATATATATATATTTAATAAAATGTGTAGTATATATATATATATATTTAATAAAATGTGTAGTATATATATATATATATATATATATATATATTTAATAAAATGTGTAGTATATATATATATATATATATATATATATATATATTTAATAAAATGTGTAGTATATATATATATATATATATATATATTTAATAAAATGTGTAGTATATATATATATATATATTTAATAAAATGTGTAGTATATATATATATATATTTAATAAAATGTGTAGTATATATATATATATATATATATATATATATAATAAAATGTGTAGTATATATATATAATAAAATGTGTAGTATATATATATAATAAAATGTGTAGCATATATATATATATAATAAAATGTGTAGCATATATATATATATATAATAAAATGTGTAGTATATATATATATATATATATATATATATATATATATATAATAAAATGTATAGTATATATATATATAAGTTTAATAAACATAGAATAAAAATATGAGAATATTAAAAGGGAGAATACATATACCCGCTATGTTGATATTTTTATTTTAATCGCAGTACCTTGTCAGTATTTTTTAATGAAACCTGCATACCTTCTAACCCATTCAAAATATCTATGCTGTCAGCTGTATATGTACAACAGCCTTCTCAGATCCATGTTTAAAAATAGCTTTGAGCGTGTGAAGAATATATTTCTTCTTGATTAGCGCTATATAATCGCAAATCTATATAAAATAAGAGAAATCACTTCACTTGTGTACTTTCAACAGCATCAAAAGATGACATGGATGTTACCTCTGACTAGAAGAGACGCCCTACACTATTTCAAGTAGAAAGGAAGGAATCGTCCATCCATACAGGAAAGTGAGATAACAGCTGCGTGATATGAGAGATTTATTTCCCGAAAGATATCGTTTTATGACAAGGTTTTTATAAATTTCAACCAACATTAGGGCTAGCTGCTCGTTCAATGAAGCCGAATCTTATTTTAAATCTTATTAGGAAACAGTTAATATTACGATTCTCATATTAGTTTTCCTTTGCGACTCCCCGAAATGTCACAACTTATTGCGCACAGTTGCTTTGTAGAATGAAGTCTAAAAAAACTGATCAGTTCAGACCAGTCACCAGGCTCGTCGACAGGGGGCACCTTCTTCCAATGAAACGCCCGTGGCTTTAAAATAACCCTTCGTCCAGATCGTTACCCACGAGTGAAAAACAAAACAATTTCTAGCAGTAAACCTGATTTTAATATTGGATTGTTACCTGGCAGTTGAAGTTTCTAGGACACGTAACGAGAAAAGAGGGCCGGGAGAATCTGATACTCACAGGTCGAATAGAGGGAAAGAGAGACAAGGTAAAGCAACGCATTATATACTTATTATATGAGCAAATGGATGACAGAACGCGGTCTAGGGGAGGTGACAGAGAAATGAAACTTATTGAGAGCTACAAGGAATAGGGGAAAGTAGAGAGCCATGATCGCCTACGTCCTGAAAGAACAGGGCACATAAAAAGAAAGAACCTACTGCTATACGTGAGTGAAGTTGTGATAAGGCGTATCTGATGTGGAGGCCCGCTTCGTCTTTGTGCGTGTCTTTTCAGGGTACTGGTCAGTTTTAGAGCTAGCATCGTTTTTTGTCTTGTCGTCTTTGTCTATAAAAACAATTCCTCTTCATTTAACGTCTTCTCTTTGAATGATATTAATAACATCCTGTCAAAAATAAATGTTCCGGGTACATTTTTGCGACAGGTCCAGCTGTTTCCAATTTAACAAGACTGATATTACTACAAGTACTTGAAATGTTAAAACTTTATCGTTTCTGATTTGATTAATCGAATTTAATATAGTGGTCTAAATTTGTTTATATTTATTTTAATTTTTTTTCCCTTTTTATTCTCTTACATTTTCATTATCCCCACAGATGACCGGTTGATTTCTGTGGACATTGAGTGTAAATATTATGAAATGGCCTACATTGTTATTGATGTAAATTACGTAATAGCATTTTTCTAATTTCTGAATGGCTTTCATTTTCTACGCAAGATTGTATTATTTTCTCGAATTTCTAACGACGAACTATAATTTTGGAAAGTTAAAATGCCACTGAAATATATTAGAGGAATTTTCATTATTTCTGTCTGAAATAAAGAAAATAGGAACTTTAAGTAAAGTTCTCACAATATATGGAAACTAGGTTTAATTTTTATTCATATCCTCCTGAATTCACTTCAAACTACCGACTGATTTTTTTTTGCCATATATGGAAACGATAACTTCGGAAAATGAAATCTGTTGGAAACATTTCACTTTACATATGACATCAATAACAGATAATTTTTAAGTCAAATGAGAGGAATATATATTAAAAACAAAGTGTCTGTTTAAACTAATGCTAGGAGCATATAGGTTAAATCCCGATTTCTTGTTTATAAGAGATAGATTCTTTAAATGCTAATGGTAATTTCTTTTTTCTTAAATTTTCTATTTTTCATTTGTTGACAAATCACAACGATGGCTAGATGTGAAAAAATATTTACAAATATATTTATGAATTATTTCTGGACTTTCAAATTTAAAACGATTTTTTTTTCCAGTTTTAGGCTGAAAAATGTATACCTTTCAAGCAAGGTACACCACTGTATGATCTCTTCTTTTGATCTAGTCGAATAATAATAATAATAAAACACCTTAAAATTATGGGAAAAAAAATCTTATGCACTTAACGTCATTTGTCTAACGCGTAGCGTTAAACAGACCTACCCTACCTCTCTATCTATCCGCCAATCTATCCACATCTATATTAATACTTATATATATATGCATAATTGCTGCACGTTGTTGAATGCCTATGTTGTAAACCTATCAATTTCCTAGAAAATACAATAAATTAACCGCTGCATGTTCCGGTATTTACTACCTTGTATTCATTCTGTTAATTTTTTTTAATCTTTTTTTTTTTTTTTTTTTTTTTTTTACATCTGGTGTTTTTTTCAAATTGCTTGATTTGCCTGCAGCCCCAAATGAACTTACTACAACCAAATCAAACCAAAATGAAACTCAAACTTACAATTACGCTAACACCAAAACGAAAACTCAATGATAAAATACTTATATAACACTTTTCATATTCCATCTTTCCTCCACCTTTTATTCTAAACCTTAAAAAACAAAAAAGAAAAATAAAACATGCTTATTACCGAATTATTACAAACCTTTTTTTCCAACTTTTATTCCTTCTTTCCTTTTTACCTTCTTCCCATTGTTTCCTATTGCGTCATGTTGTTTTTATTTATTTTCAAAATATAGATGCATGATATTATATATATATATGTATACTTATATATCTATCTATAAATATATATATATATAGATGTATGTATATGTACATACATACATACATATATATGCGTATGTCTCTATGTATGTCTTCATATATATATATATATATATATGTATATATATATATATATATATATATATATATATATATATATATATATATCTTTTATTGCGTAATAGCATGTGCATGCAATATTTTTTTTATTATTTTTGTTTTTATCACTTTGAGAATACCACTTTCTTTATAGCTTTTAAACCTTTTTGCATCTCTGTGGTTTTAACTTTACATGTAGTTCACACCATACACTCAAAACTGAATGTTTTCAGTTTCTTTTTTTCTTTTGCTTAGACGCACATACAAACGTTTACATGCAACCTTACATGCATATAAGCAAAAATATAAGTAGAAAACTGCGTATTGCAAAATGTCTGCCTATTTGCATGCATGAATGCTTTCTTTTTTTTTTTTAAATTTCTTTACCGAATCTTGATTTCAAAAATAAAAGTTACTTGTATGTTATTCAAATATTTTCGCTTAACCTTTTTTCTTTTTCTTTAGCATGTCTCGATGCATCTTTTTTTTCTTACTTATTTTCAGTGTTTGTTTTGTTCTCTTACAGTATCGTCTGTTTGCATGTATTGTTTTTTTTTTCTTTTTCATTTCTTAAATTCGTGTCTTCGCTTCTTTTGAAAGTACTTAGCATGTTACAGTATGTTGTCACGTTAAGCCATGGTCATCATTCCTAGAATGGCTTGTTTCAGATATTCTTTGGAAGACTGTTAAGAAATTGCTTGTTTATATTCTGTAAAATGCATTCTTTTAGTTTTCTTTCTTGATTATTTTAATATATATATATATATATATATATATATATATATATATATATATATATATATATATATATAATAATACCTTTGACCCCTTCTCAGATTTAATACCCCGTTCTTTAATTCCATTCAACCGCTACCACGTCCTCTCCCAACTACAACCCTTCCGTCCTTTCAACCTTTCTTTCTTCCTTTCTCCCTTCCTTTCTGTTTTCATTACTCTTTTTATCCCTTTTTTTGTAGATTTCACACTTCATTTTCCCATAACTTGCATTTTGTTCCATATACGCTAATTAAGCATTTATTACATATTTATATAAATACATTATTCATTTACACGTTCAAAACTTATATAATTATTTTGATTTTAATTTTCTCTTTCTCTTCACTCCAAGGAAAAAAATACAAAATAAGGTGTGCAGAATCAATTGGTATAAAGGTTACAACACTTTAAATGTATCGTCATAATGACAATGTTTTTTTTATATATATTTTTATGCACACGCACAGTCAATAACAGAAAAAGTTAGACACAGAGTCAGATGGACAGACAAACATTAACACTATCTATCTATCTATCGATATCTATCTATATATATATATATATATATATATATATATATATATATATATATATACTCACTGTTTGAAGGGTTAAAAATCAGTTCACAACGATTTTTTCACTATATTATATCCCCAGGGTAGAACTTAATTTATGAGAGATTTCTTTTTTTTCCATTTTCCTGGCTAATAGAATACCAATGAGTATACGCGTATAGTAAGGGAATATAGCTTGTATCTGAGTGTGTACACGTGCGTGTGTGTAAGTTTTTTTTTAAAACATTCGGTGTGTATCTGTGTAATTTTATGTGTATGAGAATTTTGACGCAAACAGATATACTAACATGCGACCAAATATGGTAAATTAATGAGAATTATTTCGTAGAATAGACGTAACAACTTTAAAGGCATTTAATAGATATATGTTACTCGTAATAGCATCTAATTAGGCAAATTCATGGAAACGTATATATTTCTGTACGTGCCTATATATATGTGTTGGGGGGGTGTCGGGGAGGAGACCTTGAAAACCAAGACAAATATAAGCGGATCTAAGCTACAAGCATAACAAAAATACCAAAAGTTAATAAGGTTCATACTGCTTACATAACCTAAAAATCTCCAGTATGGATGGCGATCTACAATGTTGATTTCGCATGCTTACGTTCGACGTAGCACACGGACGAATGTATGGAGTACTCAGAGCGGAGACAAGCTTGCTAACCATTACACTACGACGAAGTATGGCTACCAAGTATGGAACTGGAATCCAATTGCTCTTTCAAGAATAAGGACAGGAAGAATCGCTCCATCATCTTCCTGAAAAAAATATTGTCCTCCTGAATGCAGACCATGTCTTGAGGTATATACCGTAAAACATATCCTAACCGATTGTATTAACCTAGCCACTGTCCGTCAATGACATTAAGACAGCAGTAGAGACTTGATCTAAACTACAAATTATAGCATTAAATAACTCTTATTCTAAAGCCATAACTGGAGAGTGATGGAGCCAAACTCCCAAAGTATTGTTTACAATCCATATATTATTTTTTTTAAATCCATTCGACATTAATTGAACGACAGAGTCGATATGCCGTTAAAACAGAAGAATCAATCAATCAAATCTGTAAAATTTGTGATATTTATATGAGAAGGTTTCTCGGTATCGGAGATGCATCGTTTATACAGTGTGAACACAAAAATCAACGCTCGATCGTGAGTGATAATTTCACACCTCAATATAGTCTTGG
>OZ038496.1:72971048-72978548 GCA_964036315.1 Acanthosepion esculentum
CTTGCTGGTATTGTCTGACGAGAGGACAGAGTTAGTGCGGGAAAGCCTGTCTATGAAACTCTAGGGTCGGGATTATTGAAAGTAACAGCAATCAACTAAGAGGTAGTTCTTATATTTGTATTAATTCTCTTTTTCTCTCTCTCTCTCTCGATATATATATATATATATATATATATATATATTAGTTATATTTATATGTATGTATGTGCGATTGTGGGTGCGTGTGTGCAGCTGTATAAAATAAAACCTAGTGATAAAACAAGACATATCTCATATATGCCAACGTTTTTGTCGGAAGTTTGTTTGGTTTAATGAGTCATAAGCGTTCATTTAAGTATTACAATTACATTTGATAATGGTCATACGTGACAAGGAGATTCCAGTCATCGTATATTTACCCTCATATCCAAGACTCAGTTTTTTCCATTATCATTATTATTATTATTATTAGTAGTAGTAGTAGTAGTAATTTATTTTTCTTTTAGAATTAAATATTTTTCTGACACAACAGTATTTAAGCTTCACGATTAACGTCAGTCAGTTATGTGCCATTCGTCATAAACACTTAGGCGATCATGTATCTTTCAGTACGAGCCAGACTGCAGTAGACCAGTTAATATCTAAGGCTATAGGACCTAGTCTGTCCTGGTATTTACCCATATATACATTGACCACTAATATTATCAATATATATATATATATATACATATATATATATATATATATATATATATATATATATATATATATATACATTGACCACTAATATTATCAATATATATATATATATATATATATATATATATATATATATATATATATATATATATATTCTCTCTGTACAAGGCCCGAAAGCCACTCGAGGTAAAAGTTTACTGATTAGTGGGTGCAGTTTATATGCATATATGGCTAAGATAACGGCAAACATTAGACTTGAATAGGGTAAGATTATAGTGATCGGGGAACCATTTTCTTGAGAGTCGATTCCACAAAGCATCCGCTCGCGTGAAGAAGCTACCCAAGTGGATCTTACAGTTCACAAATAGAATGAGTGTAGTTCAATGGAATGTGCTTGGCATGTGGTAAAGGTTAGAACTGGTGGGTCCAAGGAATGTTGTATATATATTTTTCTTCATCTAGTAAAATGCATAGGAATAGTGAATAACTTTGTTGTATGAACAAATGAGGCTGAGATAAGAATTGCACGTTATGAGGATATGTAAGAAAAAAATGTCGGTTAACCCTAGATCTAAAGAAGCCGGAGAAGTATCCATTCTGGATTCTGCTTCACAGGTAGCTTTAATCAACGGTATACGAAGGGAAGGCTGATGATTCATCCCAGTGTACGCGGTATTGCGACTCTTTATTGCGATGGTTTGAACTGGTGGAACAACTAAATTGCTCGTCAGATAATTTGGTATGGAAATAGCAAACAACTAGCACCGTTTAGTCGGTGGGGGGAAAAGTACTTGTTATGTAAGAAATTACCCCCCTCCCTAATAACAAGGCAGGGTAGAAGATTTTGAAAACTATCAAATCTGGAAAAAAGGATAAAGAGAAAAATATGAGCCCTCCGGCAAGATTTGAACCTGCGTCGGTAGATCGGACGCGCCTTAACCGCCTTGGTCACGAAGAATTTTTGCCGATTAAGCATGAGTACCTTTTAAAATAACATTTAAAGAGATGAAATTCTGTCATATTAATAAATTAAAAAAAACCTTTACCTCCTTAGAAAATTACTATATATATATATGTGTGTGTGTGTGTTTTTGTGTGTGTGTGTGTGTTCTGTACTTCAAACGTTATTGTAATGGATACTCCGTATTTGAAATTGACACCCCATTTTTAATTATTAAACAGAGTGTATTACGTCTTTCGGTCTGCACATTCGAGGCATTTTAGTAAAGAAAATTGTGTTCCTTGGTAGGGATCAAACATGTTTCCTCTTTTACAAGGGCAACAACCGTGTGATCCAGTGAGCTTTACTGCTCAGACACGGAGAATGAGGCAGAAATCCAACTTTCCCTTCACCCAATTATTTTCTTGAAAGCTTAATATCTGCTCAGTTTCCTATCCAAAACGTAAATAAAACATTTTTTAAAGAATTATTGCCTTTATATTTTAATCCGATATTTGTTTCTTCAAACGTTTTTATGATGGGTACTCTTTATTCGAAATAGACACATATAGTGTGTGCGTGTGTTATTTTTTGATAGATTTTTTTTTAATCCGACATTATTTCTCATTAATATAAATGGCATATTTAGTGGGTACACCTGTCTGAGTTGCTATCCCATTTTCTTTCTGGAACAGTGAAATTAATATCAACCGGCCTAGTATGACCGTCTCCATCTAGACTGATTGTTATTAATTTCAGTTTGAAGAAGAAAGAAATTGGGAGAACAGCTCGTGTCCCCACAAAAATAACGTTTATAGTAGTAGTAGTAGTAGTAGTAGTAGTAATAATAATGATGATGATGATAATAATAATAATAATAATAATAATAATAATGTTCGCGTGCGTGTTTGTGCGTGGAGAGAGAGAAAGAGGAAGTGACAAAGAATCTTACCTAAAGGCAGACAGGGAATGGCGGGAAAATTAGAAGGTGACCTTGTCAGATGCACTTCATTGGGAACCGTACATTTGTGTCAATTGGTGATTTTTACATCCTCAGATCGTATATAAGATTAATGAAAAATAAAATACACCCAAAATATAATAATGTAAATATTGTGCTGATAATTTTGATATCAAAAGTCGCATTAAAATGGATGCATTGTCCGAATAAGTATTCCTGCCTATTTTTCAACATATACTAAATGCAAAAATTCTGAATGATTGTATACACACTTTTTTTATAAAGTTTTCTTCCTATTTATTATCTCCTTTATTTTATTTAATTTCAATTTAATTATTCTTGTATTTCTTTATTTAGGATTAATCGTCAGCAATATTTTTCTTTCATTTATTTTTATTTATTTCATTTTCAGCCTTGGTATTGTTGTTCTCCTCAAACACTTGTCATTGTTCTTCATTTTATCTTTTTTTTTTTACCCATTTCACTTTTTACTTGAAACACAACAATCAATTTCCGATAAACCTTTATGTTATTCGTTAAAAGATTTTTTTTCAAGAAAGATAAAATGAAAAACTCACAATCTATAGGAAAAGCGCTTTATATAAAAGGATATTAAAAAAACAAAAAAACAAACAAATGCTCTTTGCAGCAGAGTCAGCTTCACGTGAACAGCGTAAGGCATAAATATCCTATATAAGAAAAGTCTTTCATAAAAGGTTTCTACCGAAATGTGTACATTTCCCTTGGCATTAGATGCTTAACACTGCGTTCGTTACTTTCTTTTATTTTCCAATACCTATAACGTTGCAGCTTTGATGAGAATTTTTCCTCCGGAAACTTAAAATATTTAACTTCATATTTTTACTGAAAAACATATATATACATATATATATATATATATATATATATATATATATATATATATATATATATATATATATATATATATATACTTATTTTGAGTGCGTGCATAGCTAGTTGGACGGAGGAAAGCACTGAATAACCTACCTACCGAGCTAATGCAAATTGTTGGATTAGGAGTGATAGCAAAACAACATAACTTCCTAAGAGCTAAGATGAACAGAAAAGCGCCAAGACAAATGATTCCCCACGTCCTGAATGGACACTGTACGCAGAAAATGCGTACTCCAAATGTTATTTTAGGTGTGAAAAGATAACATACTCTTTAAACAATCTGAATTACGTCTACTGGTCTTGGCACTCAAGAAACTTCATGTAGAAAATAGTTTTGAAAAATACTAAATACTAACGGATTAAAAATAAAATCCATTAATCCAACATAAACTCACACACAGACATCTGCAGACGCTAAAATGTAACGCTTAAAATTAATTCTAAAAAAGACATATGAAGAAGGAACTATAGCCCGGTTCACAACCTTTCTCTGTCTAGAGGTTTATCCCAGGGTTCTTGTTCAGAGTTTGGTTTCCGCTTCCTTTTGCTAAAGTCTTTTCCTCCCAGTAATACCTTGCATATTAGTTTTATTAACGCTTTGCTTGGGGTGAAAGGAATAATATATATATATATATATATATATATATATATATATATATACACACACACACACATTTGGTGCGATTAATAAATTATCGTTCAAATTACGCAAAACTGAAAATGGCACTGACATCTCATTTTTTACAGATATATTTACCAAAATTACACAAAAATATCCTGAAATACTAAAGAGTAAATTTATTTAATAAAATCGCCATTTGCTTCAACCACCGACACAAGACGACTTCGCAATATTTTTTAACTCTTTTTTGTGGTCTCCTTTTTTATGTTGGTGAATGCTGCTATAATCTCTGCCTTCGGTTCGCCTTTAGTGTTACAAGGAGTTTTTCGTTGGTCTGTCTCTCAACTGGACATATTAATCATGGGTTTGCAGTCTGGTGAATTAGTTGGCCAGATGTAAGGGCTGATGTGACCGCAGAAATTGTCTGGCAGCCATGATTGTGTTCTCCTGCTTGTGTAGCATGATACAAAGTCCTGTTGCCAGACAGGGTCTTCCAGCAGCGTCCATCTTGACCCAGATTACCACTACCTCCTCAAGGCACCATGTAGTTTTCTGCGCTGAGTATGAGGCCCTGTGGGAAGATGAATGGAAGTATAACGTCGCCATCACTAGCGATCGCTCCAAACACCTTCGTAATCACAATTAGACTTATCCAACTCTTTCCTAATCCCCGGTACTATCCTCAGATTTATATCCAAACACCCCGAATTGTTCGTATTGGAGCTTCCGTCGCGAATGCCATCAGTGCAACATGTTTTTTTTTTTTTTAAATATCTAGCGGAATGAATTGGATCATGGTGTTTTTTTTTTCTCAAAGACGTTGTCCAACTAATTTTACTATACTGTGCAGTCGGCAAAATCAAAAACAAACAATGCGCGAAATTAGAAATATAAAATAACGACAATTTACCCATCGCACCCTATATATATAGATATCTATCTATATATATATATATATACATATATTGTGCTGAAGAATTCTAGGGCAAATCTTATCCACTAATTTCTGATGTTTACTCAGCCAGATTTTCTAAAATGTTAAAGCTAGGAACTTTTCGTCGCCCTACATATATGTATTTGTGCGTGTGATTATCTACCTTGATTTGTTCTAACATTTGGCAGTTTATTTCTGTTAAGAATTCGACTTATACACGGTTATTTGCGTTTGATCGACCTAGATTTTATTTTTGTTCTTCATATAGAAAAGCAGAAAAAATTAACAAAAGCTATCAAACTGATATTGGAAGAATTTGAAACTGATATTTATCTTATTTCTAATCTAATTTCCTCATCTTTGTTTTTACGATCACGATGCTTCGGCCGTCTGGCTTTCTTCAGGTTCAATCGATTTGGGTAAGCTTTAGGGAATTTTCAGCTGAACACTTAATTTACTCTACTGGGATTGTTTTTTGTTTTTCTTTTTCTCATTCGCTGTTCCTGTTTACATTAATTGTTAACCTTAGTTAATTGTTCCGTTATTTCTCGTTGTATTTTCTACTCAGTCCGAAAGCTATCTGTACAATCCGGACCAAGTATTGAACTCTCAAATATTATGTCGCAATATATATTTTGTCAATGTTTCAATAATTTTAACGCTTGATCTATTGTGACCGTAACAACAAAAACATATCATTCCGGCTGTAAATAACCATAAATAATGATAACACCTCATCCCAGAAATCCAGAGAGGAATGAATTTGATTTATATATTTATTAAGCTTACGAGGCCATGCCGAGTTACACAATATTTTTTAAATTTACAGCAACCATAATGATGTCGATAAGGACTACGTGTGCCATACTTACAGCTTTACATATGCTAAATGTTAACTTTAGTTTGGCTCGAGGTCAAAATTGATGCTAATGCGAGCACAATTCATATTCAGTTTTAAGCAAAATCCCAAAGTTTAATTTATACTGGCGCCATTCCATGATAGTGGAATGGCTGGAACAAAAATATACACTAAATATATGGAAAAGTTGCAGTATTCCTATTCTTAGTCCGACTGTGGAAAAGGTGATAATTTGCAGCGAAATATGTTTATTAGGCCTTGTCAAAATATCTTCGCTTTTCAAATATGACAAACATTTCAGGGTACGTTTTTTGAAACTTATGTTATGCCCAATTATATCCATTATACTTTGTCAAATTACTTTGCCTTTCAATTCATACAGACATTTCGCCGGTATTTGTAACGTTACGTAATGCGCAAATATGTTTATAAGACTGTATCAAAATATTTTATCTTTTTTAATTATGACAAACATGTCGTTGGGTATTTTTTTAAGCTTACGTAAGGCGCAAATATGCTCATTAGAGTTTTCCAAGTATTTCTCTCTTTCACTTATGACAAATATTTCGAAGGATTTTTTCAAGGTTACGTAATGAGCAAATATGCTTATTAGAGTTTGTCCAAGTATTTTCGCCTTCCAATTATGATAAACATTCGAGGGATATTTTTAAGCTTACGTAATACGCCCTTATGATTACTGGTCTTCGATATAGTATCTTCGTCTTTCAACTTTGCCAAACATTTCAAGATATTTTTTTTCACTTACGTAATACGCTACATGTAGTATCTTTCGACGATTCACGATTGCCTGGAAGTTTTCGATCGCTCATAGATGCTTTCTCTCCTACCTCATAGGTGTTCATTTATTTCAAAATAAATATTACCACTCGTAAAAAATTGAAAATAATTTGGAGTCGTACGGTCTGGTTTTATTTTATCTCCTTCCAATACAGCAATTCTTCTTATAGATGCAGCATCTTTGAAGCACAGTTTTAAATAATAATTCAAATTAGCCAGCGTGATATGAAACATCTAGAAAAAGAACAAAAACGCTTTAGCAAAATGATTCCTGAAATCAAAACAGAATGCCTTGGCCTTTACACAATTGAAACTAAACGAATTAGATTTGTTTTAATAGAGGAATTTAGACTTGTAAATTCAATTGATGTCATAGGTTTCATGAATTATTTTACCCAGAGCCAGTATAAATCTATCAAAGGACATTCATTAAAAAAAATAAACCGCTGCCCTTTCGTCTGAACATACAAAAATAATCTTTTTACACAGCGGGGAGGGAGTAAGTGGAACAATCTCTCTTTCGTTAGTCAATGCAACGACTGTAAACGTCCCCAAAAAGAAGATCAAAATACATAGGCAGATGGTATCTGTACTCGTGTAATATATGCCACCTTTCACTGTCTGAAACACTTTTTTTTAGGTCAATTCTTTGATTATTGCTGTTTTCTGCATGTTACCAGTGCTCTTTGTTATATTCCGTTTATAACGTTTGCTTTTCCATTTTTGTCCCTAGTTGCTGTTAGATTTATAAATAAATAGATTAATAAATTAATAAAACCTCAAAAAATGATTC
>OZ038496.1:72983548-72996048 GCA_964036315.1 Acanthosepion esculentum
CTGTATCACGCACATTTGGCTTTGATGCATGTAACTGGTATATATTTATCAGACAGCGCCATGTTGGAGATATTTGTTTTCGTATGTTTGTACCCAAGCGCCATTTGAATTTGCATATTTAACCCCAACTTTTTGCTCTCTCAGTCAATAATAATAATAATAATAATAATAATAATAATAATAATAATAAAAGTAACCATAATAATAATACAACCAACCAATAAGACGAGATCTAATAGTTTTGAAGAAAGTAACAAAACGATCTGCCAGGTTGATGACGTACATGTACTGGCAAAAAATCTATCAAACAAACAAACAATGAAGGAGAATGTAAAACTGGAAAATATTAGCACCTTGCCCAGGAATATTAATACGCTCATGAAATATGAAAATTAGTATCGTGCCCATATTCATCGGCGCACAAGGAACTATGTGAAAACAGTCGAATGGCGATTAGATGAGTTAGAACTTTAAGGATATCTAGAGTTTGATAGGATATTGAGAAGCGTGTTGGAGATTTGAGGAGACTTCTTTAGCGACCGCTACCAGATATCAATTTTGAACAAGCATAAGCATGGAAATAATAATAATAATAATAATAATCGTCAAAACATATAAAAATACAAGGATCTTGAAGTGGAAATCTCAAAAATCAATAATTCCAGCTGTACTTGAAGCCCTCGGGTTGGATTGAAAATGTTCTGATAGACACATTGAAGTCATAGTATTATAGTACTGTCGCCCATTGACAGTGTCGGAAACCAACATAATAATAATAATAATTATGTTCTTTAAAATGAGACAGAATAAGTCTGGTAATTTAACAGTTTTTAGGATCTTGAAAATGAAAGTGAATAAATCAAGTATCATAATATGTTTTAGGATCTTGAAAATGTGATCGAATAAGTCTAACATTATAAAACTACAGTTGTAGCGGAAATAATTGAACCCCTTGGTACGATGATAAAAAGATAAAACAATAGCATTATGATAAAACCTGGCAGCCTTTGTTTACTGTGTTGAACTGCTCATCTGCTCGGGAGAGTATAACCAATGTAAAGAAAATATAAGCCATGTAAATGTTACGGATCACTTAACCTCAGAGTTTTTGCACAGAAAATACCACTACTAATACTAATATTACTACTAATAATAATAAGTGATTATGCTGATAATTGTATTAAAATAAAATAGACAAAATATATTTGATACAATAAGAAAGTGGTTCAAGCTAATAATACTATAACTTTAATAAAACTGAAAGTACTAATGATAATACTATTAGTGCTTATATTACTTCTTAATAGTACAAAATTATAATGATCATCATCATCAATAATAATAATAATTACTACTTGAAACACTTCCTTCAAAAAAGAATGTATTCAATGTTTGATTAGAGTTTGTATTTCATATAACGTAGTAATTTTTAATCATTTGAAAAAGTGGGAAGCAGTAGTAATTTTACAATAGAAATAAATATGGATTCAGATCCTAGTCGATTTTGAAATAATTTTATCATCCAAACCTACCATTAGAATAAAACAAGCGCTAAAACGTTCAAATTTTTATCACGTTAAAAACAGTAAGAGATTGTCAGAAAAGGTCAGGATTTATTTTTTGTGTGTTTCTTTTTGTCTAATTTATTTATTTATTCATTATTATTATTATTATTATAAAAAAATTGTGAATTTATTTATAAATTGGTACATTAATGGCTACTAACAAGTCAGGTGCTTTTTGTGCTTATCGATATTTAATATAAAATCCTTCGTATATAAATGGAATGCAAAGAAGAGTTATACATTTTTATAGAGCCTCCTACATGAATTTAAATGAAAAGAAAAAAAAATAATTCAAAAGGAAGACTGCAGCATCAGTCTCATTTAATGAAAAAATAACATTTATTTGTTTGTTCGTTTTGTCCAGCTATTTGTGTATTTAGTTTCCATAACGCAATTTTATAAATAGTATTGTAATCGCATTTATTCATTTGTAAAAGAAGAGGACACACGATCAACTATATTTGAAATTCAATGAGTAAAATAAAATTACAATTCCCCAAGAAAGTTGTCGTTTGTGCTATTAAAAGTTCAGAAGACAACACCAATCATAAAATGAAATCGAATTAGCTTTTGATATATCATTGTGTATAAAATCACACTTTGATAAAACACTGTGATTTACTTCAGTTATATATATATATATATATATATATATATATATATATATGTATGTATGTATATATGAGATAAAATAAATTAAAGAACAATTAAGAAACGTATCTCAATCTAACATTATTAGGACAATTGACCTCATCTTTGTCGCCATATTTATGGCAACGTTTTGGCCGTTGTACGCTCCGGCCTTCTTCAGATGGTTGGAATGTCGAACTGAACCCTTTATTTCGCTCACTGGGGTAGACTGTTCTAGTTCCACGTGCCATGTTTAATGGATGTCAGTTATCAGTTATCTCCTGTTAATTTCTCTCTGAAAGTTCTGCAATACGTTAATCGGGTATTGAACTCACACTCTTTGAGTCCAGTCACTGGATCTAACACATTACAACCACCTGAAGAAGGCCGAAACCTTGTAATAAATATGGCGACAAAGATGAGGACAATAGTCCGAATAATGTAAATAATATACATAATACCTCATCTCAGAAATATAGACAGATCAATCTAACATGTTTCCCATCTATTAAGGCTTCGTCAGAGATCGAGAGAGAAATGAAAAAAGCAAAGAGACAAAATACTGGTTCGTTATGATTTTAGTTAGTTGTCATCAGTCAGATACACATCAGGTATATAAACTCAAGGCATAAACTATAAATATGTGTGACGAACATTCTGAACGTGTGTGATAGTGTAAGAGTTTATATGTAAAGGAACGCTTCTTTTTTTGTTGGTGTATGCTAGACGATAACGTTATTTTATGTAAGTGTATAAGTGTGTTTGTGAGCAATGTCTATAGATGTCACCTTCGTGCATTTCGGTGAGATGTAGAGAAATATCGGAATAATTTTCTACTTGGTTAGATGTTTATCTTCTCGTGTATGTGTATGTGCGTATCGGTAAACATATTAGATTGAGATCCTCTTTGTTCTTCATTTTAGTTTATCATTTTGCCAGATTCCTATCCGTATTTGATGCACATTTGATCTTCAACTCATATATATATATATATATATATATATATATATATATATATATATATATATATATATGTGTGTTTTTCTTACACTGTATATATATATATATATATATATATATATATATATATATATATATATAGTGTGTGTAGGGAAAACAGTGATCAATGTTAAATAATGAAGATATTTAATAGATTTTAAAAAAATTTCATAAACTCAATTGATTAAGCAACTTGGAGTTTCATGCCATCTGCAATCGTCAGGTGCAAATTTCATGGAACATCTGACATATTCAGGCGTGCTCAGTGTAGTTCAGTTAGAGTCATAAATAAATTTTATTTTGGTGAACTAATTGTAATAATGAATTTATCATCTTAAATAATAATCGTACCTGGCAGTTAGAAATAAATCTGGAGTGCTCTAACTTACCTTAGTTTTTCATTGAGCTGGCAGTCTACATGACGAGCTGAAGGAAAAAATGCTATTCTCTTCCATGACAACGCAAGACTGCATGGAGCTGTGCAAGAAACAGTTTGTGATGTGTTAATTGTGCTCCACCCGATACGCCATATTCGCCTGACCTTGCACAAATCGATTATCACCTCTTACGATCAGCACAAAACGCTTTCTTGGGGCAGGGGGAAAATATTCTCTAATGAAAACCAGATTCGAGAGTTCATCGAAAATCTTTTCGCAACTAAACGGATTATTGCTAAAAGCGTATCGGTGGGTTATCTGACATGAGATATAAATAAGATATCATTGGACTTGACTTTATGGAGTATAAATTTAAAAATGATATATTTACCCCTTAAACTAATACCTTTCTGAATTTGCAACCAAGGTGTTTTCACTCTTTATTTCTGCATAACTTAGCGATCCCACAGCAGAAAATAATTTCAGATTTCTTTGTCTGAAGTAAAATGTCAGCATCTCTAACATATATATATATATATATATATATATATATATATATATATATATATATATATATATATACTCGTGTCGAGAAACATTCGAAATCTTGATTTAACAATAGCCAAATCAATCACGAAGGGAAAAAAAGGATTTAAAAAAGAAAGAGCCAGGAACATGAAAGTCTGTCGAAAATAATCGCACAGATACAGGTTCAAGGCCCAAAGAAAAAAAAACCCGATACGAGTAAACAACTAACTAAAGAGCTCGATACAAACGTAGAGCAGACCTAGTCAAACCTAATGAGCCAGACAAACCTACCAAGGTTTCACTTAGGCATATCGTCAGGGTCAGCTGGCCCTGACGATCTGCCTAAGTGAAACCTTGGTAGGTTTGTCTGGCTCATTAGATTTGACTATATATGTTTATATATATATTTTAGGATATTACATCAAAAACATGTAAATACGCTACACAAATGCAATCATTTCAATGCATATTAACAAATCTAATCAGGCGTTAGCAAACTGAGCGGTTTTATATGTTTTTGATATAATATCCTTAAATAAAAAAAATATTGCTCTACTTTTGCATTGTGACCTCTTTTAGATTGAATGTTACGAAAGTCGGAATTTTTCATATATATATATATATATATATATATATATATATATATATATATATATATATATACACACAAGTTGTAATCTTATAAATATAAAAAATTATACTCGTCCGGAAAAACTTCGGTTTCTTGATTTGCAAATAAACTAACCAATACCAAAGGGAAAAAAATGGTACAAAAAAGAAAGAACAGAGAACATGTACGTCAGCCGAAAATAATCGTCTACCATCCAAGTTCAGAGTCCAAAGAAAAAACCCCGATACGAGTAAGTAAAATATCTAAATAAAGTGCTCGATACGCTAAGTAGAGCAAACCTAAATTAAAGTTAAAGAGCCAGACAAACCTACCACGGTTTCAAACGGATCGTCAGGGATTTTTGGCTAAAGGGGTAATGTGGGTTTTTTTTTTTTTCGGAAAACCTTCAGTTTCATGATTTGCAAATAAGCAAACTAATACCAATATTACTTTCATAACATTCAATCTAAAAGAGGGCACAATGCAAAAATAGAGCAATATTTTTCATTTTAGGATATTACATCAAAAACATGTAAAAACGCTTAGTTTACTAACACCTGATTAGATTTGTTAATATGCATTGAAACATGATTTTAATATATATATATATATATATATATATATATATATATATATATATATATATATATATATGGAGATAAAGAGAGAGAGAGAGTTCTGCCCGTGCTGGATTGAACATTGGGCTACTTTTAACGTCACATCCGACCGAAAGCTGACCAAGCGTAGCAGAGGTCGTACTCATTCAGTCGTGCATATAGTAGGAGTTTCAGTGGGAATTTGAATTCACAAGCGGCCCCCAGCCGCATACATACACTTTTTAGGATAGTGCGAGCCGGTTTAAATTCTCCTAGATTGGTTGCCACACAAGGCTATAGGACCCAGTCTGACCGGCTATTTTATCCATAGATGGTATATTGATGATTTAAATAATCTAAAATTACGTCTACCGGCATGAACTTTCGTTCAAATAGATGAAAACACCTTGGGTGCCTAAGTGAAATATTACGTGGCTATACTATAACCTTGGCTTTATGTGGATTATAACTGTTAGCAAATCGGAAAGCAAATCCATCGATCTGGGTTTGAATTCAAGCTAAGTTTCCTCCGCCCACACTCGCATAAGTAGCCTCTGGACATGTGTAAATCGGACTATTTTTCCCATCCGACTTGGGTTAAATAAGAGGACTTCTTGCTTTGCCAATCCAACCACACTCTGATTAGGATTCTCTATACGGTTTGAACTTTATTAGATATTATTTTTAATGTGGTATATGTTCATCTTTTGCATTCGGACTAGAAATTATGATTGGATTTTTGAGATCTGAAAATTATGATTCGTAGAAAAGAATGTAGGGGGACTCTAAAGAATGTAAAACTCTAGTTTTTCAACCATTCATGATTTTTTAAAAAATTTATTTCCTTATATCTCTGTTTGGTTATTTTTGCGCGATCGTCGTGTGTGGCTAATTACTGCTTTTTACTTACTGCGTGATATTTCTTTGCTCCTTTTAAGCACAAATTATACTTTGGTGCACTTATTCACATTTGTTCCTTTATTAAAATGTATTTATAAAAATGTTATTATGTATGGTGTGATTCCTGTCAATAATGGAATGATGCATTGACTATTTGTTAAAGCCGAGTTACACAGAAGACTTCAGAAATAGTTGGCATTTTCTTTTAACCAACTATGAGTGTACCTTCTTCTCATTTTACTTTCGAAGGATAATTTTGTAAAGTTCTATGTTTTAGAGGACTTGACTTTCAAGTTTTTTCTCCGGCAGAACTTAGTAACAGAAAATAATGCCGAAAAATGTTCGTAACAAAACAAATAGATCTATTAACATCAAATATTAGCATAATGTATTTTACATAAAAGTAATTACTATTTACACTATTTATATTCGATCTATTGTCTTCATCTTGTTTTTGTTATCACAACGTTTCGGCCGTTGTGCCCTCCGGCCTTTCTCAGGTGTATATTGATCTGGGTAACGTACGAGGCAATTTCTCCATATATAAATAAAAAGCTCACTTCAGAATTTATTAGATATTATTTTTAATGTGGTATACGTTCATCATTTTGAATTCGGACTAGAAATTATGATTGGATTTTTGAGATCTGAAAATTATGATTCGTAGAAAAGAATGTAGGGGGACTCTAAAGAATGTAAAACTCTAGTTTTTCAACCATTCATGATTTTTTTTAAAATTTATTTCCTTATATCTCTGTTTGGTTATTTTTGCGCGATCGTCGTGTGTGGCTAATTACTGCTTTTTACTTACTGCGTGATATTTCTTTGCTCCTTTTAATGTTGAACGTATAAGACATTAAAAATAATATCTAATAAATTCTGAAGTGAGCGTTTTATTTATATATGGAGAAATCGCCTCGTAGGTTAATGCTTTAGTTTTTAAATTTGGTTTCAGTGATTGTAAGTTCAATGAGTAATGGGTACTCAGTAGAAACGGTCGAGCAATAACTGAGCAATACTAAAAATAAGAACGAGACGATATCACGAGATATGAGCAGTGAGGTGATAACAGTCACCCAATGTAGATTAGGTACTGAAACCAATAGTCCAGATATAAATAGTGTAAATAACGACAACTCTTTTTTCACAGAAACTTGGACATAAAAGTAATCACTTTGTACAAGTTTAGGTTATGATATTTTTCCTGGACAAAAATGACTCTAAATCGTAAAACTTCATATACTCACACACAGACTCAGGCACATATTCACATACACACGTATGTGTTTGTGTGCATTCAGAAGACAGTGCCAACGATACAATCCTAGTAAGAGGTTTAAAGATAATTATCAGTCATCATTCACCTCTACCTTAGAATCAGTGAAGCGCTTGTTAAAATTATATATCTCGGGCATGATCGGTCTAGATACTCATAAGGTGTAACACGGGGTGTTACTACAAACACTTGTCACCTATGGAATCTGGGTCATACCTCTGAGGCGCATGAGATCAAAGCTGCCATCCCCTAAGTCTCTCACCTCGGTTCTACCATCTTTCTACTTTATATCTTGCCTAAGAATAACACAGTGTATGTGTGCACCTCCAAATATCTGGATATCCTGTGCTTGTAGCTGCTCTCTCATCTGACCTATATCTCACAGCTCAATGGAGAAAAGACTAACTGGTATCACCTAATGCATCCAAAACTAAACTAGTAACATTTTATCACTACCGAACAGATCCTAAACCTGTACTAATCCTGATGAGTGGTCATAATCTCAAAGAGGATCATTGTGTTGAAAGGTTACTGTGTATGACGATTACTCCCAACCTCAAATAGAACACGTACATTTCTGCCATCGTAAAACACGCTCGCTGTCATGCTCTTCCATTACTCGTGCCAGCTCAGGCCAAGAATAAACTATTGCTATCCTTACTAATTTGATACTGCCAATAGTCACTACCCAGTCTCTAAAGTGTCTCTAACTTTTGTCGTGACCTTGGGGATAATGAACAATTCTCCACTCTGCAACTCTTACCCTATAGATAGAATACTGATCACTATAATAGAATACTGATCACTATAACTATGACAGATGTTCAGACGTGTGACATTGCAACGTTCAACTCAGCTCTTCACAGCTAGGACCCGCCATTCTCTGTCCACGGGGGCAAACCAACCCCATTTTCTTCAGCTTATTTTGGGTAGGTTCAATTTCCATTCAGACAGCAATTTCTCCAAACCTTTTGCTTTGTCGGACAAAGTGTCATCTACAATCTTCAGGGCGGTCCGAAAGACTTGTCACCGCCGACAAAAAGAAATAAGAACAATGTAAGAACAAGTAATATAGTAATACAAAACACGTGTAATGGATTCAGTGGATTCACTGTCATTGAAACTGTCACTCATCGAGAAGGTCTGTATGAACACTATCATTTTACTGGCTCAAAATTATGCGGCGACATGTCCTGTGTGATATTTTATGAAGCAATGCTTTGTTGATTGTTGCAAAGGCGTCCTTCAGCTGATGGCTTTTCTGGTATTGTGTATGTGAAACTGTCTCCTTGATAATACCCCACAGCGCTTTGAAATAGAAAATTCTATTATGTTGGTGTGACAAGTCTTTCGGGACACCCTGTAGCTCTCCAAAAGCCTGGGTCAAACGATATCTATCTTACACGTGCCCATAATATGTATTATTCATTCCTCCTTACCCATCCATTACAACCATCTCACTTAGTAACTCTAAAATTTGAGTGGTTATTAGTCCTTGTATTGGAGGATCTAACAATAAATTATATATATATATATATATACATATATGTTTATAAAGTGATTCATTTTTTTGTTTCAAAACACGGTCAAGATATTATGTCCATGTTCAAAGTTAATATTAAGTGTTGATTTGTTTATTTTTATTAGTAAGGCTTCCATTATTTTTAGCCTTTTTTTGCAAGTGGATGATGCTATTATATTAGTGTTGTCGACAAGTATATTCCGAATAGTGTCCGGTAGGTCTCCATGAATATTTAAATGAGATCTAATTGAGCTATTGTCAGACACTATTCTAATCAATTACACACTATATTAGCCAATAATGCCACTGAGACGAAAGGGGCTATCAGGTGTGAAAGCGAATGTGAAAATTTTAGAAGTAACCGGAAACACAATCCTAAAAAACTCAGAAGTCGGAAATGGGTTCTGTGGACCGGGTAATAGGCGAACCTATCTACACACACACACACACACATATATATATATACATATATATATATATATATATATATATATATATATATATATATATATATGCTCACACACGATATATTATGTGTCGGAGCACGTAAAGTGTCCTTCACATATTATCCGATATTATGAAACACGTACAAGCAAACAATCTCCGGCTATATAGTAATATACATATGGAGACATTCTTACTTCTAGCTAGAAGAAAATGATCTTTTTAATTTTAAAGGGCCCTTTTTTTTCTTATACTGGCTTTCCATTATCTATGTCAGACAAAAGATTTGCTTATTGTCTTACAGTTTATCCAGGCCTTATGCATTCTCACGTTGGTATTTAGACCTGCTGCTGACGTGTATTCTTAATTACAAAACTGGCATCAATATCTTGTATGCCGTTGTAGATGGCTCTTCAATGTTGTCTGCTTAAGATTATTTACCGTCATGAGATCCTAGATGGTAAGCAAATCCTGTTTCAGATATGAACATCCTGTCACAGATGATGCATGTCCGTCCAAGACTAGGATTATCAGGGTTTCAGATCATATCAAGATTCTATTCTCTTGCTATTGCACATGTTTAGGAATAACTCCTCTTGTCCTTTTTAGGACAGCTCAGTAATTACGCTCACTCTTTTCACTGGATCTAAGTCAATACCCGCTGGGAGAGATTGAACTCTGAATATGCGAGAAATTTTCATAGAAAATATTCGTCCTCCGACAGGATTCGAACCTGTATCCTATACGGAACCGTCATATAAATTCTATAAGCAGTAAATTCGACCTTGCCAACCGAACGATCCTCAGTGGCCGAAACGGTTAAGGCACGTCAGGCTATATAACGGTTCCTTATAGGATACAGGTTCGAATCCTGTCGGAGGACGAATATTTTCTACGAAAATTTCTCGGACATTCAGGCCAGTAAATTTTATTTAATACTGTTTATTATAAACAGAGCATTTACTTAAATACTTGTATCTATAAAAAGAATGTTAAACATAAAAATGTCTTTAAATAATTGTCGGACTTTGTCCATTTCATAATGTGTGACGTCATTTGTTTCCATTTGATACGCCATGAGCAGTTATAAATGTACGTGAGAGATATATGGTAGATTGAAGTTTATAAGCAGTAAATTCGACCTTGCCAACCGAACGATCCTCAGTAGCCGAATCAGTTAAGGCACGTCAGGCTATATGACGGTTCAGTATAGGATACAGGTTCGAATCCTGTCGGAGGACGAATATTTCCTATGAAAATTTCTCGGACATTCAGGCCGGTAAATGTTATTTAATACTGTTTATTATAAACAGGGCATTTACTTAAATACTTGTATCTATAAAAAGAATGTTAAACATAAAAATGTCTTTAAATAATTGTCGGACTTTGTCCCTTTCATAATATACATATGCATACATATACACGTATATATAGAGAGAGATTGTCGTCACACAAATCAACACTGCGTAGTGACAGCTATCTGAGAATTGTTGAAGGCACCAAAACTGGCATCGCCATGCTGCGCTGATTCCTATGTCGAACATTCATAGCGTATGAATTATCGACGTTCAGTCTCTGATATTGAACATGCATCACTTATAAATGTACCATATTTTAGACCTAGCACAAACACACACACTCAGACATAGAGGGTGCGATGTATAAATTGTAGTCTAAATTACGCAACTACGAAAATAACACTGAGATTTCATTTTAATAGATATATTTACCTAAAACTATCATGAAATACCAAAGAGTAAATTTATTCGATAAAATTGCCAATGACTTTAACCACGGTGTCGAGACGACGTTGGTATCTCCTGTAGCTCTTCTGGACGGTATCCTTGTTTAGATTGGTGAATACTGCCATAATCCTTGCATTCAGTTCATCTTTGGTGTTACAAGGAGTTTTGTTTGTCTCACACAGTAATCAAAGGGTTGCAGTCTGGGGTGTTAGGTAATCAGATGTAAGGGGTAATGTGATTGCAGAAATTATCCGACAGCCATGACGAGGTTCTACTGCTTTTGTGGCATGATGCAGAGACCTGTTGCCAGACATAGTGTCTTTTAGCAACCACCCTCTTAACCCAAGTTAGCCCTACCTCCTCAAGGTATTGATGTAGGCCTCCGTATTGAGTCTGAGTCCTTGTGGGCAGATGAATGGAGGCATAATGTCGCCATCACTAGTGATCTCTCCAAACATTTTCGTATTCACCATTAGACTCACCCGAATCCTCTGCACTTTCCTCTAACTGACGCACAAACACTCTGAAATGTTTATATGTTAGATTCTGGCGCAAATACCAAGCAGTAAACATATTGTTTTTAAATTAATGGCTGAGTGAATTGCGATTTTTTTTCTCAAAGAGAGTGCCCAACAGACATTACTATACTGTGCAGTCGACAAAATTAAAATAAAAAAAAAACTGACAAAATATTCTAGACATAATGCAAGAAAAACAAACGTAGGAAGATACAGCTGTCTCTTTATCTTTGTTTTCTTTTTCACAATATCTATGTATATATATATATATATATATATATATATATATATAATGTGTGTGTGTGTGTACGCACGAGCGCTTATTCTTCCATATTTGTTTTTCTTGCATCAAGTCTAGAATAGTTATGTACTTTTTCCCGCATATATATATATATATATATATATATATATATATATATATATAGTTCAAAACACATACATATGTATGGGTATGCATCAGTATGTGTACACCGAAACAGGAAAAAATTACCTGTATTATAATCTGAAACTTTCATCTTACAGTGCCTAATCTGTTTGTTTTTAATCACTAGTGGATTAACTGCATTGACAGAAAAGAAGATTATGTTGAAAAATATTTTTCATAAAAATTTTATTTTATCATGAGATAACAAACATATTCATTCACCTGCATGTGAAACCTTTCCATTTCAGTATGACAAAATTTGCTGGTGTATGTAAAACATGTTTTAAATATATATTATTTTCACTTATCTGTTCGATTATACAATCTAATGTAACACACTCTTCGTTTATGAAAACTACCGTTCGT
>OZ038496.1:73003548-73063548 GCA_964036315.1 Acanthosepion esculentum
GTCAATAAGAAAGCACATTCTGTTTTTGTAGTCTTTGACCACGCTGTCTAGGCGATTGGCATTAATTGTTCTGTCTGTGTGTATTGTAAAGTCCCATTATTACAGGTCCTATTTCTGTAACCGGGTTTGGGTGGTGTTCATACCTGTTTCTTGCAGTTTCCTTCTGGTAAAAATTGCATATTTTCCAGTGAAGGTTTTGGCCCAATCTATCGTGCTGTTTTTTATATTCAGTGGGTGCTAACACCGTCCAACCTGATACAAGATGGTTAATTGTTTCTGGATATTTATCTCAGAATCTGTATTTCGAATTAACCCATTTTTCAGTATGTGTGCTTGGTAATTTCTAGTTAGCAAGCATTGGTCCTGTAGCGCAAGAATAAAACCTTCGGTTACAGCTTTTAACCTTGCACTACGAAACCACTGATGTGTACGGAGTTTGTCTACGTCAGTTTGTTGGGTACGGGCAGAATATTGACCATCAAGAGACTTATGAAGTCATCGTTTATTATTATTATTATTATTGTTATTATTATTATTATTATGACTTGTCCAATCATTGACTATTCACACCAGAAGTAAATAGTTGACGTCCTCTGGACATCGAATATCAACAAATATTTTCAATTTTTTTTAGCATTCTTGCTGTTTTCAATCTTACAGCTCTCTACACTGTCTTGATTCTTGTTCACATTTCCAATTCCTCTAGTTTTTATTTGGAATTTTTGGACCATTTCTTTTGTTCCAGCAAACATCAGCACAATTGTCACCTTCATGTTCAGCAATTCTGTCAATTCTCTTATAAGTTCCACAGATTTGTCGATATTTCCAGTTCCTTACAGTTATACAGTGGTCTTTTGGTAACTGCCAAATCACCAATCTAGCAAACGTCCCCCTGTTTAATTTTCAATGATGACTATTAAGAGAGAATGCTAGGATGTGCAGCAAGAATAATGAATATTAGCGCGGAGAGTCGATGTGGCGAGCTGAGTTCAAATTCCGGGTTAGTCTGTTGCGTTCACTTTCGCGCAAATATGTTCTTAGGAAAGGCACAAATCCGTCTCTTCTTTCTTCAGGCATAAATTAAATGACAGAGTAGACTGAACTATCTTGCACTGGGTGGCAACCAGTTTAAGGTAAGAATAACTCTGAATTCCAAAACGTGGAGAATGCAACGGGAATCCATTCCAATATCTTTTACAAAAATGCATCGTAATTCAAAATTGAAGAAAAAGAATCCGTGAACATTCTGGCATTAAGAAAACGGCGGCAGGTAAGCAAGCGTTTCTCAACAGTGCACAAGCGCTATACATTCTTTCTATTTCCTCAAATTTATGGGATCTCTGTAATTTAAAACCTGCTATGACGGTTTATTTATCCGGAGTTACATGACCTTTGCCTGGATAATTGCACAGTATTTCCTCTTTTCATACAAATGCAGACGTTACTGCAAGTCTCTTAAGAAAATTCTGTATTCCGGAATCCGAGCCATCATCCCTGTTAAACACTTCTCTTGATTCTGCAGCGTTATTTCTTTGAGTAAATGCGGTGCACTTATCCTTCTGTTCGAAATCCATAATCCTCCCCATTCGGCATCCATTCTTGTTATTACTGCATTATTCCATAATGTTGCTAACCTTCCGATATTTCCGCTGCCCAGCTTTTATCGATGCAATTTGCCTGGCAAGGAAATCCTTTTCTCTTATTGTGCATCACCTCCTCTTTCGTTGATCCTCCCTCCTTCTCATACTCTATCTTCTACTCTTTATCAACTCGCTTCATTTCTAGTAATTTCTTCTCGTTCTTTTCTTTTTCCCTTTTCAATATCTTCATTCCCTCTATTTTTATCATCAGTCGTTTTATTTCTTCTTCTCATTATTATTATTGAATGACAGAGCAGCAAACTGACAAATAGAAGCTGGAGAAAGTGTATTATTATTATTATTATTATTATTATTATTATTATTATCACTATTAATATTATACTTCTATACCCATTTTCTGTTGTTTACTTCTTTCTTTCTTTCTCCTTTTCTTTAGACTTATTCTTCTTCTATTTCCATTATTCTTTAGAATGAACTTTTTCTATCACTTTTCACTTCCGCTCATTCATTTTTTTCTTCATTCCTATTTTCCTTCTTCCTCTTCCTTCGGTTCATCTTTTCTTCCTCTTCACTTTTTCTTCATTTTGTTATAACCATTATTTGTGCGTGTGTTGAAACCGCCACTTACTTATTTTTCCTAACCTATATAATCTTATGCATTCTCGTTTTAGTATTCTCTCTTGTCATTTGTGTCGTCTGCGTCTATACGAGCATTGCTTGTGGTAATAGTTACGCAGGGAATACGTAGACACATAATCAATCACTGTTTGTTCAGTATGGATTCATGCGACTATCAATCGATATATCTGTAATGGAATGCGCACTTATTTGTGGCTTTTGCATCCACGTATATCTATGTAAGTATAAAGGATATTTACATGTGGCTATATTGAAAGGATCAGGTTTTGTGTGTATATATCCATATTCAACGGGTTTACAAACTATTTTTCGGGTATTTGATAGATATACAAATAGATAGAAGGAAAGATAGAGAGGAAAAAACTGAGATATATATATATAGAGAGAAAAAAGATTAAAAGACTAAGATATATAGATAGAAAGAGAAAGCAGAAAAACTGAGAGATATGGATATATATAGACAAAGAACAAGAGATCCAGAAGGATTGGGATATACAGATGAAGAGAAAGTGGTAGATCAAACGACTGCGGTATATAGATAGAAAGAAAGATAAAAAGAGACGAAAAGAATGAGATATAGGTTCGATTCCTGTCGGAGGACGATATTTTTTGCGAAAATTCTCTAATATTTCAGGCCGGTAAATGTATATACTACTGTTTAATTAAAAACGCATTTACTGAAATAAGTTGTATGCATAAAAAATAACGTATACCCAGATAATATATATATATATATATATATATATATATATATATATATATATATATATAGTACAGGTAATAGATTCGTTGGTAGATAATCCAGGGGGTTCCTAGTGATATCAGATATTAAAACTGATCCACAGAGAGAGCTCAATGAATTTATTATAACTGAGTATATATTTTATACAGCAAAAAATCCAAAATTACCTCATGTCGGTATAGACTATTTCAGACTAGCACAACTATATGCAGTTCCGAGACAGCCAGTCCATTTTGCAGTGTGTGACGTCATTTGTTTATGCTTGGATACGCTTCGAGCAGAAATGAATGTTCGGGGAAAATCATAGAAAATTGTAGTTTAAAAACAGAAAAATACCTTGCTAACTAAGACTTTCCTTTATAGATAAACTGGTATAGCACATCAGGCTATATATATATATATATATATATATATATATATATATATATATATATATATATATATATATAGTAAGCGAGATTAACAGACTGAGATTGATAGCTATACTGACATGACCGACTGTGAATGGTATGTCTCCAAGTCTTGAAAAATTATTTATTTCATGAAAATATCTTTGTTTCTTGTGTCTTTCGATACATACTTTTCTGAGATATCTCATTAGGTTTTTTTCTGTTCAAAGCAATATTCTTTTAATATACATTGAGTACGGTTTTGTATAAAATTATTTTAACAGTTTATTCTTTAAACTCTGCACTTAAATAAAACTTTTACAGACGTTGTTATTTCATTTTTCCCCCCCAATGAATGATTTTTCCCAAACCTTATGCAATGTTCGACCGACTCCATCGATAATAGCCGGAATTCGCCAAATTCTGCATGGGGACATATTTATATGAGGAAATATCGAATTCACTTTATATGACGAGTATGCGCGCCATAATATCGACTATATTGCGGCTGATTTTCTATCAGAAAATTCTTTCGATGTTGTATTATACCGGCCAAAAGTCTGCAAGCAATCGAATGCTATATCAATGGCTTATATTTTGTCAATTTTAGAACGACGTAGCACAGAAATTTACTCTATAAAGCGATTTTCGTCTTGAACAGATTTCTGCTACGTCTCTCAAAACCTAATAATTTTAGGTTGTTCCGAAAATAATGTCCGATATTAGAACAAACCTTTTAATTATGTCCTAATATATTTTTGTAATATTTGCACAAAAATACATTACTCATTCCTAATGATTAAAGTGTCCATTTGTTTAAGTTTATATCAGTGTCTTTCAGAGTTTAGCATAGAATATTATATACCCGTCAACTTGAACATGAAAAAAGCAAAGATATGAATAGAAGCTGTCAAAGTGGAACTTCTTTATTTCTAATGGAATATGTTTTGTGCGTAAAATCAAGATATTGACATTGGAGAACGTTTTACTGCATATGAAAAGTTCAAAAGCTTAAATAAGTGATACAGTGTAACCCGGATATAATAGACTCGGATATGAGAAACCCGGATATAAGAGAGATTTTCTCTGGTCCCAAATTAGAGCCATACGTACCTAAACAAAATAGACCGAACCCGGATATAAGAGAAACCCGGATATAAGAGACTTATTCTCCGGTCCCGACAACTCTCTTATATCCGGGTTACACTGTATAATGATAGGATTGATATCAGGTGAATATGGAGGATGAGGTAAAATTTCATAATTTAGGATATGCACCTTTTGGACAGTCGATTGAGAAGCGTGCGACCGTGCCTCGTTGAGCAGCAAAACTGGTCCAGCCCTATTCATAAGTCTAGTATGTTTCTTTTTTAAATTTTTCGTGCATACACTTAATTTTCCATGGTACGAAGTTGCTGTTATTTTTCCCCTATCAGACAAGAATGAATAATGAATAACCCTTTTGAAAGACCACCCTACAGTAACCATTAACTTTTTAGGGTGCCGTAGAAGGTTTGGGTAATATTTTAGCGATTCACTTTGATCTAACCACTGGCCTTCTCTCTTACTGTTGTCTAAGAGTATCCATTTCTCATCGCATGTAATGATTTGCTATAAAAATGGATATTTTCCCAGTTTGTACTCATACAGTAAGATTAGTACACATTGATACGTTGTAATCATTTTCATTTTCATTGGGCTTATGAGTAAAAATATATTGAAAGAAAAATAATCTGGAAAGAAAAAGATTCAGGAATAAGTCAATATTTTTCATATACGAAGGAGGTTACTTCGTTAGACGACCGGATCAACAACCAACCAAAAAACTGCGTCATTTCATGTGTGACAACATAATATCATATTTTATCTTCCTTAACTACTGCTGCCAGTTTTCTTTCTGTCATCTTTCTTTTTCAAGATTTCGTGCGTTTCTCATCTATCTTCATTTTTTTCTTTCTATCATAATACTTCTGCGAGACTCGGCCTATTACACATATGTATTTCGGGGCTAAATATGTTCATACAAATATGTCGTGTGTACGTAGCGCTATCGATACAGAAGGTAGGTATGAAGTTCAAGCTCTGTCCGCGGTCGTTCCGGTCATTTTCACACAAATAATCTTTGAAAAGCTATGAGTCAATTCCTTCTTTCCACAGTTACGATTTACTAGCAAGCAAACTGAATTCTCTAGCCTTTGTTGGCAGCCAGTAGAAGAACTGGTTAAGTATAAATCTGAAACCTAATTGATGTGGAAGCTCTGACAAGTAAAAATTCTTTCTACGGAAAACACAGCAACAAAATTAGCGTGGTGAGTCTGTGGCCCTTTAAGCCATATTGAGTGAAAAAATCTACTCTACTTTCTCTATCTCTCTGTCTCATATATATATATATATAGGCAGCAAATTCTCTTTTAGGCATATCTGATTGAATAAATTACAGACGTTATGCCTGCTAATTTTTAACAAAATCCGTTCATACTCACAAATAATCTTCCGTGTACTGATGTTAAAGGATGGGAGAAATTTGCTATAGCTGTTTAAATTTCTTTTATGTTCATTTCCCAAGTACATTCGATCTTCTTACAAGATCATCTTCAGACGTGCAAGTAATACAAAACTATATGTAGTTCATTAGCACAAGTATTTATACAAATTTTAAAAGCGTAATGGGAAAATTACGGCAATGGAAAACGATGCACAGCTTTGTATATATACTTGTACTAATATATATATATATATATATATATATATATATATATATATATATATATATATAATTACGATTATTATTATTACAGAAAAGTTAATGGTTGAATTAGACCAGCAAACAGTCGTATTAAAAACTGCTCACTACACGTATGAAAAATTAAAATTTAACATGTATAGCGTTTATGTTTTAAAACATTTGGAGAACAGTCCATTCCGCTACCTTGGTTTCAAACTTTCGTTATGTTCACACGATTTTGTCCAATTGATTTCATAACGCTTTATTTTTATAAATTTAATAAAGGCTATAATAAATATTTAAAAATAAATAAACAAGACCACGACATGAGGTGTGATAAAAGGGGAGGGCGAGAAAGAGAAGAAAAATAAGGTTATTGGAAATACATCGGTTTGGGGAAATGTACTTAATTTCTTTTCATTCTTATTCATATGAACTGAAGAGGATATTTTTAATATGTGTGTAAAGGGTCATAATTTCCCATCTCTCATTCCTTTGCTTGGAAATATTATTATAGCTAACTTTTCTTTTTGACAAAGGTTGCAGATAATACTATGGTTGCTGTAAGGTTTGGCATACATACATACATACATACATATATATATATATATATATATAACAGGTAATAGATCCGTTGGTATATAATCCGGGTGGATCCTAGTAAAATCAAATATTAAAATTGATCCACAAGGACAACTCAATGTATTAATTATAAGAGAGCATTTATATTTCACATGCTGTTGTAATATATATAGTGCCGAGAGTGCAAATTCTTCTCAAACATTCAGATAAATAAATATAAACACACTGAACAATTCAGTCAGTACAGAAAATGCTAGGTGTCGAATTGACACAGAATATTTTCCAGCCATAAACAGCCGTTGATGAATCATGATAATACTTTATTTCTTAAAAGTAAAGTTATGACTACATAAAGAAAAGCTCTCTTGACGACACCTGGGCAAACTCTTATCCATTATATATGCATGCAATTTTATTTAAAAGGCCGGAGAATATATTCACTGGTAATATGAGCGAAAGCGTTAAAACGGTGTTTTTTTTTTTTAAGTGTCCGCTATAATTATAATATATATAATTTATAAATCGACCATTGGTTCGTGCATTGAATATTGCTGGCATCACTGGTCTGGTTTAGTGCTCCGGTTTGATATCTCGAGATTCTCGAAAATATCCAGAGAAGGGTCTGTAATATTATCGGTCCTGACCTGGCATATCGACTTCAGCCATTTGCCACCAACGTGCCGTAGCTTCCCTTTGTCTTTTCTATGAATAGTGAATGTTCTAATACACCTATCTTTGGTAGTTCGACCGCAGAAATAGAAGCGTACTACTACATTGGTTACTTGGTCGCATCATTTTACTCTTAAACTAGATGGATGTAACCGTAATTTCTCCCTTCGCAACTCTTTTCCGATGTCTTGCTTTTGTGATACCTCCGAACTTCAGAAGCTGAAATGCAACATCAATCTTCTTTTTCAGTATTTCAGGTACCTGTACTTTTATTGTCCCTTCTTCTCACTACAGTATTCTCAATCACTTTCACTCCACTTGCGTCTAAGTGGCATTATTGCCTTGCATGGTTTAAAATGATTTGAAAAATATCATAATTTCTTTTCGGATTTCCCTCATCATTAATTTCCAATAGGAGTTCTCTTTCATTTCTGTTCAAATTCCAAATTTTTCCTTCTGCATCGAAAATTATTAAATTCTTTCTTTCTTTCTTTGGTCTTTTTTATTTTCATCATCTGTTTATTTTATTATTGCTTTTGTTGACATTTCCTCACGTTATTTTCTCCTCCTGCTTTCATCCTTTATTAACTAACTCTCTGCATTGAGTGGTTCTTGAGCCTGTTATTAGGTGACATATAGTAATAAAAAATATTTTGGTGAACTCACTTTCTTCTTTCTCTATTTCTGACAGTTTTTTTTTCCTTTCTTTATTTACGGATTCCTTCTTTTCTTCCAATGTTCTTTCTTATTTCTCTTCCTCTACACCTTTCCTTTTCTTTCTTTCTGTTACTTTCTTCGTTTCTCTCATTCTTTCTCGTTCTCTTTGCCGCAGAAATCGCTAACGATAAACTAATTCTTGTCGAGTTAACGATTTATCTCTTTCATTTTATGTCTCATTTTTTTTTATCAACGATAACAGTCGCAGTTGTGTTTGATTTGCAACTTTAATCGCCATCGACCGCCTCTGCCTAATCCCATTTCTTCTGTTCTAATTCGATCTATCTTCGATTAAACACACTCAGAAGAGCACCTCAGATGACATTCCGGGCAAACAGGAGCAGTTACCACAGCCAGCCCATTCCCATCAAGGCATGCGCGTGCGTACAAGCGCCTGTGTGCACATTCGCTAGCGAGTTTTTCTTCGTATTAATTTTTAACGCGCTGTTTCCAACGCATTATTATTGTATCGTAACTGAGTGAAATTGTCTCCAACAAATTCACCCCAACAGAAAAACTCGAACTTCCAATTAGTTTCGACTGTCTTTATTGAATTTTGTAAGTTTTTTCATCACCAAGTGAGAAAAATAAATTCATATATATATGTGTGTGTGTGTGTGTGTGTGTGTGTGTGTGTATAGATATGTGTGTGTATATATATATATATATATGCGTGTGTGTGTGTATATATATGTGTGCGTGTGTGTGTATATATGTATATGTGTGTTTATATATAAATATATGTGTGTGTGTGTATATATATATATACATATATGTGTGTTTATATATATGTGTTTATATATATATGTGTGTGTGTGTTTATATATATATATATATATATATATATATATACATATATATATATGTGTGTTTATATATATATATATATATATATATACACATATATATATATATGTGTTTTTATATTTATATATATATATATATATATATATATATATATGTGTGTGTGTGTGTGTGTAGCTCACTAACCTACTCACTCTCTCGACTCCTTCTTTTTCTCTACCTGCCCTCGTTCTTGTCTTCGTCTATTTCCTTCTCTTTTCCCTACCACCTCTCTGTATACCTTCTTTTTTTTACGCCCACCATTTCTTTCTCCTTTTCTCTCTCGCCCTCTGTCTCTATCTCTTTCTTTGTTTCTCCCCATTAATTTCTTCTTCGTTTTCTTCATTTTCTTCTTCTTCTTTGATGTACTTATTTTGGCCTCTTCTCTTTTCGTAGCTGCTCATGCGTTTTCACATTACTATTTCTCGTCAATTCTCTCCTCCCTCGTTATCTATTGTTATTATCACCTAGATAATGATTTGAGATTTTCACGACTCTCTGTTAATTCCGCTTACTTTATTTGTCCACCATATATTAAATCTGGTCGAGTCAGAACCGTTACCACCATAACATTCGGTTATGTGCCATACGTGATACACGCTTAGGCGATCATGTATTTTTTCCCACAGTAGCTTTCCATTTCTTTCTGCGGCAGACTAGTTGTCCTGCTATTTAGCCATAGCTGGGGAAGAAGAAGATTAACACGTAAGTGAATATAATGGATTCGACTGGAATTCGAACTCAGCTCTCCGATTCCTCAATCCGAGCCGTTGTCCATTACTCCACCGTGTCTCCGAGAATACTGTAAAAGTCCGAAAATTACATGTATATTCAATCACAGAAATATATTTTCATTTTCTGTAACATTGCTAGTTGTGTATGTATGTGTGCCATGCACAACAATGTTAACCTATGTTTATATATACTCGACTCGCCCATCGAATTCGACGTATGAGAGTCAAGCAGATCAGTTCCTAGGAAACCGACAGCCCGACAACAGACAATGAGATTTGATTATAGTGGTGAAGGTTTCGTGCAGGACCATCCACACTTTTTCAAGGGCCGAATACAGAGACCTGGTGCACTTCGTGCCACAGGGTCCCCAAACGACCCTCCGCAGGTTTTGAATTCAGAGTTGTCCTTCTAGAACAATTGCCATCCAAGGCTATAGAACCCAGCTATTTCCCCATAGCTGGAGGGAGAAAAAGAGGATTCACACCTTTCTCAAGACAAGTTGTGCTTACTTAACTTCAATAAGGTTCACGTAAGTGAATGTAATGGATTCGCTCTCCGATTCCTCAAACCAAGCCGTTATCCATTACTCTACCGCGCCTCATCTTTATATATATATATATATATATATATATATATATATATATATATATATATATATATATATATATATATATATAATTATTTATTTGAATATTACAATATAAATATGTTATAAAATCACGACAAAAATAGCCATTTTGTTTCAACACTTCTGGTTGAAAATATGCAGCCACATAATATATATATATATATATATATATATATATAGTGTGACCCCAAAAAACGAGAATTTTTTAAGTGCGTATTGCCAGACATGAGCAAGTCAGAGACCTTGAGCAAGTAAACATTTCGCTATTTTAGTAACGAGAATGAAATTGACAGTATCCCAGCTGAGATTTTTCAGCAGTCTATGAGGAATCTCAACAGCAGATTTCAAGAATGCATTCGTCCAGGAGGACGCTATCTACAGGACATAATTTTAAAAAAATTAAAATTACACCATTGTTTCTTAAATGGCATGTTTTAAGGTTTCAATTACTATGAATTACATATTTTTCTTCCATCACATTTGGTTTTATTGGATTGTTAAAACGTTCCCGTTTTTTTGGGTCACCCTATATATATATATATATATATATATATATATATATATATATATATATATATATGTGGCTGGATATTTTCATTTAAACATGCCTGATTAAACATTTTAGTCATGTTGTGCTTACTTATCTTCAATAACGTCTATTCGCAATCACGTACAAGTTTTCTTGTTTCGTGATTAAAGACAACAATTTACTGTGGTTATATTTATTCATTTTTATTTTTTCCCAGTACTTTCGATATTTTCCCATATCATCATCAGGTTTTGATGGCTAAAAGAAATAGTTGTATTTGTCCAAAATAAGTTTTAGCTTTTGTGTTTAAACGGTTAACAGTTCAGGTCATGTGCAAGCACAGGAACGCTGATTTTAAAAGTTATGTTTTAAGAGACATTTTTTGTGGTTGAATTATTACGATTACGAATATGCTCCTGGCCGTAATGTAAAATTAATAATTTTAAGGTAAGGGAGCTAACTTAGTTAGAATTGAATTATTAAGGAAGAATATAATTTATTTGTTTTTAAACTATTAGTCGTAATTTATATATATATTTTTAATATGCATTTCAGAACATGTGTACTATATCCATAATTAATTTTTTGGGTGTTGGTTTTAATTTTTTTTAATAAAGTTAGCTTCAAGAGTTTCTGCTTCTTACTTTCTTGGTGAAGTAGACAGGTATTGTTAACTTATATGCTTCTAAATTGTGAATGTGGACCTAAAGTGTGTTTGTCGATGTTGGACAATAGATGATGAATCATTTAAATGTAGAATGAGCCTTCTAGTTATATATATAACTATATATATATATATATATATATATATATATACACACACACACATGTGCATATATATAGGCATCCACAGACAGACTGTTTCGCTGTATCACAGCTCATCAGTGTCGCTAGACGTCCGGTTGCCTCTGGCTAGAATCGAAAACCGGCTGAATTCGCGTCAGTCGGAAATTTTACCCTGAAGCCGTTGGCTCACGGCAGAGAAGAAGGTGAATTTAAGCGTATTTATTTTTAAGGGAGCTAACTTAGTTAGAATTGAATTATTAAGGAATTCGATTTACCGATGAGTCTTGCATTATTAGCCGTAATAGTCACTGTTTACAAACCCACACATCCTATACACACACACACACACACACACACACACACACACACACACATATATATATATATATATATATATATATATATATATATATATATATATATACACACACACACGTGTGTGTAAGTCAACACCCAGGCTTTGGGTTTTGACTTCCATGTACACTTTTATATTTGCATACGCTCTATCACTGATATTGAGCGCTTTCACCCATATTCCTTAAATCTATATTTTATCGCATACACACACAAAGACACAAACAAACATATATATATATATATATGTGTGTGTGTGTGTGTGTGTGTGTGTGTGAAGATAGTTTAACATTTATGTCTACCAAGATGATCACTATTATTATTCTCATTATATTTTTTTAAATTCTTTTTGACCTGCATTTGTTTTATATCATGCCGGGTCATAACCAATGACTTTGGGCAAGTCAAAGATTCCCCCTTGTCATTAGCATCGATGATGCTAAACTCCAGGTGAGGAACACTATGGTTCCTTGGGCTCACGTTTTCCACCGATATGAAATGAAGCGACTACACTGAATCAACTGCTACGTCTAAAAACTTTTTGGTCAGAATCCATCTTGCATTTATAAATCTACCGTACATTGACTCCTGGTGCTATATCAGGTCTCGTGCTGTATATATCGAGAGTCATGGCAAAACTCACAGGGTACGTTATGTAATCGATCTTGATCTGGCATCTCGACTTCGGTCACTTTCTTCTTGTCGTGACGTGGCAAATGTCCTGATGGGCTTTCATCTTTGGTGCCTCGACTACATGAATTTTAGCGTGCTACTAAATCGGCAAATAGGGATCACCGTTTTATTTTTGAACTCGCTTGATGCAACCACAACTTCTGTTCTAGCAGTTTCTTTTCTCGCACTTCTCACCTGTGGAAATCCCTTCCGATTTCTTGCTTCCGTGCCACCTACAATCTTACAAAATTTAAATATAACGTCAATCGCCAGCTTCTGGCTTCCTGAATCCTGTTCCTTTTCTTTCCCTCACTTCTCCTCACTAAAGTCGTCTCATTCTCTTTCACTCCCTGTAAACCCCTGCGTCCTAATGGCATTATCGCCTTGCTTGGAGCGAAATGATTTCTAAAAGATTGTGAATTTTGATGTTTCCACTTAAGCAAAATTAGGCTATGGATATGAGCTGTGCTTGTTAGAAGTATTTCTACGATTTCCTGAAGGCATGGTGCAAAAAGGATCATCATCAGCATCATCATCTCATTATTATAATTATTATTATTATTAGCCAGTAATAATTATGAACATACTAGCTTCTTGTTTACTCGTGGCCTATTCTCCACAAAATTATTTAACTTATTCACTACAAGAGAATAATTAATCTCTTCGCAATTGAGCACACTAGGCTACTACTAATACTGGTACTCCTAATAATAATAATGTTTCAATCCAAAAATGATAATGCCAATAATGCGTATCCTTCTCAGCCTGTAAAGGTCCTTTGTTGATTGTAAACCTTTTCCAGATTCACAGTGTAGGAATGGGCCATTATCCAACCGATCTGACCCAATGTCTCTTGGTAGGAGCGGATGCGATAAGCTTGGGGGATCATGTCTCTTTTTGATTCATAGAGAATACTTTCGTGTAAGTGAATGTAGCGAACAGGATTGGAATTCCAACTCAGCTCTCCGTTGTATTATCCGCACATTCAATATTACTGTATTCCCAGGCGGTCATCATCTACGTATGGAACAGGCTCGACGTTTTCTTAACTTCATTAATCGGATGATAAGAGGTCTATCAACCTGATATGGCCGTAATGTTTCTTAGCACATTAAATTAATAACTTATTTTTCATCACAACTTTTCTTCTTCTTCTTCTTCCTACTACTACTACTACAACAACAACAACAACACAAAAAAAAACAACAAAAAAAAAACGTATTAACATCATCCCCGTCATAAATATCAGTGCTGGGTGATTTCTTCATTTTATTTCTTGAAGAATATTTCATTTATTTACATCAAGAGAATGAATGATTCTCCAAAAGTGAACACACGATACAACTACTACCACCACCACTACTACTATACTACTGTTGCTAATATTACTGCTGTATCTACCTCATTTATACTAATAATAACACTTCTAAAGTCTTCAAATATGGCTAATATCGTTATCAGCATACTACATTATTCTTTTTCCCATCAAATCATTATTATTTTTAGTAGTAGTATTATTATTATTCTATCAGGTTTGTTTTTATAGCATTGTTATTTGTCTGCTTTTATCTAAACTTTTCTTTACAGCATCTAAAAGTGCGTATTGATATATTTTTACATATATTACTTTCATTTCATGTTTGTCGACGTTTTATAATTTTCATGCATAAGGATTTTTCATGCGCTATTTACATATATTCATATATATATATATATATATATATATATATATATATATAACGTCGCATCTACATTATTCTATGCATTACTGAATAATCAAAACTGGCATCTATGTATCTATTTTCCATCAAGTATTTATACTAATATCTATTTTTTTATTGCTTGAAATACTACTTTTTTTTTTTTTTTTCGGCATTTTGCAAAATATTTTTGCATTTTTCGATTTTAGTGTTGTCATTGCAATGTTTCTGTACTTTAAAATAATTTTTAATATCTTTGTTTGATATTCCATTTTTTCAATATTCATGTCATATATATATATATATATATATATATATATATATATATATATATATATATACACACGCTTATATATTTTTTATTACTCACTGCTTTCCTCACATGTTTTATCATTATTTTTATTATTAACCATATTTCTAATTACTGGACACTTATCGAATATTGTGATTATATTCTATTGTACTTTTAATGCAGATGTTATTCCGTTTGATTTTTTGAGTAAATTCTGTCTTTATGTATAAATGATGTTTATGTTCACTGGATTTATGCGTATGTAAGTATAATTATCAAACATGGTCGGGTGTAATCAAAACAAACAAAGAAATGTCTCTGCAAAGAATATTTGCAAATAATTGTTCCAGTCCCTACTATCTATCTATCTGTTTGGCAGGACAGATAGACGTGGGCTCTGCATAAGAACAATCATGAAAATAAAAAAATATATTCTGATCAATTGCTGACATTTGATTAGCTACTGTCCGAGGTTACACAGACGAAATTAGTGTGCTACTGAATCAAGAGAAGAGAAAGTTTAAATAAATGCCGGTCACAAAAGCATTATTACGAAGAGAACGTATCTGACTAGGACGGAAATTGAACCTGGTTCATTGATTCCTTCTTCCGTCCCTATAACTATCGCTTTATCATCAATGATGTGACAATAAAATAGTGTTATTTTGTTGTTTTTTTTGTTTTTAAATTTCTTCCTATCTTTTCAAATATAGTAAATTAATGATAATTAGAATTTTATGTCATTTTAAGATAGTATTCAGCTCAATAAAACGAACTTATTTTCCAAAGTAATATGCTTTGGAAAAAAAAGCTTGAACACTCATCATAAACAACTCAGATGCTAACATTCATTATTTTAAAACCAATAACATGTACATCGTAATGCTAATGCTAGTGTTAGGAGATTCCTCATAATTAAACATTTGATATTCGTTGGCCGACAAGCAAGTACTGTTTTCGATTGAAATTTATAAAATCTTTCTTTTAAAACAATTTTTCCGTAATTCCTAGGTTTCTCAAGTCCAGTAGCTGTTATCGCTCTTTCCACTATTAATGGAGATTTCCTTTCTAATATTATCTCTGAAGTCGTGTGCAATATCAACATCATGAGTATGTGATTATTTTCTCTTCTAGATATGCGACATCCATTTTAGTTCGTGCGGCTGTTGAAAGTCCTCAAGTGATGCGGTTTCTGTTATTTTGTATAGTTCTTTGTATGTGATATATATATATATATCTCAGTTGACATTGAGGTCGACATGCAGTGGCGATAGTCTCTTTCAAGCTTAGATGCACCCTTCTGCCGTGAAGATTGCGCTTAAGCATGAAACAGACTGCCGCCGCTGAGTCTTTACCTGAATATCTACTTTCATATTTACATAAGATTTATCCCTGATATTGGGCACTTTTACTCATAATTGTCACAAACCATAAAATTATAACTTATTCAGACACACACACACATATATATATATATATATATGTGTGTGTGTGTGTGTATTCTAATGTTTTATGCGCCCTACTATGTTTGAACTCTTGTCAGTGACATCTGCGTATTTGTCTTGAATGAATTATAAAATGTATTGAATTGTTTTTAGAAAGTCGCGCACTTTCAAAGACTAACCATTTCTCTTCCTCCTTTATTTGACAGGAAAAACCATATATTATGGTGAAAGACGAAAACGCCGAAGGCAACAGCAGGTATGAAGGTTTCTGCATTGACCTGCTGCACGAAATCGCTCAGATTGTGGGGTTTGAATACACCATTGAATTGGTACCCGATGGCAAATATGGCGCGCCCAATGACAACCAAGAGTGGGATGGAATGATACGACAGTTGATTGACAGGGTAAATCAATTTGCTTTCCTATCGTTAATCAATTTCTTTTTCTATCCTTTTTTTTTTTTACTTTCAATTTTACTTGTAACCCAGTTAATTGAATATCATGAATATAGGCGTTATTTTTTTTAATGAATTCACGTGTTATCTCCTTCATAAAATAACTTGAGATCTTGAACTGAACTATATACATTTACCATCCGAGATGCAGTTGGCCATTGCCAATCATTTTCTCTAGGGCAGGGTCATTACCTGGCACGTGAGACGCCTCCAAGCGGGCCCGTTGAAAGAGCTTGAGTAATTTTTGATCTATCAGCCTATTAATGCACTGCCTCTTTTGGGGAAACTCCTAGAGGCTCTAATCAATGTGAATTGGTTCGTTATCTCTCATCACAGAGTCTTTTCTCATACTAACAATACGGCTTTCGTTTCTCCAGATTAACTGCTGATGTACTAACGATAATTGCAGAAAGACTCTATCATGCTCTAGATAAAAACTGTGAAACTCGGGCTGTAGCATTGGACATTTCGAGAGCCTTTGACAGTGTGTGGCATTCATGTCTTCTCCACAAGCTGATAAGCTACGGGATCTCCGGGCACGTTTTTGAGCTGATCCAGTGGTTCCTATCAAATCGTGAACTAAAAGTTGTCCTGAACGCTCACTCGTTTACATACATTCCTACTAAAGCGGGTGTCCTCCAGGGCTTCATCATTGGTCCTACGCTATTTTTAATCTTCATTAACGACCTCCACGATGACATCGGCTCTCAACTTGGTATCTATGTTGACGAGACTATTCTTTACTACTGCCTCAATAGTAAGGCTGACCAGTAAGACAAGGTCAAATTGGCTTTCGTGTAAAAACCTTTGCTTTTTTTCGACCGCTGCCGACCGCCGCTGGTCCGCCTTTTTTCAAAACTTTACCACGAAGTCGGCGTGCGGCGGTGCGCCCGTAACGCCTACTGCCGAAACAAACAACAACGGACAGCCGGCCGGCCGGCGCGATCGCGCACGCACGCACGCACCGCGACCGACGGCTTGCTTTCGTCCGCCACCCGGCGCCACGCCTTGATGCCCGACTGCCGCGCCACTCGCTCGCCGGCTCTTTCCACTTTAAGAATTTGAACTAGTTTCGTGTAAAAAATCTTTGCTTTTTTTCCAATTTTCGACCGCTGCCGAGCGCGTAGCTCACGCACAACGCTGGTCCGCCTTTTTTCAAAACTTTGAGGCAAAAGATGATTTGTTAATTTTATTTTTTTTCCATCAGAATGGCTGGTGCTATCCTCCAAGAAAGTGACTCATTTCGGGCTAATGTTCTCAGCTGACATGAGGTGTAATGACAACATTGAATACATCGTTAAACAGCTGCTAAGAAAGACAGTTCACTCTGTCCGGCGAGCCCAACTGTTCTCTCCGGAATCTATCTTGCATATCTATGTCTATCATTCGTCCATACTTAGACCATTGCTATCATATGTGGTCCGATGTCCCTGCTATTTTGTTGAAACTCCTTGATAATATACACTGTAGAATCGGCAATATTATTGGTCCTCATCTGGCGGATCAGCTTTAGCCACTTCCCCACAGTCGTAAGGTTGCCCCATTGTGCCTATTTAATAAATACTTGCATGGGAATTGTTCGGATGAGCTCTTCGCTATGATACGAAGACTATGAATTTAAGCGAAATACTAGACTGGCGGCGAGATCTCATCAATTTACAGTGGAGCTGGTTAGATATAGCCGTAACTTCTATGATAACATTTTATTATCCCACACTTCTCGCTTGTGGATCTCCCTCCCGGCTCCATGCATAAATTTAAATGTATATCAATCGCTATCTACTTTCTTCTGATTGCTTTTTTTTCTTTCTTCTCGTTATTAATGTTTTTGGTCCTTTTTCCGCCACACCCAGTATTCACTTGCAGGCTAGTGGCTGTACTTGGGGTGATACCGGCAGGCTAGTGGCTGTACTTGGGGTGATACCGATTAAAAATAATCTACATATGTATGTCCATCGTTAGGGTCATATTTTGTACGAAGTGGGCGTACAAATGAATAAAAAATTGTTCTAACCTCTTGTTACTCTTCAGAATGGGAATGGCTCTTCCTTGAAATTCTTATTATCGGCACTACAACTTTTGTGAAGTCAGTGGCAACTAGCTAGGTTACAAGATTAAGCTATCTTTACGATACATGTCGCGGATTTATCGGTGTTGGAAAAAGGTACTATGCCACATACTAAGATTGATTGATTGATTGATTGATTGATTGATTGATTGATTGATTGATTGATTGATTGATTGATTGATTGATTGATTGATTGATTGATTGATTGATTGATTGATTGATTGATTTCTTTCTTTCTTTCTTTCTTTCTTTCTTTCTTTCTTTCTTTCTTTCTTTCTTTCTTTCTTTCTTTCTTTCTTTCTTTCTTTCTTTCTTTCTTTCTTTCTTTCTTTCTTTCTTTCTTTCTTTCTTTCTTTCTTTCTTTCTTTCTTTCTTTCTTTCTTTCTTTCTTTCTTTCTTTCTTTCTTTTCTTTCTTTCTTTCTTTCTTTCTTTCTTTCTTTCTTTCTTTCTTTCTTTCTTTCTTTCTTTCTTTCTTTCTTTCTTTCTTTCTTTCTTCTTTCTTTCTTTCTTTCTTTCTTTCTTTCTTTCTTTCTTTCTTTCTTTCTTTTTTCTTTCTTTCTTTCTTTCTTTCTTTCTTCTTTCTTTCTTTCTTTCTTTCTTTCTTTCTTTCTTTCTTTCTTTCTTTCTTTCTTTCTTTCTTTCTTTCTTTCTTTCTTTCTTTCTTTCTTTCTTTCTTTCTTTCTTTCTTTCTTTCTTTCTTTCTTTCTTTCTTTCTTTCTTTCTTTCTTTCTTTCTTTCTTTCTTTCTTTCTTTCTTTCTTTCTTTCTTTCTTTCTTTCTTTCTTTCTTTTCTTTCTTTCTTTCTTTTCTTTCTTTCTTTCTTTCTTTCTTTCTTTCTTTCTTTCTTTCTTCTTTCTTTCTAATAGTATAATAAATTTAAAAAAAAAAAAAAATTTTATTTCATCCGTTTTGAGACGATGAAGTCCTAACGGATGAAACACACGTCACAAAACCTTTTTTAAATTTGCCATACTATATATATATATATTGTAATATAGCAACAACTCTAAGTAGAAGCTTATTAAACTTTATTTGTCTAATAGAGCATTAGCGCTGAAAACGCTTATTTTATATCGTGAATGGTTACAAGTGTGAGAGGAGATGGGATATGTTTATTTTATTACCATATACATACATACATACATACACGAGGGTCATTCAATAAAAAAGGTGAATTGTTCGGTACAAGACTTCTAATACAGATAGAAGCTTACTTTTCTTTCAAGGTAGTCTCCCAGTACTGTCACACACTTTTCCCATCTGTGCACAAGCACAGCCTCTCGTGAACGCTTTCAAGGGACCAAACAGGTAAAAGTCTGAAGGGGCAAGGTCTGGGCTGTAAGGGGGATGAGGGAGCCATTCCCAGCCCAGCTCGTTGATGGTCTGCACCGTTTGGGCTGCTGTGTGAGGCCTTGCGTCGTCATGATGCAAGATGGCTCCTTCTGACTGATGACACCTGCGTTTGTCCCCAGGCCCGTCTTCATTCTCAACACTACTCCGTCTTTCTTTAAGCTAATTTAGCCCAATTTTAGATATTTTTTGGCTGAAACATGTGGCACCATACAGTTGACATTCTCTTATGAATTTCAACTGGTTTGCACCCTTCAGAAACCAAAAACCTGATAACTGAACGCTGTTCAATCCTGGAGCATACTTCTTGGTCGGCCATCTTTGTTAATCGCCAAAACTCTCAAAGTTTTTTTTTAATCTGCAAAAGAAATTAAATCCATGTGAAAAATAAGTAAAAAAAAAAATAAAGAGTAAGCTTCTATCTGTATTATAAGTCCTTATACCGAAAAATTCACCTTATTCATTGAATAACCCTCATATATATATATATATTTATATATATTATAAATTAATAGATTTAAAATATGGTTTTACCGCTACACAGTGATGACCATGTTTCAGAAATGGAAGCTAAAGCCCCTGAATTTAATTTTGTTATTAAACCAAAGACATCAGTTCCATTTCCTCATCAAGCGAATTTTGGAGTAACTTACTTTTTAAAATTTACGGTTGTTAACGGCACAGGAAAGATTCATAGTTTGAGGGTTTCCCTCTACCACCCCTTGTCTAGATGAATGGATTTATCGGTAACCTTGGAAACCCTCAAACTATGAATCTTTCCTGTGCCGTTAACAACCGTAAATTTTAAAAAGTAAGTTATCTATAAGAACACCGGATTTTATATCTTACTGTTCTTTCCTTTTTATTTATATATATATATATATATATGCAATGGAACACTTGTTTTAGATTAGAAATATGATGAATCTGATATTTCCTGCGTTTTTACAGATTTGTTTAGGCTGTATATATTTCTCTCTGAACGCAAAGAATTCAGTAACATGAAAACAAATATATTTTAATGATTTCTATATTAAATAAAAAATTTATAAAACCCAAAATATGCTCTAAAACTAAAAATTTTGAATACATAAAAATTGATCTCTTAAGGGGTTAATTCTTCTTTCCTAGAAAATATATTGTTATTTCGCTATTAAAATTGCTATGCTACTAAAGAAATATACAACAAAAAAAATGATTGACATATTAAATCAACCAATCACACTTCACTCTCATTAAATGTTCCGCCTACAGATGTTTGTTGCCATCTACTTCTCGTTTCGCCTCCTGACAAATATTTTTACTTTTGTTAATTTATTGGTTTCTTTTATATGTTTCATTTTTTTTTCTGTGTTCTTTGATTTTCTATTCGTTTAATTGAAGTATGAGGGCAAACTCTAAATAATATTTTTTAATACCAATAGCTGATTGGCTGAATCACCCAACCAATCAGATTTATTCTTTCTTCTTTATTGGGTTTCCTAATTTTGTCCTGATTTTCTTTACAGTATTTACGTAGCTTTAATCCACACTGTTGTCGAACTTCTCTCCATCAAAAAAAATAACACGATTAATTTAAATATGTCGAGAAATAACAAATTAAATGTGTTTATCTTTTTTTTCTTTTCTGTTTATTGTCTCATTTATTATTCTTTTAAAATCCTAAATCTTTTTGTGACCTCCTCTCACTGGTAGAAAGCAAAGTAAAACAGAACTCTTTAAGAATATAGGTTTTAATACAAGAATTTATAAATATCAACTAGCTTCAACTTAGTTCATTACAAAAGAATCTGATAACGAATTAAAGAATAGAAATTACATGTTGCAACACTATTTAAATGGGTGAAGGGCCTACGCCTTTAAAATCAGCTTTTAAAATCTTGCCTTCTAACAAGAATCGAACGTCAAACACTGAAATATGCAACCAAACCAGTTACCTAAAGTAGTACGTGATTCACACCAGGAAACACATGAGGACTGAGTCGAATATAATGTCCATCACGAAATTTGATCTAAGAAGAGTTGATCTGTGGTGACCACAATTTGTATTGGGTTCACCCTAAAAGATACCAAAGCGGGATGTCACTTGAAACGATCAAATATTCTAAGAGTTTCCACGGTCGATCTAGACGATAATCTCGAAGCCAAGACGAGGATCATCAAAGAAACTATGTGGGTGCGCCAACAGGAACAAGGATGTGCACATAAGATATACACACAAAAACAACCGGATAAAAGAAATTTATATGAAGGCTCGGCCTAAAAGAGGAGATGAATAATACCTCAAACCCTCCAAAAAACGTGATCAAACGTTCGAAGAAAATCCAGAAACCACATGAATTCCATTCGGCTGATGTTAATTTCACTAGAATAAATAGTTATTTAAGATTTAAAATGTTACTCTTCTTAGCAGATGTTAGTAGCATTGACTTCGACAGTTATGTATTTCACCACGTTTAAATATTAACTGTTAATTCTTGATGTACAGTGCGATATAATAGGCTATTTATTTTAATTCAAAACCTAAGTAGATCCATTTTCATAGCACTGTCTCAGAAGCCAAAGGCTAACGAATGTGAAATAGCTCAGACAATCAGCCTAATGTGACATATAACAAATCTTATCATCCGAATTCTGATTAACAGAGCTCCCGGGTTCGTTAAATATACTGGATCAAGGAATGCTTTATCTAAGCTCATAATGATATGAAAAAATAGCAATATAAATGCAAACGCATGTATACCTAGGTTTTATAGATTATGCAAAAGCTGTTGATAAAATACGTCACAAGGGCCTATTGGAACTTCTAAGTAACACTGACATAGTGGGAAGGATATAAAAATAATTTAGAACCTAACCTGGCAGAAAGCAGCCTACAAAGGATAGAATACTAATTCATGTAAAAATACAAACATAGAAAGTGTGTGAAACAAGTATATGCATTCTCAATGGACGTATTCAATGAGGCGATTCTGAGAGAATTAGAAGTCCTATCAGGATTCCACATTGGCGGCCTCAATCTTAATAAATTAGATGTACAGGGGAGACAGTGATGATAGCAGACATAGCACAGAAGGTAATGAAGGAAAGCGATAAGAAAGGCCTAAACATCTAGTGCAAAAAGATAAAATACAGAATGCATGTTTTTTTTTTAGCAAAAGGAATAGTACAACATACAAAATGGAGATACCAAAACAGAGGTCTGAAAGTGCGACACTGAAACCCGAATGTTCATTGGGATAGTGAAAAATGCCTTCCAAAATATAAGCAAAGTATTAAGAAACAGGAAGATTTCGTTAGAAACAAAGAAAATACTACTAAACCGTTAAGTAATATCAGTCCTCTTATATGGCACTGAATGCTACACAAGAAATGAAGAAGAGACTTAATGCAACAAAAATCTATTTCTACACTAGAGTGTTGGGAATACCATGGAACGAACGTGTGAGCAACGACCAAGTTTTAGAGAAAATGGAAACAAAAGGGACACTTATATCAGAAAGAGACACTTGAAAATTATAGGGTACATAATGAGGAAAGTGGGCTTCGAAAATTTGATACTCACATGGCAGAATGCAGGCAAGAGAGACAGAGGAAAACAACGAAAAACCTTGAGTAAATAAATGAGAGAACAAAGTTTAGGAGAAATAACAAAAAGACAAACTTTATTAAAGGACAGGTAATTGTGGAGAGCCACGATCGCTAACTTCCTGAAGAGAAACGGCACATAGAAGTAGAAGAAGAATATTGCGTGTGCCATTAGCATAATAGTTATTGAGTACCGAGTTCAATTTCCGGCCTACTACGTTCACTATCACGCAAAGCTCTAACGTAAATCCTTTCTTCTCCTCCAAGATATGGGTTAAATATTAGAATAGACTGGGCTCTCTTGTTCTGGGTGTCAATCAGTCGAAAATAAGAAAATTACCGAATTCAAAATCTTTCAGAAGGCAAGAGGCGATAACTCCATAATTTTATCCAATAAGTCATGTGAATTCACAGATAAAAAAAAGAAAAGGAATCCGTGGATAACAACGATCGCTTACGTCCTGAAGCAAAACTCACCCTCCTAAAATCGTTGAAATATTTCAGTCATCGATTTCGTATCTGAAACATCTGACGGTTTATGTCCTTAAAACACACATAAAAACCATCATCTTAAAAGTTCATTTAACTGACGATCTGTTCTGTGAGTATTCAACAATGTAATCCGAACGTGCATTGGAATAGCCATGAAGCCTTCCAAAAACAAGAGTACTCAGAAATAGGGTAAATGTCGTTAGAAACAAAGAAAATAATGTTGAAATGCTATGCAATATGACTCTTCCAATGTGGCAGTGAATACCGGGCAATTTCTTCAGAGATGAAGAGAACACTCAAGGCAACAGTGACGTATCAAGTAAACAACGGAGTAGCCTTAAGAGAGACTGAAAACTGGTATTTAGAATCTGAAAGAGATACGTGAAATTTCTTGGACGCAGAAGGAAGGAGTGTTGGTTAAAACTGACATACACCCCTGCATCCCATTAGAATGTCTGAAGACCAACTTCTCGAGAGCTCCTCTCTGCGGCTGCTCGGTCTCACGCTGTCCGCTGATCTGAGATGGAACAAATACATCGAGTCAATTGCTTCATCCACCGCAAGGAAATTTGGCTCCCTGTGCCGGGCCAATAAATTTGTTTCCCCGGAATCGATCCTCCAAATCTATAAATCAACCATTCGCCCTTGCATGGAGTATTGCTGCCATATACGGTCTGGAGCCCCTGCTGTTTGTCTCAGGGTTCTTGATAAGATCCAGAGACGGATATGCAATGTAATTGGCCCTGATCTGTCATCTCGTCTGCAGTCGCTCTCTCACGTTGCCTCGCTCTGTCTTTTTTACAAATACTTTCTCGGTAATTGCTCCGATGAGCTACTTTCGCTGGCTCCCAGGCCTCATGAATTTAAACGTCCTACGAGGCTGGCATCCCGTTCCCACCCCGTCACCGTTGAAACTGTTAGATGTAGACGTCTCTTCTACTCCAATAGCTTCATGTCTCGCACATCTCGCCTGTGGAACTCCTTTCCTTATTCCTGTTTCCCTGACAAATATAATCTCCAACTATTTAAGTGTAACGTCAATCGACATCTCCAGTTGCCTTGATCTATCCACTTCCCTTCTCCACATCCTTTCACCTTTCATTCCTATCTGCTCTCGCTCCAAATCTTCTGTAACCCCCTTGCCTTGATCGATCCACTATCTTTTTCCACATCCCCTCCTTTACCACTCCTATCTGCTCTTCCTCCAAACCTTCTGTAACCCCTTGCGTGCCAGTGGCTTCCAGCCTTGCTTGGGGTGATAAGCTTAAAAAAAACAAAAAACAAAAAAAACACAGGACTTCTCGGAGGTAAAAGTGACATGTGGTGACCTCAGGCCACATGAATGACGAGCTTGCGTGAATGTACAGCCGAAAGGAGTTTGGAAGAATATTTAAAAATACTAACAGCTACAAATGCGTGGAGAGCCATGATCGCCCACAACCTGAAATGACACGGTATATAGAAGAAGACGGTGAGTTTTTAGAAAAGATGTCTAAGCAGGAACGCTTAAATGTTCACCCGGAAACAGTGGAAATGATTACGTGATAGTAATGTCGGATCCTTTATTTACAAAAGGCAAGCGAATCAAAAAGAACCAATTTAGACATTTAGATAATGAAACCACAATTTGTATTCCGTCACAGTTACAGTCTGAAACTTCATTTGGCGTCTTTGAAATTTCTGTTCAAAACCTAACCTGAAATATTTGTCGATCAACAAGAACTTGAACAATGCCAAAGACTTTCGATGTCGAATGGGTTATTACAAGTTTCAAGTGTTCATTCCCACAGAAATAAATTCAATGTATCTTTCAAGTGCTGTCTGAAGCAACTGAAATAGATAATGCGATAAACTTATTAAATAAGGATATGTTTAATTTAGTGCGTTTTAAAGTTTACCGCGTTATTTGAAAATTCTTTCTTAGAAATACACGCCACAGATATGTTAGAGACAACTTTATACATTGAATATTTGCTTTTGTCCGTTTCAATAAAATATTCATATTTATTTTATGTTAGGACGACCAAAGTTAGATAGATACATCGATAGGTATGACTAAACTGTGATAGATACATAGATATATACGAACAGGGTGAGCTAGATAGATAGATAAGAATGAAGTATGATAGATAAATATATATATATATATATATATATATATATATATATACCAATAGATACGAATAAAGTGATAGATATATACGAATAGAGTGAGATACATAGATAGATAGATGCGTATAAAGTCTGATAGATAGATAAGAATGAAGTGTGATATATATATATCCTTTTCCTTTCCCCCATATCATTTCCGTTGAGTTGACCGATTAAATAGGTCAATGTCTGATCCTTACCCCCTCCTTCCTCAATATTAAGTACTATATTAAAAAGAAATATAAAAATAAATTTTAAAACTCTCCCTTCCCTCTCTAACCTCGACCACGTCTCTCACACCATCCCTCACTACCCTATATGTCAAATTATAAGCTTAATACTGCCCGTCAAAAGTGTAAATTTTAATTTCATTTCACCTTTTGAAAATGATGTCTGAAGATTCAGAGAAAAATAAAATTCTCTGGTGAAATAAATTATTACAATGGAGCCTTAGAGTGGTCTGTTTTTATCTCTCTCTCTCTCTCTCTCTATATATATATATATATATATATATATATATATATATATATATATATATATATATATTATTTAAATTTAAAGAAAAACAGACCACTTTAAGGCTCCATTGTAATAATTTATTTCACCAGAGAATTTTATTTTTCTCTGAATCTCCAGACATCATTTTCAAAAGGTGAAATGAAATTAAAATTTATATATATATATATATATATATATATATATATATATATATATATATATATATAGTGAGAGAGAGAGAGAGAGACGAATAAAGTGTGATAGATAGATAGAACTCAACAACTTATTTGTCTAATTCACGTTTCCCAGATTCAGCGCTCATCAGGTTCAAATAAATAAATATTTAGTGGACTATGTGCTTGTTTTCTGCTATAATATCTGAACTTGGTCCTCTGAAAGCATATGAACTCTATTGTATCCTGAGACTGGCTCCTATTCTCTGTAAATTCTAAAATAGATGTATTACTGTTTCTTGTTTTCTTCCTTATTCGGAATTTTCTTTCGTGCCAGTTTTTTTTTTTGTTTGTTTGTTTTTTTAAAGTGAACGAACCGTCTAATTATTTGAATTCTCTATTATTTTATCGATTTTTGTCAAAGTACTAGATGCTCCAATCAACTCTGAATTGGTTAAACATCTCTCACAGAGTCTCTTTGCAAAGAATATGCACTTCACTTGTCTATGTCAACTGCCGGTTATTGCTGAAAGAGTCCCTCGAGGTTTGATAAGAATGGTGAAGTTCGAGCTCTTGCCTTAGTTATGTCGATGACATTTGACAGGCTTTGTCAAGGTGGTCTTGTAGTGTTAAAGTGTTTCTGGCGGAATTTTTGATTTGATTCAGTCCTTGATATCAATTCGCGAAATGAAAATTATCTTGAACGCCCATTTCTCTAAACCTTTTTTACATTAATGCGGGTCTCTACCAGGGTTCTATCTTTGACTCTACCTTGTTCCTAATATCAATTACCGACCATTCTGGCGTCATCAGTTCTCGAGCCGATATCTCTGTTGATGACCCAAGTATTTACTCCTGTCTTAATGGTAAGTCTGCAAGTTTCCATATAAATCTTATTTAATATTATATATGCGTGTGTGTGTATGCATGTATACACACACACACATATATATATATGTATATATATTGGAAATAAAGAGATATGTGGATGCGAATAGATTTTATTAGATAGATACGAATAAAGCGTGATAGATAGATAGATAGATAGATACTAATGAAGTGTAATTATTAGATAGATAGATAAAAGCTCAAAAACTTTTTCAATTCAAGTTTTGCAGATACAGCGCTCATCAGGTTCAAGTAAATAGCCATTTAGATGACTATGGGGTTTCGTTTGACGTTAACAGAGAAAAAGTGAGAAAAGGTAAAAAAAAAACAATTAGTATAAAGTGAAAAAAAAACGAAAAGACAAATAACCATGACATTCTACACGTACGCACATATGCACAAACGGGCGCACGCGCACGAATGCACATAGATACGCGCAGATGCATTATATAAAATTGCAACAATGAAAAAGAATAAAAAAGAAAAATTGAGAAGAATAAACAGTCACTTGCTGATATACCTGACGAGTGGAAGGAGTGATTCCCGTGGTTCCGTTTACGAAACTCTTGATTAGTGATGCTGAAGGTAACATCAATCAGCTAATATATAGATAGATAGATAGATAGTGTATATTTAGGCAGCCATTTTTCCATTAATGCATGTTTCATTAAATAATATAGACAAGTTTTGTCTATTTATTTTAAGTAAATTCCTTTCATATTGTCGAATAAGCTTTTTAGCATTATCACTGAAACACGAAAGAAAATCACTATGTTGATACATGTTTTGATTGTTAATCCTGTCTAAGCTTTCGGCTTACATAAGCCATCATCAGCAAAATATAACATTTTCTTCATTTTCACTCTTACATTGTTATGTGTGACGTCAGGAACCGCAATGCGATATTTTTCTTCCTGCGTTTCATATGCACGAATTTATCGTTGCATAGCAATCTTCCATGCAAATAAAACAAACTATTATTGTTGCAATGTCTGCATAACAAATCTAAACATGTCTGTCTGTCTGTCTGTGTGTGTGCAAATATGAAGAAAAATAGGAAAGAACATTTTATTTGCAATGTCCGCAGAACGAATCTAAAACAAAAATTACCATCTTTGTTATGTAATTATTATTTAATTTATTGTAATGTACTTGTATTCTCTGATGATGACTTATGTAAGCCGAAAGGTTAGGCAGGATTAACAATAAAATCATGTATCAGCATAATGATTTTCTGTCGTGTTTCAGTGATAATGCTAAAAAGCTTATTCGATGATATGAGAGAAATTTACTTAAAATAAATAGACAAAACTTGTCTATATTATTTAATGAAACATGCATTAATATATATATATATATATATATATATATATATATATATTGTGTGTGTGTGTGTGTGTGTGTGGCATCCAGAAACTGTATTTTTTAGGGTGTTACAGAGGCGTAAGTCTGTATCTATTAGCATCACACGAAAGTACGGAACCGGGGAAAGATCTTCAATATCGTCATGGTTTCATTTTCCGTCAGTATAGCTTTAGAAATCCTGAAAATTATTAAACCTGCACCACAAAACTGTATTTGATTGCATAGCAAAATCAATATTTTTTATTAAAAATACCTCCAATATTTACTCGAAATTAATGGTTCGGACCGTATTACATATACTACAAATGTTATTACTTCAAACTTTATTAATAGTGAATAATAGCGTATTTGAAATAGACGTCACATTTTTATTTTTGTTTTAAGCAGTGTATCTGTCGGCCAGTGTATTCGAGAAATCTGCATAAAGAAAATGTGCTTTCCTGCAGACATCCGAATAGCGTCCCCTTTGTTGGATAAACCAAAGAAGGGCGCAGTTTCGTTCCCTGCCGGAGAACAGAATTTCTTTATTCAGATTTCTCGAATGCGCAGGCCGATAGATGTAATGCTCCTGTTTAAAATAAAAATCCACTAATAATAGTTTTTAAGTAATAATAATGTCGCAATAAAAATGAATCCCTTAATTTGTGTGTGTGTGTACATACATACATACATATATATATATTATATATATATATAATCCTTTACAAATAGATATAATAAAATAACTTCGAATGTGTTCAGGTGTATGACTATATATAAAAATGCACGTATATGAATAAATGCACACACACACATACATATATATATATATATATGTGTGTGTGTGTGGCGTATTATATATATATATATATATATATATATATATATAATATATGTGTGTGTGTGTGTGTGTTTGTTTGTGAGCGTGTGCAAATATATAGAAAAATAGGAAAGAACACGTTAGGTAAATAATCCGGAGTTCTTTAGTATTTTTTTTTTTTTTTTTTTTTTAAAGTGCCCCATACATAAGTAGAGCTTAAATTATGATTATTTTTTATTTTTTAATTATATTAAAATTAATTTAATTAGAAAACAGACAACCTTAAGGGTCCTTTGATTATATTTAATTCCCCAGGAAGTTGTTTTTTCTTGGTTCCTCAGATCACATTTCCAAGCACTAAAAATGATTTTAATTTTACGTATTATTTTATACACTTTTGAGGGGTAGTTTTAAGTTGATGTAAGGTGATGGAGATAGCGGGGGAGGACGACGACAGATATGGTCAAAATTAGAGAAGGGAGGAAGAGATAGGAAGGGAGAGCTCTCTGGATTACATCCTCCTTGGGATTATCTATACGGATTACCAAACTTTTCATTACCTACCTACCTACCTACCTATATATATATATATATATATATATATATATATATATATATATATCTTGAACTGACCAAGAAGACTTTACCTTAAAAAAAATCGTATACTTTGTAATTTTTTCAGAGTTTAGGAACACTCATATTTATCTCTCTGTCTCTCTCTGCATATATATATATATATATTTTATAAAACATACATATAACAAACTATTTCTAATTCTAACAGTTAAAATATAATCCTTGAAAATGGCTAAATGTATAGCCGAAAGCGCTCGGATAAAAAGAACATTCGGACAGTTTTTATATAATTTATCATCCGAAAAGAAAAATATTATTAGATCGCATGAGAAATTGTATAAAAAACTAAATAAAAGCACCTTGTCAGTCGTTTTTAATGAAATGTGCATGAAAGAAGGATTGCTGCCTAAATACACAAATATATATATATATATATATATATATATATATATATATATATATATATATATATATATATATATATATATATATGTATGTATGTATGTATAGATAGATATAGATAGATAGATAGATAGATAACGAGAGGGAGCGAGAAAGAGAGAGGGGTGTATGTGAGTGTGTGTGGATATTCACATTAAGAACACTGAAATATATGCGGCTGTAAGTAACTCATGACAAATTAGAAATTTGTGCCTATTTGCGTCAATGTATTTCGACTTAAATTTAATGTATGAAAAGCAAAAGCAATGCAAATACAGGCGTACGTGTAATTCCACACCATTACACCACGAAGCAGATTTAAATATAACCTTCCTGTGAAATTTAACAGAAAAAATTTAAACACTTCTCGCAATAATATAATAAACGAAAGAAAATAACAGTGATATTAATATAATTTTACGAATATATACATGGAAATATCTATTTTTTTTAAATAAATATGGACGCACTCATATACCTACAAGAACATACATACATACATACATACATACATACATACATACATCCAGATATAAATTTAAATCAGTGTGTTTAAAAAAGCACGGTTAGAAAGTAAACCCGAAATTCAAATAATATTTATATTCGTGCGAATTTTGATTTTGTAATCACATTTTGAATCTGCAAATTATATTTCATTCTGTGAATATATTTGTAAGCTTAATAGTTTTTCTTTATAATTGTGCATGACATTAAAACTTAATAATATCGTAGATAGATAGATAAATGCGAATGAAATGTGACAGATATATATATATATAGATAGATAGATAAAAGCGAATGAAGTATGATAGATAGATAGAAGCGAATGAAGTATGATAGATAGATAGAAGCGAATGAAGTATGATAGATAGACAGAAGCGAATGAAGTATGATAGATAGACAGAAGCGAATGAAGTATGATAGATAGACAGAAGCGAATGAAGTATGATAGATAGACAGAAGCGAATGAAGTATGATAGATAGACAGAAGCGAATGAAGTATGATAGATAGACAGAAGCGAATGAAGTATGATAGATAGACAGAAGCGAATGAAGTATGATAGATAGATAGAAGCGAATGAAGTATGATAGATAGAAGCGAATGAAGTATGATAGATAGATAGAAGCGAATGAAGTATGATAGATAGATAGAAGCGAATGAAGTATGATAGATAGATAGAAGCGAATGAAGTATGATAGATAGATAGAAGCGAATGAAGTATGATAGATAGATAGAAGCGAATGAAGTATGATAGATAGATAGATAGAAGCGAATGAAGTATGATAGATAGATAGATAGATAGAAGCGAATGAAGTATGATAGATAGATAGATAGATAGATAGAAGCGAATGAAGTATGATAGATAGATAGATAGATAGAAGCGAATGAATTATGATAGATAGATAGATAGATAGATAGAAGCGAATGAATTATGATAGATAGAAGCGAATGAATTATGATAGATAGAAGCGAATGAATTATGACAGATAGATAGAAGTGAATGAAGTATGACAGATGCGAATGAAGTGGGACAGAGGCAAATGAAACTAGATAGATAGATTTGTGTACAGAATTATTCACCCCTCTTCCATAATTTCAAATAAAGCTGTAATACGTCAAATTTTCATTGAAACTTCATATGCATTTTTCACAACTGTTGAAATCATGGATTTTTAAGAATGTGCAGTGATGCCGAAAACATTTGTTTTTATTTTAAATGTTAAACAATAATACAAAAAATAACTCCAAAGAATATTTAACATAGGACAAAATTATTAGTCCTCTTCATTTAATAATCAGTTCTGTATTATTCTTGATTATTGCTTTTAATCATTTTTCAGAGTACCTTATAAGATCACTACATACACTGATAGGCATTTTGCTCCATTCCTCCTTGGCAATAGCTTCTACTTCCTCCAAATTCAAACAACTTCTTTCTCTTACTGTTTTCATCAAATATGCCCATACATTTTCAATGGGGTTTAAGACAAGACTTTGTGTGGGATGCGCCAATGCCTCAATTTTGTTGTCATCAGAGAATTTTATAAAATTTTGTGCCTTGAGTTTGCGCTCATTATTATGTTGGAACGTCCAGTGAACGTCCCTTTCGTGAACTTTGTTTTATATTATTTCCAAGAATAGCCAAATACTTCTCTTTATCCATGATACCCTGTACCCTCACTACTACTCCTCGTCTAGAAGCAGCAAAACATCCCCAGAGAAGAATTCTCCCACCACTGAGATTAATTGTAAGGAATGTATTTTTGATTTGTGAGCTTCATTCGCTTTCCTCCATATATAATGGGACATCATATGACCATATAATTCTAGCTTGGTTCCATATTTACTCCCATTTTCTAGAGGCTTTCTAGCATCAGATAATCTCCATTTATATATTTAATCTTTTTCTACAGGCTTTCTAGCATCAGATAATCTCCATTTATATATTTAATCTTAAGCAAAGGAGATTTTTGGTGGCGACAATCTCAAAATCCTACTCGATGAATGCATCTAGTAACTGTCTTCGTTTATACATTCAACCCTGATATATTTACATCGTTGACAATGTCATTTTTCATTGTGAGGATTCTTCGAGACATCTCTATTTTCCTTTCTTTTCTCATAGAAATTTAAAGTTTTCTGCTATTAATTTATTCCCAACACAATGAGTTTCGTTGTACTTCTTGATAATGCAATGAATTTTCAATGTAGAAACATTTAAATGCTTGGAAAGTGTTCTATGTCAATCACCTTTGTTTGTACGCATCAACTATCTCCATTCGGAGCTTCTTGAGAAATTCAGCCATCTTCTCTATGGTTGCAGAATGAATGATTTATCGCGGTACGTGGCATTCACATATTGTCTTCTTCATTACCTTTAGAATTTTATAGAATCAGGTTTCTTCATTACCTTTAGAATTTTATAGAATCAGGTCAATACTAATTCATTTTTAAAGGGTGTTTGTATTAAATGTCAGATTAAGAAAAAACGTTACAATTGCCATTGAGCAATATTATTTCATAATTTCCATACGTGAGTGTGGAGGAGGGCGAATAATTTGGGACTGCACTAAGTTTTAGAACAATCTGTGAATATGAATATAATAGATCGATACTTCTAAAAATTTCAAGAATTATTCAAAACTAAATATAGAAACAATTACGTATGGTAAAATCAGTAAGTACTTACAAATACTCGCATTTCCTCAGAAAATATGCAAATATTCAGTGGGGGTGAACTTTGGATATGAATAAAGTGTGATAGATAGATAGATAGATACGCACAGGCGGATTCTCTTAGACTGTCTTCTATTTCGATATAAAAATCATTTTAGTGAATGTAATACTTGACGTTGTTTGAAGTAAGTTCTACATATGTCCAAGGTATGTTACATGACCGACTGTCTTAATCCATCACTATCCGTCTTGAGGAGAGTTCCTTTTAAGTAACGGCGGGTGCGTACCTTGATTTTTATTAAGAGAGAACAAGAAAAGAAATCACCCTGAAAATACCAAAAAAGTCAAGAAAGATAATGAAGTGGGTAGCTGTTGAAATATTTGACCTAATGAAAATACGACAGCAGGCAGGGCCAAGAAAATGGCATCGGCTAGAGAAAAGCATCAGAAATAAATGCGAGCAAATAAGAAAAAGAATAAGAATTACATAATGCGAAATGTGCAAACATAGAACAACTGCAGAACATAGACATAGGATATCGGCATAGCAAAAAATAACAGAATAGAAAGCATATTCTTCCCTAGGATGCATAAAATTTAACGGGAATCAATCATAATCTATATATAAAATTCTGTAACATCCGTCCGTCACCCCCGCTAAAATAACCATACATTGACAGATCAAAATCAAATTTTGAGAAGTATAATTGGGTTTACTAGGGTAGCTTAGTACAGTAAATTTTCATTAACTTTTTGAAAAAAAATTAAAATTTAATTATTCAACATGCAAAATATTCCCACTATTTTAAAATTAATTTACTGATTAAAATAACAAATATCTATTTTAATAATGCAATATTGTATTTTGCATTTCTTTTCTTTAAGTTCTTATACATACATGAATCCAGTTTCCAGTTCCCCCTGCATTTGCGAGAACAATAAACAAATCACACAGCCAAATGATTCAAAAAGTTAGAATTTTGCTCCAGAAAGAAATATGGTCAGTTTTATGTTGCATGCTTAAGAGTAAGAAATCCTTAGAATTTATTCTTCGCTTTTAAAAACGAAAAAAATTTCTTAAAAATATTGTTTAGCCTGAAGTCCTATAAAATTAAATTAAATTAAAGAAATTATTAAATCGCGAAGTAGGGTTTTTGCCAAAGTATTTTTCCAAACAAATCAGCTTATTCAAATTTCTTCGATTGCTTTGCGTGATTGAACGAAACGTAGAGATTGTAAATCTCGGCAAAAAATATTAGCGATAACTTCAACAATACTAAATATTGTGATTATTTCACCACGCGTCAACGTGTTGAAAAAACATTTTACTAAAAGAAAAAATGTTAAAAACGTCGAATGAGTACATAGGAAATCTCTTCTATTAAAATAAAAGGGAAAACCCTAAAACACTCAAACATTGGATACATTCTATATTACATACAATTATGGAAGTATTGGTAATATTAAAACCAGTGGTTAGGTCAGCATTGACCCACACTGGCCTAGAGAATAAAACAAAAAGTTCAGGCGAATTTTTTTCCTATTATTAATTTACGTCTATTAGAACTGAAATTATCTCTAGACCTCAAGGAACTCGTATATCCGATCTATTGCTAAAGGTTGCTGTGAAAATGGTTCGTTCACTGTATCGCTCCACTGTGTAAACCATTGTGACACTGGTAAATGAAAAAAGACTAAGTTGGAATATGTGCTTTGAACAGAACGAAAAGCGTTAAGTTGGTTGTTTGGGGTTTTATGGCATATCAACCACTATGGGTTATTTAATGCCAGATCCAGTATTTACTAAATATTTCAAAAATGTATAGCTGGCAACATCATTGTTTCAAAAACGTATAGCTGGCATTATCATTGTTTCAAAAAAGTGTAGTTGGCAACATCATTGTTTCAATGTGCTGGAAAAGACCTGGAAGTTCACTATTTTCCCATAGCTGGGACCCCAACAGGTGCTACCACCCCGGGTCAGGGTGGACCTGGGAACAGCAGCAATTAAGAGGTGGTTCCACGCTTCCTCAAAACCTCCTGATCAGAGGCCGGATGCAGTTTAACGTCGTACCCAGGACGAAAAGATTTAAGTTAAAATATAGCCTTGAACAAGGCGAAAAGCGTTAAAGAATTGAACGATAGATAAACTAAGAAGCGAAATTGCTTTTATTTTTTAATGTCTGTTTTTTAAGCACGGACAACTTGAAGAAAATTACTCTGTTGTTTCGGGAAAAGATATTACCAACGAGGCCATTCGGGGAAAGATATTACCAACGAGGCCATTCGGGGAAAGATATTACCAACGAGGCCATTCGGGGAAAGATATTACCAACGAGGCCATCTGAAAAATGCTGGGCCGAGAATTGATTGATGGGGCTGCCTTAAAGTTGGGGTTACGAAAACATCTCAGGAACAGCCGGAAAAGAAGGTCAATTGAGGAGATAAAGTTTTAAAGCGAAGTCAAATGGAGAAAACTGATTGATGATTGCTGTCAGAAATTAGAAGACTGTAAAAACGATCCCAGAGAAAGAATTTTATACTTTGCCTAAGTGAAATTACGATATAAGGATTACGGTAAAAGGGAATTAGCTGGTTAATTTCTGATTCTAAAGACAGGACAAAAAAAAACTGGGAAAATTTGTTGACTTCAATTAAAGTAATAAATACGATTACTGATCAAAAGATAAGCCCAAATTGTTCGCCCACAGAATTTGAAAATCGAATTTGTCAAGATGACAACCGAAGGAAGAGGCTTAGGCGAAGTACCAAGAGAGACGGAGGAATTGCCTCCGCACATTTGCAGGTAATGGTACGAGGTACAAATAAGAGAAAGGAGTTATCGAGATGGGTTAGTACCTACGACCACTGCCCATCGAAAAGAGGTCTTCAAATTTGGAAGGATAATTAATTTTCCAAAACCAGACAACAAAGAACTCTTTTTGGAAGACAGAGGAAGCCCCGAGTCCCCAAACACTTGAGCACCCATACCGGTCTTGGGTAAGATAAAAATATAAGCAGAGCGCTGAAACGACCAAGACAGAATGCTAATTGAAGAAGCAGACGACGAGGAGCGACCACGCTGCCGAATCCCACGTGACATGAGGCCCGACTTCAGTCTTGCTTCAGACTTAGCTAAAATGAGTAAAGTGTCACGATAAAATTCAAAGGTTAATATTTCTGTACAAATAACGATATAAACCACATAGAAAATTTAACCGAATAATTTCCTGTCTTCTTTTTTCCTCTGCAAAGAACATTGTTCATTTTTTCCTTGTGACACAGCTACGTCGTGGTTCGAACCAACGCTACAATTGCTGACGACAGCTCAGTCTTTTCCGGCTGCGTGATTAAAGAGTACAACATGGCGGAGCAGAGCCCAGACTGGGATGGCTACTTCAACAACCAGCGGCAGTATTGACCAGAGTAGGATTTAATCAAGGACCGACCGTCAAGAAGTGTCATAACTGTACTCACCCTAATATATTCTATCTTTACAAGAGTCTGATTAGAAAAAACAATGGAGTACTGCTGGATCTGCCCAGTCATGACTTGCCTGTCTTGCTAGAGTTTAACAACGTTTACGCAGCCTTGCTTGTGGTGAACTCTTCTCAAATCTTTGAACGTTGCCAGCTTCTCTCTTTTATATTGTTTTCATAACCTCTAAGTTAATGAAAGCGTTTTTCTTTTGCATTGCAGCTAAATATTGATTTTCTGGTGTTTTCATATTAAGTGTATCAGTATTTTTCTTGATAACTTCTAGCGTAACTATAGCGGAAGAGTGGCTGTCTTTAAATAATATAATTTTATAACGTTCCAGTTCTTCAGATTTGGACATAACATAAAATTATTACACTGATTTTTTTTTGCAATAATATTCACCCTGTACAAGTACCAAGGGTCACTCAAGGTTACAGAGTAAGAGACACAGTTTATGGAATATGTGGGGAAGATAACGATTGAACCGAATCTTGAAACAGCGGTCCGCGAGAAGAATCTGCTCGATTGGAACTTATATGTCACCAGTAGAATAGGAACTGAATGAGGGTAGTTCGCTACAATGTGCGTGACACAGCGAGTCTTAGCCGCTAAGGTTAGAACTGGTTGATCTAAGAAATCTAGTTAGTCTGGACACTTTGATGGAAATAGCGATAGAACAGTGAGACTATCTATCTATCTATCTAGGCCTAATCCTTATCTATCTATCACAGTTTCTGCGTATGCACATATCTACCATTTTTTATACGTATCTATGGTAGAAAATAATTCGTCACCCACAAGAATGCGGAGAGACTTTTGGCCCCTATCGAGACTGGAAAGTGAAAACTGGACAGTTCCTGTCCATATATGTCAGCTGTACCCTATCATACGATATCATCATGTCGATAAATAGAATGTTAAAATGTATTATTATTATTATTATTATTATTTCCTTTGATATCTGGCATTTACACATTTCTTTCCGGGTCCCGCCCAGGGACCTAAGGTTAGAAATGGCATCATGACACGTTCCACTGCAAAAATAAAAAATAAAATAAAAAAATAATTACATAGATAAAGCCCTTCGTAAAGTGTGGGCTGTACTTGTCAGAACAATTTTTTGTATCTCTTTGAAGCATGGACTTCCAGGGATCCCTTCAATCAGCTTACTGGAATCTTTTCCAACCAGTCCAAGGGCTCCAACTACAACAGGAATTGTTGATGTTCCCATGTGCCACATTTTTGAGATTTCTATTTCAAGGTCCTTGTATTTTGACAGCTTTCCGAATATCTTCAAAGATACATTGCAGTCTGCAGGGACTGCCATATCAATAAGGAGGCACTTATTTTGTTTGTGGTCTTTAATACCAATGTCTGGGCGGTTGGCTTTGATTGTTCTGTCAGTGTGTATTGTGTAGTCCCATAGAATTGTAACAGGTCCTATCTCCGTAACCGGGTCAGGGTGGTGTTCGTACCAGTTTCTTCCATTTTCCTTCCCATAGGAGTTGCAAATTTTCCAGTGCAGATATTGGCCCACTCTGTCATGCCGGTTTTTATATTCAGTGGGTGCCAATATCGTGCAACCTGATATAAGATGATCAATGGTTTCTAGATATTTGCTGCTATTGCTGCTGCTATTATTATTATTATTAAGAGAGAGAGAAAGTGTGTAACACGTCAACAAAATGGCGTTAGAGTAGAAATATATGAAACAATATATACATTATGTAACCCAGGCTGATAAAGTCATATCAGAATATAAATCCCAAGAAAAAGTGTGTGATATGTTGACACGTTTTGATAAAAGAATCACGTAACGTTGCATGTGAAACGCAGTTAGAAATCTATTTATTTCGCATAAACTACTACGCTCAGCTGGTTTCTGATAGAAGCTGTTCCCAAGTAGCAGGATTTGATCCTTGGCTACCTCACCTTAAAACTAATAAATAATCCTCGCATCGTGTGGCAGCCATGATGTTTTTCAACTTCTCCCGCTCATTACGAGATAGGTATACTTATTGTTATTTAATACAATGCATTTCTCGTGTCAGATGGTTATCGAAAGAGGTACAGTCACAGTAAGTTTTCTCAGATGTTCAGCAATTTCTCAAGTTTCCTGCAGAAACCATTCTTTTTCATGGTCTGTGCTCTCTCAGGTTTCCCTGGATGTGATTCATTCGGTTTTCATTTTAGTGTCTTTTAAGATGGCTACAATTCTGTCATCTTTTATGAACACGAATTTAACCTTCGTTTTCAACAATTTTATCATTTCACAGTTAAAATTGTATATTTAAAAAATTAATTACTTCCTCCATCATCACCCATTTGAACGCTGACACAGTCACGTCTACGGGCCGCCAAATTTCTATTATTTCGTTACATGACAAATAGTTTTTTTTTCTTTGAGATAGGGAGAAAGCGTTTGAATGTCAAATTCCTCTGTATCGATTTTTTTCTGATATTTCACATTACAGTATTTGGTATGTGTTAAGAATTTTTATTTACAGCTTTAATTCCAAGTCGTTTGCATAATTCTCGGTATATAGCTGATCATACACTTTTCGTGTTTGCTTTTGCATTATTTATGAACAGCTTGCTGTATGAATGTATTATAGGGTGCCTATAATATTTTCCCCTACAAAACCGTCATTATTATTAATAAAATTATTACTGCGTGAGAGAAAAGAAAGCCGACAGAATGACGCTTGATAGAAATATACGTAGCCCAATGAATCTGTTATGACACTCAGTCTAAAAAGGATATACCAGATAACACATGCAGCACAGCCAAATTTGTCACATATGCTGACACGTTTTGATAAACGCAGCGCATAATCTTGCAGGGTTTGGGAGTTAGAGATACTTTCAGGTTGGGTAAACCAATTCACTTAGTCTGTGTGAAGTTGAGGTTGTTCTAAAGTATCGAGTTGTGGCTGCAAAATTAATTTGATACCTCATCCTTCAAACTAAAACAAATCAACCCTGTAGACGCGTGAACATGTTACTTCTTCGTTCATCCAATTCAGAAACAGAGACGCTCGGAACTGAACAGGATATTACTGTTCTTCTTCCTTTCCTTTCGTCTTTAATCCCGGAAGAAATCGTTAGGGCAATGAGGTGATGATATGTCCACCATCCTCCTTCATCTGTATCGGGCGTGTGCCAGTGTCTGGGCCTCTGCGAAGTGTTTCTTTGTGTGCTCATCATGTTGCGTGTCTTGGGTGGTTTTAACCTGGTGGAGCCCATCCCGCTCCAAATTAGACCACAGCAGATGTCCTCTAACCAGATGGCTGGCTTTGGTTACGTAGCAGTTGTAATTCTTCTGAGGAAGCCTTCCGGCCTGGCCGGTGACTTGCGGTCGTGAAGTTTAGCTCATCTTAATTTATGACGACAAAACGTGTAGATGTTAACACATGCAATCAAATAAGAACATAAACCATGAAATACATAGCCGATATATTATTATTATTATTAGTAGTAGTAGTAGTAGTAGTAGTAGTAGTAGTAGTAGTAGTCGCAGTATTTAAAAGTGTTAGAATAAATCCAAAAAATAAAAAAAAATGTTCTGTTTACCTGAGGAAAGAGATGAGGCAAAACTGTACACGGCTTTCATCCGCATCGTGACGTTCGCTCCGTTGCCAAGAGCGACGATTCAATGAAACTAAAAAAATTTTAAAAATAAATAAAGTTTCCGACTGCGCACATTATTCGTGAGTGCGTTTTTTTTTCAACATTGAGCAAATGTGCAAACCTGTAAGCACGTAATCCTTTCTTGTGTCATTTTGTTGCAGATTCAGGCGTCAGAATGTATTAGTCATTTTAAACAGTCAAAATGTGTTCGCAATCCTTTTCACAGCCAAATAAATATCGTGACATTAAAAAGCATATTAATCCGCCTAGAAATTCGCGCGCGCACACACACACACCTATCCGCTTAGCCTGGTGCAAGGATCCATATCTGAAGCTATCGAATGACGATCGAAATGACTAGAAAAGAAAAGACATGCGATTTGCATGCAAAATAAATAAGCAGAGTGAGATATACACAGGCACACACACATATATAGATAGATAGATAGATATTGAACTGGAATAGATAGATAGATAGATATTGAACTGGAATAGATAGATAGATAGATATTGAACTGGAATAGATAGATAGATAGATATTGAACTGGAATAGATAGATAGATAGATATTGAACTGGAATAGATAGATAGATAGATATTGAACTGGAATAGATAGATAGATAGATATTGAACTGGAATAGATAGATAGATAGATATTGAACTGGAATAGATAGATAGATAGATATTGAACTGGAATAGATAGATAGATAGATATTGAACTGGAATAGATAGATAGATAGATATTGAACTGGAATAGATAGATAGATAGATATTGAACTGGAATAGATAGATAGATAGATATTGAACTGGAATAGATAGATAGATAGATATTGAACTGGAATAGATAGATAGATAGATATTGAACTGGAATAGATAGATAGATAGATATTGAACTGGAATAGATAGATAGATAGATATTGAACTGGAATAGATAGATAGATAGATATTGAACTGGAATAGATAGATAGATAGATATTGAACTGGAATAGATAGATAGATAGATATTGAACTGGAATAGATAGATAGATAGATATTGAACTGGAATAGATAGATAGATAGATATTGAACTGGAATAGATAGATAGATAGATATTGAACTGGAATAGATAGATAGATAGATAGATATATAGATATTGCGGTTGTTTGCAGCCCCGGGTTTCACGCTTTAGCGATCTTCAGACAAACTGGTTTATTTTTTCAAACGTGGAATTATTTATGCTTTATTTGTGTTTGATCATTTGTGTGTGGTGGAGGGGGAAATTTTCTCATCTGTGTTTGTTTGGAATGACACTCACATATACGTTGACATAGACATAAAGGCATATGCATGTTCGTTCGTACATACATACACACACAACCATATTCATAATCTTGGGTTAGACGTAGTTACACATTCATACATACGAACACACGTATTTACGCAACTTATATCCCTAAATTATATATGTATATAACTTACATTTTTAAATTATATATATATATATAATTTAATTTAAAGAAAAAAGACCATTTTAAGTCTCCAGTTGTAATAATTTATTTCATCAGAGAATTTTATTTTTCCCTGGATCTTCAGACTTCACTTTCAAAAGGTGAAACGAAAAATGAATTTAAAATTGACACTTTTGACGAACAGTATTAACCTTATATAATTTGACATAAATTAAATTATTCGCTCTGACTTAACATTGAGCTCTCAGGATTTCATCCTCCTTGGGATTATCTATACGGATTAGCAAGATTTTCGTTACTCATATATCTATATCATTATAGTAATTCATCGAGTCGAGAAGAATCCTCAACAGAATGCAAAAAGCACAGAACGACCGTTTCGACCTATTTTGGGGACTCATCAGCAGTGCGCATCCACTACCAAGATTCAAACCGGAAAAGTTTCGATACAACACAAGCTTCATACCAACTGTACCAAAGGGCCTCGGTGACGAAGAAGTAACTGAATAAACTCGATATAGCGCCGCTACTCAGAAATTCCGTGCTGATACTCATACAAGTATTCTATTACCTGTATATCCTTGCTTGACCCAGCTAATGTTCTGAGATGGAGCGGTTCCGGGGAAAGGAAAGTCGTGGCTCCTGGGGCACAATCCGTTGTCTTATGAATACTTTCTTTTATGAGGTCAACAACTACAATTTATACACACAGTAAAGCAATGTAGATCTGTGTTGCATACATCTGCACAAATGTAGTCACTTCATTTTTACGCTATACTAACGCAATACATTCAGTTGCACTATAAAAATAGATATACGAAATATTCTGTGTGAAGTTGTTCTTTGTAATTCATTTCTTTCAATTTGAATGAAAAATGATACTAATATAATTAAAAATTATTAAAAATGTGTAGATCCGTGTTTGAAGATTAACTTAATTCTTCGTTTATACACGCATATTCCGCTACATGGATATGAGTAAATAATGTAACAGTTATCGGCGCTGAAAGGAAAATCACGTTGTTCGAATTCTGATCGATTCTCTTTCATTCACTTTGCACTGATATACTTGCAGAAGGCAAAGATCTATCTTTAACTATGCGTTAAAAAGCAAGATATACTGGCTTCCCTTCCGAGCTGTCTCGTGGCCAGTCTAGGATAAGGAATACTCCATATTCAAACCTGAAGAAGGCTGTTTGAGGATTTCCTTGCAAATCTGCGTTATTTCTCTGCTAGTAGTTCTGCCGAAAATTATGGCTGGTTCTACACTTTACTAGTACAATCATATAATCTGTGATTGCAGTCTAATAGTTTAATTCTAAACTGGACCACCAAGTCATTGACATCGACAGGTAAATCCACGATAGATAGATAGATAGATATTGAACTGGAATAGATAGATATTGAACTGGAATAGATAGATATTGAACTGGAATAGATAGATATTGAACTGGAATAGATAGATATTGAACTGGAATAGATAGATATTGAACTGGAATAGATAGATATTGAACTGGAATAGATAGATAGATAGAAATGCTACACGATTTAAATAAAGAAGAAGAAATATTCATTCAATATAAGGCTCGGAAACCCTCATGATAGAGAGTTACTGAATGAGGTAGTTGTATAGATGAGGGGGAAATAATTACATTTTATTATATATAGGATAGATAACGTTTGACCCTAGGACTGAAAACTGTTAGCGATTGAGGAAACATTCTCTCGTGAGTATGCTCCACGAAGTAGCGATTCTTGGATAGAAATTACCTGGCTGGACCGTCTTTATAAACAATAGATTACGAAAAGAAAAAAAAACTCCTACCAACGCTGTGTACGCGGCATGGCGGGTTTTATCTGTGAAGGCATGAACTGTGAGATAGTAATATCGTCTGAAGATTTGCGATGCAAATCGCGATTGCGATAGGCTTGTGACGTTTCGTCTGTATTTAAATATAATTCATCGCCTACGAGCCCGTTTAAAAAAATTTTCAACGCTGGAAAGTGACGTTTGGTAGCTCCAGCCAAGATATGAAATATCACAGAATTTGAACAACGACATGAAACTAATCTAGTATTTCTTTTTTGCTGTTATCATTTACGAGTATTACGTTTTGTCTGTCAGTATGGCTCGCAAGAGAATGATCTTGAAGACGCATAAAAGTATGTTTTTATATAAATAATTATTTTCACTATCAATATCATTCAAACATCCGGCAGGGCCTCGCGCACGCGCATCTATGTCGTTTATTCTCTGAGTAGGGATTGGCGTAAAGAAGGAAAGAAACAAACAAACAAACAAAGTTTAGTGAGAGAGAATTAAACACCTGTTTTGTGTGTGTTTCCAAATAGATCTCAAGAAATAAATCGCATTGAAAGTCAAAGTAATCTTCCTCTTTATGGGCCGTGCCCCCTTAGGACTTAGGCAATCTTGGCTCTCCAAATTTTCATCTGCTTTGTAGCACTTAAAAAATTTTGTCTTTTCGTTATAACTCCTAAACCCTTTTCTGCCATTCATTTACTTAAGTTCATTGAGTTTGCTATGCGTTGATTTCTTTTGTCTTTCTTGCTCTCAATCTGTTTTTTATTAGATTTTCCAATACTTCCTTCCTCATTACATTGCCCCCAAAATATCAACTGCCTCTTCCTGCTGTTAAGTATAAGTTTCCTTTTTGCTTCTGTTTTCTCTAAAGTTTCGTCGTTGCTCACATGTTCAGTTCAACTCAGCATCCCTCTGTTGAACTACAGTTTTGTTGCTTCAAGTCTGTTCTTCATCTTTGAGGAAATGCCAGCATTCACTGCCATATAGGCGTACAGATATCACGTAACAGTTCAGTAATCTTTTCTTTGTTACTCAGTTTTTCTGTCTCTAAATATTCTACTCAGCTTTTGGAATGTATCTTTAGCTATCACAATTCTTCGGATTTCAGTGTCGCAATTCCGGTCCTCTGTTAGAACACTTTGCAGGTATGTGAATAAATAAAAAGCAAAAATGGTAAAAACAATGGAAGGCTCATGATAAAAAATAGCCTATTTTACACATGCCGCCATATATGGAGATATGCTAACGTATGTTATATATGTGCATGTGTCAGTATTCACTGGAAGGGAGGTTCTACATATTGTTGCAATATTATTGTTTGGACAGTGTGGTTCCACACACACTCTCTCTCCCTTACACACGTCCACCGTCTCTCTCTGTTCTGTTCCGTACTAATAGGAATATATACTTGGATATAATAAGGTGGATAAAATAACTAAAGGTTTATTGTAAAAACCAGTACTACTATTGTAAAGACGGTAGTTCTCGCGTAAGTCTGAGTCGTACTCAACCGATCCCAGCAAGAAATATTTACAAACCTCCTCTTGAGGTAGAATGTGGCACAAGGCCAAGTTTAATGTGGGGTAATCCGAGCTCGTAAGCTTGGCCAAAATTCCTCGTAGACCCCGTATAAAACGGGTTCGGGTAGCCCTTTCCGAGACGAGAATCTGTCCTTCGACACAGCCTCGTCTGGGAATCCTCTCTACTCAAAGGCAGAGAGTTAGACCAGCACAGCTGGAAAAGATTTCAGTTAGTCGATATTTACTAGCCTCCCCACGAGGTAGGATGGGGCAGAAGGCCGAATTTAATGTGGGACAATCCGAACCCGTAGGCTTGGCCAAAAAATTCCCCGTAGACCCCGCACAAACGGGATTGGGTCTGTCTACCTCTCCGGACGAGTCTATGCTGAGGTATAAAGATCGACCAGCACAGCTGGAATAGATTCCAACTAGAGTATCTAGCAACTAGACCCCGTAGACTCCGCATAATCGGCATAATCGGCATAGCCTCGTCCGGGTTCCTCTCTGCCTGGAGACAGAGAGTTTGACCAACACAGCTGGAACAGATCCCAGCTAGGCAATATTTACCAGCCTCCCCATGCGTTCAGATGTGCCACAAGGCCGAATTTAACGTAGGGTATCCGATCCCGTAGGCTCGGTCAAACATTCCCCGTAGACCCCGTAAAAAACGGGTTCGGGTAGCTGTCTACCACCCCAGACAAGACTGCCTTTCGGCATAGCCTATTCTGGGTTCCGATCTGCCTGAAGGCATAGTGTTTGACAGTACAACCGAAAAAGATTTCAGCTAGTCTCTGTTGTCCGTTGACTTACAGATACTTATAGTTAGTTACTTCCTATAGTGTAGTCACACATGGGGGTGACAGGTTATTCCATTACATCATAAGAAATAGCCTATTTTACACATTCTGACATATATGGAGATATGCTAACGTATGTTATATATGCGCATATGTCTGTATTCACTGGAAGAGAGAGACCCTACATATTGTTTCAATATTATTGTTTGAACAGTGTGGTTCCACTCTCTGTCTCCTTTACACTCGCCCCCAGTCTCTATCTCTCTCTCTCACACAAATTTCCGCACGCTGTCTCGCTGAAAGACAGACATTCTTCTTTAACTGTTGCTTCATGTCATAGACGATAATGACTTCCCACAAATTCCTTTCATTATTAGCTCTTAGTAAGTGTTGTTCTTTTGCATTCCCTCCTAATCCCTGTTCTACCAACAATTTACACAAGTTTGTTTGTTAGGTGATTCTCTAGATTTCTTTGTCTCTCTTGGCTTCAATGTCTTGTGAGTGTCCATTTCCCCAAGCTCTCTTTCCTCGATATATTCCCTATAATTTTCAAAAGTCTCTTTCTGATTCTAAGTAGAAGTGTTTTGTTTTTTTTTTTTTCATTTTTCTTGAAATTCCGTCTTTACTCACATTTTCACTCGGTGTCTTCTTCTTTATCCTTCTGCAGAAGCAAATTTATCTTGCCTCAAGTCTTTTCTTCCTATGTAATTGTTATATTCCGTGGTAATAGGGATATATAATTGAAAAACAAGGTGAGTTTTTGGAAAGTCAGTAGTTCTCGCGTAAGTCCGAGTTGTACTCAACAGATACCAGCTAGTAATATTTACCAACCTCCTCACAAGGTAGGATGTGGCACAAGGTCGAATTTAATGTGGTGCAATCCGAGCCCCTAGGCTCGGCCAAAATTTCCCCGTAAACCCCGCATAAACGGGTTCGGTTCTGTCTACCTTCCCAGACGAGATTCTGCCCTTCGGCATAGGTTCGCCCGGGTTCCTCTCCGCCCGAAGGCAGAGAGTTCAATAACAGCTAAGAACTAAGTAACAGGTCCCAGCTAGTAATATTTGTCAACCTCCTCACTGGGTAGGATGTGGCACAAGGCCGAATTTCATGAGGGGCAATCTGAGCCCGTAGGCTCGGTCTAAAATTCCCCATAAACCCCGTATAAATAGGTTCGGGTCTGTCTACCTCTCCGGACGAGACTCTGTCCTTCGGGATAGCCTCGTCCGTTGACCCTCACTGCCTTTAGGCAGAGAGTTCGACAGCAGTTAACAGCTGAGTAACAGAATCCAGCTAGCCTCTGTAGTCCGTTGACGTACAAATACTTATAGGTAGTTACTACCTATAGTGTAGTCACTCATAGGTGTAACAAGTTATCCTATTACATCAGTAAGGAGCATTGACTGCAATACAGAATGACTGATTTTGCAGAACAGTTCATCACTCTTTTCTTTCTTTCTAACGGAATCTTCCTGTTACTTAATACTCTGCTTAGTTTCTAGAATATATCTTTCAATATTCCACTTCACCTTCGTATTTCTGTGTTACATTTTCCGTACTCTGTTAAAAAAAAAATTCCTAGATTATTTAAACTTTCGAAGTTGTTCGATTTTGGTGTCTTCAACATAATGTAATTGTTGCTTCTCTTCTATTAGGAAGAATCCTCATCAATTCCGTTCCAGAATCCAAACAAAATAAAGGAAAACATAATCTCTTTCGAAAAGTCTCATTTTGCGCTTCTCTAATTGGATGATGCATTTGCTTATCAGGAAGGCAACTTCCTAAAAGTCACTTCCCTCCACATGATAAATAACATGATTTGGTTCGTTAAATAGGACTCAATAAAAGATCCCCGCCTACGTAGAATTGTTTCTATGGTCACCAAGAGAATGAATAATTTTCCGAACAATGACAGTTCAATAAACGCTACTGTTTTTGCGATAAACTGGCATAATATTTGTGTTGTTATTAGTTTTATTAGAATAGAGGAATTTGGTAAGAAAAATGGTTTCATTGTCAGAATTTAGGTTACCAGTGTATATGTGATAACAAGACTTTGTTTCATCCTTGCACAATTGTGAATATATTTAGCTTTATTTGTGGAAGAGACATTAAATTCACGCTAGGGTTATCAAGCGTGTATTGCTGGAGAGTTCGGAGCAAAAACGTCACATGGAATGAGGGAAAAAAATGAGTGGTAAAAGAAGGAAAGAACGAGAAAGATAGAAAAAAGAATCAAGCAATAAATATAGATTTAAGTGGTAAAAGATAGTTAAAAAAAAGAGAACTATAGAGGGATTAAAGTCAAAAGAATAAAATAGAATGTGTGTGTGTGTGTGTGTGTGTACATGGAGAAAAGTAAGGGAAAATAAAGATAGTAAAAAGTTAAAACAGCTAAAAGACAGAGAGAGTAAAAGAAAGAGAAAACTTCAGGTTTCAAAGAAAAAGTTAAATAAAACAGGGCAAAGAAAAAAGGAAAGAGAGAAAGAAAGAACTCCGCGTTCAAGGAAAAAGGGGAAAAAAAGAAAGAAATAAAGAAAGAACTCCGCGTTCAAGGAAAAAGGGAAAAAAAAGAAAGAGAGAAAGAAAGAACTCCGCGTTCAAGGAAAAAGAAAAAAAGAAAGAGAGAAAGAAAGAACTACGCGTTCAAGGAAAAAGGGGAAAAAAAGAAAGAAATAAAGAAAGAACTCCGCGTTCAAGGAAAAAGAAAAAAAAGAAAGAGAGGAAGAAAGAACTCAGCGTTCAAGGAAAAAGGGAAAAAAAAGAAATAAATAAAGAAAGAACTCCGCGTTCAAGGAAAAAGAAAAAAATAAAGAGAGAAAGAAAGAACTCCGCGTTCAAGGAAAAAGAAAAAAAGAAAGAGAGAAAGAAAGAACTCCGCGTTCAAGGAAAAAGAAGAAAAGAAAGAGAGAAAGAACTCCGCGTTCAAGGAAAAAGAAAAAAAGAAAGAGAGAAAGAAAGAACTCCGCGTTCAAGGAAAAAGAAAAAAAGAAAGAGAGAAAGAAAGAACTCCGCGTTCAAGGAAAAAGAAAAAAAGAAAGAGAGAAAGAAAGAACTCCGCGTTCAAGGAAAAAGGGAAAAAAAAGAAAAAGAAAGAACTCCGCGTTCAAGGAAAAAGAAAAAAGAATGAGAGAAAGAAAGAACTCCACGTTCAAGGAAAAAGAAGAAAAGAAAGAGAGAAAGAAAGAACTCCGCGTTCAAGGAAAAAGAAAAAAAGAAAGAGAAAAAGAAAGAACTCCGCGTTCAAGGAAAAAGAAAAAAAGAAAGAGAGAAAGAAAGAACTCCGCGTTCAAGGAAAAAGAAAAAAAAGAAAGAGAGAAAGAAAGAACTCCGCGTTCAAGGAAAAAGAAAAAAAAGAAAGAATTTAAAAAACAAACAGGATAATAATAAGGGAAAAAATTGGAATTCAAAAACGGGAAATAATTATTTCTTTAAAAAAATTCATTTGAGATGTATTTCTGGAAGGAATAACATGGGTTTGTCTGCGCAGAAGACAATTGAAATGTGAAACAATACCGCTGCTAACAGTAACACAGATCAAGTCAAATCAAACATGAATTTGTGAAACTTACAATTGAATGAAGTAAATTAATTCGAAGTGGTTACAAAATACATCCTGATTGGATAGGAACGGATAATCATTATGAATTGTATAAAATACTTATAGAAAATATAAGTGTTATTTATTACACAAATATTTGGAACGCTGGGCGATATAATGAGTATGCTTACAAAATGACTGAGAATTTAAAAATCAAGTGAAAAGCTTGAAACTTTCTGGAAAATAGTGTTGTTTAAAATCAGTACGAATATTGAACAGAAAACTGGAGTTTCCAGTAACAAAATCTACTATGGCAAGGGTAAAAGTTCGATAATAAAATGAGAATAAAGACATTGGAGAAGCGTTATTCTATTTTCTTTTATCGAATCGTATCAGGAGAGAAGATTAGCCATTTGAAACAAGCTAACAATAACGACATAAAATAAATTAGATTTATATAACTAAGAGATTGGAAACGATCCTAACAAAATCTAGAAATCATACCAGGATTTATGACAAACGGGCGTAATTTTAAAAATAGAAGATACACAGACGACAGTGTTGGTGACAGATTGTGAGAGAAAACTGAAAGGATACTTAGCGATGTTAGTAAAAAAAAAAGCAAGAAAAAAGACTATTAACTGTATAAAGACACAGTGTATAATGAACAGCAAAGGAGACAGCGTGTGTGGTGTATTCGAGGCTATGTAGAAGCTATTTATTAGAGGCGTAAGAAGCAGGAAGATAGCGAACTATGATGATAGTTTAGTAAGAGACATTGGTTTGGTTCATTTCGGTTTACGGCATATCTACCTCAATAGGTTATTTCATGCTGACAATATTTTTAGGATATATTCGTATGAATAGAATATGAATTCTTTGTAGGAGATCAAGTTTCATTGATGTATTTTTATAAAATGGCTTTTTGTCGAGAGTCAAATGTATTGCTGGTAATATTTATTTTCCAAAAATGTATGGCTGGTAATTTTTTCTTTCAAAACTGTATTGCTAGTATTTTTAGTATGAAAAAAAAAAACTATTTTTAAACTTTCATAATAGGAGTTAAATATTTGCCCATAGCTGGGTCACTAACAGGTGCTACCACCCAGGGTAAGAGTAGAGCTGTGAACAACAGAAATTAAGAGGTGGTTCCACGCTCTTCAAACATCCTGATCAGAGACCCTGCTGCCAAATGTAGTTTATCGTCATACTCAGGACGAAGAGATATCGGAATAGTTAATGCTGTCTTTCAGAAACTGATTAACTTATTAATAGATTAAAAAGTATCCACAAAAACGAAGAAAACGCGCGCTGAACGGTTATGTAATATCTTACGTCCTTTTTTTAGTGGCTATTCGAAATCTCTTCACAGATGAAGAAGAGATGTGAAGCAAGAGCGTTGTGGCTCTAACGAAGAATGCTGGGCAAAATATGTGAATAACTCGGTATTTTTAAGGATAATAGGGAATGCAAATAAACTCAGACTTGTAATCAGAAAGACAAGTACAATTTCGCAGAGATATAAGGAAAATCTGCCTGGAGATTTTAACATTCACCGGACAGTGAAGTTAAGAAAAGCTAGGGAAACAGCGAGTTAACTATTTAACAAGTTTCATTGAAGGTATGGAGGAAAATGTAAAAGTTAGGCTGGTAAAAAGTTAAGAGTTATTTAAACCATAAAATACAGGACGTTGTGGAGAACCATGATCAAACAGGTTTTGATTGATTCATTTGTATTTACGGGTAATGAACTGTGCCGAACCCAGATGTTCTACTTCCTGAAAGGTCATGCTAATGAAAAATATTAAATATGATATTCGTGACAGTGATTAATTGATTCTTTGTACGGCTTATGAACCCTTTGTAGGTTTTTTAAAGTCAGAAATTATTTTTAGATTGTATGGATATTTTAGAAATAATAATAATAATAATAATAGACCGATAAAATTCCTACTAATTAACCCATGGCTAAAGGGAAAGAAGATGTCGATTCATACCTTTTCCCAAGTGTATTTGCGCGTTAACGAATATAACGGAAACGATTGGAATTGAACTGCGGCTCTCCGACTTCCAATTCCATAATGTTATCCATTACACAACCCGCACATCCAAGCTTACAGAATATCATATCCCAAAGCGGTCACCTATTGAGGTACTGACCAGGCTCGACGTTGCTCAAATTCGGTGATCGTACGAGATTCAGATTTTGAAAGGACGTGGAATATTAAAGAAGGGGGCAGAATTTTTTGTTGTTGTTTTCCTAGAGATATTGTAGGATAGATAAATTTTTAGCTTGCTGCAATTGCCTTATGAGAGAAACAAAAAAGCGGCATTGAGATATAGCTTTTACTTTCTTGATCATTCCTTTGACGCATTTATAAAAGATGCTGTCAAAAAAATATGTCATACATAATCACAAGACAAGTAAAAAAAAAAGTCTGTATCGACGGTGTAAAGAAAAAATTGATTACATAATCAATAATAATGTCATCGAAAGATCTTCTTGTCAAATCTATGTCGTGAAATTAATTTTATTTTCTAATTTACCATATTTGTATTATTTCCTTGTTTCAGTTCTTGGAGAGTTTGGAATAATCTAACCTACATCTCGAAAATCTAAGTTCGTTCAATGATCATTTTTCATTCGTTCTTAATAAATGAGCTGCCTAAGTGCATACTCCGATCTCTGGTGAATATCTCAGGCTTACGGTCATATCATGTAGAAATACCGGTTCCCGTACGATCAATTAAGTAAGGTCGAGCCTGGATAATACCTATATAGCTGACCACTTGGGAACATCAGGTGCTGTAAGCTTTGATGTACGGGCGGTGTAATGGACAATGGCTCATAGTTGTATATCGAAGGGTCCAGTTACAGTTGTGTTCGTTTTATTCAGTTACATACAAATAACTTTGGGTGAAGTATAAGTCTTTTTCTTCTCGTGTCCCAGCTATGGGTTAATTAGCAAGACGTATCACTAAAATTATTATTACCTATAAAAAAATCATACAATCTAAAGATATCTACACGCTTTAAATAACCTACAAATGATTGAAAAGCTGTAAAAAAAAATAATTAAATCATTGGTGAATATCTATGATACAAATGTGTATGGGTCCATCTGAAAATATTTAGATGACCAGAACCTGGAGGCTGATCCATCCTTTGACATAGTTTTAACAATTCAACGGGGAAAGCCTCGCTGGTCACATTCAGAATGAAACTTGTAACATCTTATCATCACCGAGCAGCCCAAAAATTTCCGTCTATGGCAATGAACGAATGTTTCCTCAAAAAGGCCATTTGCCATGTCTTAAATTTTTTATTTGGACTTAAACTCGCCCCAGACTTCAAGTGTAACCGGTATATATGATCCATCGTTAAAGAAACTGAAAAAAAAGACTATCCGCCCTCAGTAAGGCTCCAATATTTCCCTTCGCCTCCTGTCTTCATATTGACAGAAGCCAAATCAGGCCGAAAATGAAGACCTGCTGTCATATCTAGGCTAGACCAGCACAGTTTTCACTTTTCATTCTTGATATAGTGTTCAAAAATATCTACGCGGCTTTATGGGTAATTGTTTTCCACCTTACACAGTGGCATAACTAGAGTGCCGCCCGGGGAATACTTGAGACTCCCCACCCACAAAAAAATTTACATAATGCACATTGACTCACCTTTAAAGTTATAAAAGTAATTTATATACCAATATAATATTACTTTCATACACACAAATATACTTCAACGGTAAATTTGCAGATTAAGCCCCGGAAACCAAAAATTTCCATTCTGTTGTAAAATGCGTGATTATTTCGAAAATAACAATAAAAGTTTGCGGAAATGTACCGTTTAACAGATATCGACAATCTTATTTCGGTTTATTCGCGTCTACTCCAGTCTCCATTACTAGCCTTGTTTACATACGTTTGTCTCAAATAGTCATGCACAGAAGCTTACTTAGTTAACGGCCTTTTTACTGATCTTCCTATCTTCTTACTCGTCTCGATTATTGCGCAGTTCGCGAGATTTATTTTCAAATCCGCAGGCTTTGCTAAATGCGTGAATTTTAAAAATAAAAGGAAAACACTATTCCTGTAGTAAAAATTCCTCGCTTTTCCAAATATAGCATTTTAGTTGACCTATTTAATCAAAATTTAAACCAAATTTTTGGGGTTTGTTTTAAATTATAATTTTTATTTATCTTGTAATTTTAATTTTGTTTTTAGCTTGTAATTTTGATTTTTCTTTAAGTTTTTTCATTCTTTTAACGATATATTTGGAATAGCGAGGTTTTACCTGTTGGGCTACTTTTTATACATCGCGCATTCATTTTAAATTAAAGTTTACGCAATTCGTACGCAATAATCAAGACAAGTGAAGCTTCCGCGCATGACTACTCGAGGCAAACCTATGTAAACAAAGCTAGTAATAGCGGCCGGGCTGTAGCCGCGACGCGAATAAGGCCGAACTTATATTGTTGATAAGTCTTAAACGGTACATTTCCGAAAGTTTTTATTGTGATTTTCAAACTAAGCATGCAAATTTACACCAGAATAGAAATTTTCATTAGAAAATGTTTCCGGGTATTAATCTGCAAATTTACTACTTAAACTTTACCAGTAACAGTTAAAAAGCAAAAACAAATATAGAGGAAAGGTGTAAAAAAAATTAGGCACATCCTTATTTCGGAAATGAAAATCACTACTTTCGACAAAGTAACTTTCTTGCTTTTTTTGTTGACAAATTCTACAATGACATCGTCGAAAATTATTTCATCTGTCAATTGTCGCGCTATAGACCTATAGAGGTCAATATATAAGACATACTTTAGGATACTCGAAATGGAAAAGGTCCTTCAACTCTGAGTACTGTACCGACATTAAAACCACTTTTATTTCAATACATCTTATACAGGCTTATAGCCTACAGCAGACACAAACGTGCCAACCCTATAAAAATTCCACCCTAGCTACGTCACTGACCTTACAACCACTGTTCAACAGACGAAATGTTACAAGCCTCTCGCTCCTCTCGCTATTTGTTTGGATAATGTTCAGATAAATTACATTCTTTCGTGCCTCCAATTCTAACCTTACCAAATAAAACGCTTTACTCCTCGGACATTGAGGCGAAATACCTTCATTCCTTTCCTATTCATTTAGTAAGTAGTAAACTTCTTCCCATAGACGGAACAGAATCCCAATAGGATGATTTCCCGACCACTGCAATCTTAACATGTTCAAGTCTAGGGTTAACCGTTATTTTTTTACACATATCCGCATAAACTGCATCCCTCAATCTTAACACTCAAGCAACAACCGCCTTCAGTAACACTCTACCTCGAGTGGCCTTTGGGCTTTGTATAGGGTGAAATTTTGTCAAAAAAAAAAGTATTGATTTTAATAAGGACATTTTGATCATTTTAACAAAGTTTATAATATTGCAGATTGATCTGTGTCATTGAAACCCAAAATTGTTTTATGCAGACACACACATGTGAAAGGACAAATACACACACACACACAAATATATATATATATACACACACACACAAATATATATATACACATACACACACAAATATATATATATACACATACACACACAAATATATATATACACATACACACACAAATATATATATACACATACAAATATATATATATATATACACACATACAAATATATATATACACATACACACACAAATATATATATACACATACAAATATATATATATATATACACATACAAATATATATATATATACACATACAAATATATATATATATACACATACAAATATATATACACATACACACACAAATATATAAACACATCCACAAAGGTGCGGCAAATGTAAAGCCCTTTTTTATTTATTAACTTTTATTGAACGAAAATAAATGAATATAGTTTAAGAAAATTTGTAAATATTGCCACATCAAAACATGATTTGGTATGATGATATTCTAAGCTTAGCCTGAATGGGGCATAAGGATGAGGCACCAAGTGAGGATCGAACTCACTCGTAAACGATTTAGCGAGACAATCCTGCTAACCATTACACCACGTCGGAATGCCTAAACATTTTTTTATGATTAACAAACCATTGAATGTGTTCAAAATGGTGCCCTTTATGGTCAATACAACGCTGAATACGATCAGCATCACATCTCCAAAACAATTCACATATTTCCATATAAAATTCATAAACTCTATCAGTAATTGCTTATTTGAATTCAGGAATTGTTTTCGGTTTGAGCCTGTAGACAAAATCTTTCAGTATAACTCACAAGTTTGGCGGTGTTCGGTCTAGTGATCGTAAAGGTCATTCAATTGCCCCACGGCGTCCTATCCAACTCAATTTGAAATATATATATATATATATATATATATATATATATATATATAGATAGATAGATAGATAGATAGATATAGAAATAGATAGATAGTAGACTTTATCTTCCATGGTCCTTGGGCCTTTTATAGGGTGAACTTTAGTAAAAAGAAAAAATATTTAATAAATATTTCTTCTTTAATGTGCCGTGTTCCTTCAGGACATAGGCGATCATGCCCTCCCCCACTTTTTACTATCTCTGCAGCTCTCAATAAGTTTTGTCTTTTTGTTATTTCTCCAAAACTCTGTTCTACCATTTAATTACTCTAGCTTATCAAGGATTTTACGCGCTGCTTTCCTCTGTTCCTCTTTCCCTCAATCTATCCTGTGTGTATCAAGGTCTCCAAGCCCTCCTTCCTCATTACGTGCCCCAGAAACAGTTCCCAAACCCATATTCATGCATACACACACCTACAGAGCAAAAACGTCTCATTTTTTTCATACCAGTTAAATGTGACAAACAGTGAGATAACATGTTTTTAATCGAATTTGCCCCATCAAGTCAGTAAAGCCCCTAAGACAGAATGGGTTACCGGGTGTGAAAGAAGTAGAAACCAGAAACACTATTAAGGAGCGCGAACAATAGAAGAGTAATCTGGAATACAGTAGATAACCATGGCATTTAAATAAGATTGCATTAAATTTTTGAAGATCAAAGTTGGCTGGAAAGCATGGAGGCTAGAAGAGATATCCAGAAGCGAAAAGTGTGAGAAAAGAAACTGTTGGTAGAGAACTTCGGGTTACATCCAGCCAATTCAATTGTAAATTTATGAGACCTTCTTTGTCAATTAGGTACTGCGCTTAAGTTCATAAATTCTAGGTAGGCATTATTTGAAATATTTACAAAATGTGCCACAAGGCCAAAATGGGCGAGCGCGGAAAAAGGACGGTCTTCATCTGTCTTAACTTTAAACTTAGCTAGCCACAAACACTGACCCAAACATACCACAATATTCCTAACCCCAAAACAACACATTCTTACTTACCTTTCTTACTACATCCACCATAATATCCCATTGTCTCTATGAAAATCCTAACTTGTCTCCATGTGTGGTGGGGGGATAAAACAACAATTTAAAAACTAGACCCAACTAGTATTTACAATATGTTTGTTTTGGTTTATTTTGTTTTGTTTTACAGCATATCAAACACAATGGATTTTTTAATGCCGTCAATATTTTTATTGCTGGTAATTTTTTTTTTCAAAAATTCATTGCTGGTAATAATTTTTATAAAAATATATTGCTAATATTAAAACCTATTTTTACGCTTTCATTGTATTTTGGCACCAGTTTGGGGGAGGGTAACTATTTGCCCAGAGCTGGGACCCTGACAGGTGTCACCAGCCCGGGTCAAAGTGAACCTGGGAACACCAGCAATCAAGAGGTGGTCACACGCTCCTCAAAATCTCCTGATCGGAGGCTCTGCTGTTGGGCGTAGTTTATCGTCTTACCCAGAACGCGGATGTGGTTTATCGTCATACCCAGTATTTACAATATGAAAACAAAAACTATTTACAAAAAAAAAACAAAACAAATAAAATAATGTAAGTAATAAAACCCACGCAATCATTAAAAGTGGCAGAAACATCAGTTAACTGGACGAAATCAATGCGAGACTAACCATATAAAACATTCATTCATTCCAGGCACTCACTCAAACACACTCATTCAAACACAGCAACAAATACGATACTCACATTCTAAATGAGAGGCGCCCCGCATCCACTAGAGAAATGACATCACTGACCATGTAACGAGGGCAGGGATGGGAAGGGCTCGTCCGAACAATTACCATGAAAGTATTTATAGAAAAGGCATAGGGAAGCAACTGTAAAGCAGTGGGAAAGTGAATGAAAACGAGACGCCTGATCAGCATCAATAATATTTTAATGAAATGCTATCCGCAATTATCGCCGATATTGGTAATCACTATCAACATTTATGAGCTAGATAAAACTGAAAATGGGGTACTGTTGTCATATTTGAACGGGAGTTTTTTTTAGTCCTTATTTTTCAGTCTCCATAAAGCTTAAAGCGTTTCAGAATCCCTTTTAGGTGACGAATTATTTTCCTCCGTGAAACCTCTCTCTCACATGGCGGGATGTGGCAAGCCTCTCACTGCTCTATCTTTACTATGGTAGTAGCGATGGAGCAGCGAAAGGAACGTGCACGGACGAAGTATATTCCTTGGTTCCGCCAGGTTTAACCTTTACTGCTAGGACCCGTCGTGCCTCTTAGATTGAAGCAAACACTGCCTTCCCTCTGTCTTCCATCTGTGAGAAGTCAGTTTCAATCGAACAGCTTCTTCCTCTGAATCACTGTTCAGTGGAACCGACTCCCAAAAGAATATTTCCCCGAACACTACAATCTTAACCTGTTCAAGTCTAGGGTTAACAATTATCTCCCCATTTTATCCGTATCAATTGCCTCTTAAATTCTCTACCACGAGTGGCACCTGAGCCTTCTGCAATGTGAACCTTACTGTAAAAAAATCACCATTGCGTGGCGGTTGAACGGATCTTCACGATTCTTTCTCTCAGGACTTCACGATTATCCATCGCTCCTAATTCGGTCCTCGGGTTGGTATTCCGTATCTTTAGATACTTGCTGAATCTATGTTTTGAATGGGCAATCACGCCAGTTTGTCTACGTTTTAGATTTTCACAACAGAATATCACTGACAAACTCAGCCTTTCTTCTCCAGCAAAAACTTGCTCTTCTCTCCTGGATGACTTGTGAGATGCAAAGTAGATAGCCACAGAGTTTCATTTTTGCAGAGTGTTGTTTCCAATATAGATTCAATGCGACACCTAACATCCTTGTATACACCTCATCTGACTTTTTTTCCAGTTGTTTTGTCAATGACTGAAAACTTCTACGAAAATGAACACAAACATCATCGAAACCGCTCGATCTGAAACATTTATTATATACAAGCTTAAATGCCGCCCGAGGAGGGCTCTTGATTGGGCCTTCGGCTAGTTCATTAGATTTAGAGTCCCTAAGTCTTTGCTTTTTGTCAGCATTGGAAGCTCTCCTAGCTGCCGTTTGATATGGGTTGTGATTTTCACTGGACATTTTTCCTCACTGCAGCCTTGGCTCCTTCGATTGCAATCTGGTCCTCTGTTGACGGAGATTGCTTTTTGCGAGGCATACTGCTGTCGTATGCGATAAGCAACAATAAACTACAGAAGAACTCAAAATTGTTCATTGCATTTAAGTATTGTATAATTATTTGAGCTTACCTTTTAAAAGCTCAGCGATAATTATTCTGCCGCCACTTAATCTAAAGAAAA
>OZ038496.1:73073548-73098548 GCA_964036315.1 Acanthosepion esculentum
TTGTTCGTTTATTGCCTGCTTTGTATTGTATTTGTATAATTAGTTTATCATTATTATCATTATTTTCTGCATTCTTAGGAATCCAAGATCGAGACATATCAAAGAATGTGGGCTTTTATGGAGAGTCGTGAGCCGAGTGTATTTACGAAGAACTACGAAGAAGGTATCCAGAGAGTGCTAGAAGGAAACTACGCCTACCTCATGGAATCAACCATGATTGATTATATAACGCAGCGAAATTGTGAACTCATGCAAGTGGGTGGATTGCTTGACACAAAAGGTTATGGCATAGGAACGCCAATGAGTGAGTACATAGCCGGTCTTCTTGGCAAGCACGCAGAAAGTTTTCTGTCAAAATAACTCAATGGCCTGCTTGCTGGCTAAGGCGGTTGTTTGCTTATTTTCTACAACCCTGGCCGGTTTTCTAGGCCTTATAAAAACTAGGATTATGATAATTAGTCAAAGCAAGGAAAATATTCCTTGGAAGATTGATGCAGCATAATATTCTAACATCATTACAGCTCCCTTTTCTCTCTCTTCACACGAACACATGCCTACACGCCCGCCTCCAAACACACATTATATATATATATATATATATATATATATATATATATATATACACACACACACACACAAATGTAAAAGAATGAAGAAAATTTCAACGTTGAAAACTTTAATTTAAAATAGGGCTAAATAAATAAAAAGTAGACCAATATATATTTGTTATACACTGTTATATTAGATTGCAATTCTGATTGCGATTTTGAATAAAAATCGTTTAGTACCATCAATGTTAGCCACCTGAAGAAACGTTTGATTTTAACGTTGAAACAAAACATAGTTTTGCAGTTTATATTCACGTTCTAATGTAACAGTCTATAACATTATATATATATATATATATATATATATATATATATATATATATGAGATAACGATATATATTTTTAAATATCAAGAAGAGTATTGGGGAATTTGTATGACAAAGTGGGAAAAGTTTACTTCTGACCCGTTCCGTCCTTTAGGTCTTCATCGGACTAAATTTGTTATGTTGGCAGAACTACGCATGCGTACGACAGAAGTCGTGAATGAATTGTTTTTGATCGCCGTCTGAAAGTGAGAGAGTTCGTCTGGGTATGGCGTGTTGAACTTCTATTTGAGAGAGGGCGAGTGCCTCGTTCCCTGAATCGAGACCGTCTTGGAGAAAAGAGTTCTCTCGGGGGTACATTTGTATGATACGCGTAGTAGTGACGGAACGAACGAGGCGGACACAAGACAGAGAAAACAATAAATACCGGGAAGCCGGTGTAGAGGGAAGAAACGCCCAAGCTGAAATCGCGTCCGACAACAGAGTCGCTAACTTCTTTTCACCACGATATATATAGTAAATTTATTTAATAAAACCGCCATTAAGCATCATCCACACCTCCAGACGACTTTCGAATCTATTGCAACTCTTCCGGACGGTCTCCTTGTTGGTGAATGCTGCATAATTCTTGCCTTCAGTTCATCTTTGGTGTTACAAGGAGTTTTGTTGATCTCAACTGCGCCCCACACATAATAATCAAAGGTGTTGCAGTTTGGGGAGCTAGGTGACCAGATATAAGGGATGATGTGGTCGCAGAAATTGTGATACAACCATGACTGGGTACTTCTCTGCTTGTATGACATTGTTCAAAGTCACACATAGTGTCTTTCAACAGTCATCCTCTTGACTGATCCAATCCTTTCTCATGTCACTTCATGTAGACTTCCGTGTTAATTCTTTTTCCCTATAGGAAGATGAATGGAGGCATAAAGTCGCCATCACTACTGATCACTCCAAACATATTCGAAATCACCATTAGATTCACCCAATTCTTTACAAATTCTATGCATTGTCCTCAGACTGACACCCAAAAATGTTCGTATTGGAGCTTCCGTGCAAATACCGTTTCCAAAATCTATTTTTCTCATAGATGGTGCCCACTGACTCTACTATACTGTGCAGTCGACAAAATCATAATCAAACAACGCACATGCGCGAAATGAAAATTATTTATAAAATGGCGGCAACTTACCCATCACACCACACATATGCATATACAGTGTAACCCGGATATAAGAGATCCGGATATAAGAGAAACTTTCTCTGGTCCCAAATTAGAGCCATACTTACCTAAACAAAATAGACCAAACCCTGATATAAGAGACTTATTCTCCGGTCCAGGCAACTACAGTGTAACCCGGATATAAGAGAGTGGTCGGGACGGAGGAGAAGTATCTTATATCCGGGTTTCTCTTGCATCCGGGTTTGGTCTATTTTGTTTTATTAACACAGGCTCTAATTTGGGACCAGAAAAAATCTCTTATATCCGGGTCTCTTATATCCGAGTTACACTGTATGTATATATATATATATATATATATATATATATATATATATATATACATACACAGTGTAACCCGGATATGAGAGAGTTGTCGGGACCGGAGAAGAAGTATCTTATATCCGGGTTTGGTCTATTAACACAGGCTCTAATTTGGGACCAGAGAAAATATCTATTATATCCGGGTTACACTACATATATATATATATATATATATATATATATGCACATTTGATTGTTCTGATTGCAATAAGATTTTTGCAAATTAAACATTATCACCAAAAGAAGAATTGAAGCCGGAGTTATTTCTCCAAGTGTTCTTCATGATTTCACTGAGACAAAGTTTACGAATGTTGGATTAAAATGCTACGATATTTTAATTAACCACATATTAATTACAATGAAATAGACATAATTAATATTTTGTCCTGAAGTTGAAGAAGAAGCTTGCACCTACAGAAATATTTTCTCCAAAAGGATGCTGAGAAGAAAAAGAAGAAGAAGGAAGTGATGAAGAGAAATTAGAAAAAAAATGAATAAAAGAAAATAAGAGAGAAACGGGAAGATAAAGTACTATAAATAAAAGTAATGAACAATCAAAGGAAAATGTCTAGATAGCATCACATCGCTAAGGGTGATAACTCTTTGAAAAGTGTAAGGGAGGTAATTACGTGAAACCATATATTACTGCTAAGAAAACAGAAAGAAAGAAACAAACCAACGAAAGAAATACGACTCTTTCAATCCTGTAATTGTTACTCTTTTAATTACAATTATACTTAATTCTGGGTATTATTGGATCCTAGATATCAGACAAAAATTCTTCAGAGACTATCTGTCTATGTTTGTGTATGTGCGCGTGTATTTGCGTCAAATATGCGCACATACAGACACTCACACACATTATTAAAAACATTAGACATTTTGTATCTATTAATTTTACTGGTCGACTTTTCAAAATTACGAATAATATTTCTCAGACAAGGAGGAAATTCCCTCAGAAATTGTCCGGACTTTATTTTAGAATAAAAGTACCAGAAATATGGTGTCCAAGCTTATGACTTCAAGTCATCCACATCTCGCTTATGGAAGTCCCTTCCCTATTACTGTTTCCCTGACAAATACAATCTCCAAAGGTTTAAGTGTAGCGTCAATCGACATCTCCAGTTGCCTTGATCTATCTACTTCCCTTCTCCACATCCTTTCACCTTTCATTCCTATCTGCTCTCGCTCCAAATTATCTGTAACCCCCTTGCCTTGATCGACCCACTGTCTTTCTCTTTCTCCACATCCTCTCCTTTACCACTCCTATCTGCTCTTCCTCCAACCCTTCTATAACCCCTTGCGTGATAGTGGCCTCCTGCCTTGCTTGGGGTGATACGCTTAAAAAAAAGAAAAAAAAAAGATAAGCAAAGATAATTTGTTAGTTTCGTTGAAATTAGCGAGCGTTATGATGTAGGCAAAGAGTGTTGTGATTTAAGCGAGTTCTAACGCGCGCGTGCTTGTGTCTGTGTGCGTTTGGGGGGGGGGGTTGTGGATGCATTTGAGGATGCGGACTCTTAAATTATACGTGTTCATATTTGTTTATGGTTGCTTGTTTTTACTATTTGATTTTGCTAGTATTTGGTATTGTTGTGACTATCTATCTTATGTTATTATTATCCTTATACTGCTTATTAATGTGTTGTCTGAAGACCCTATCAGCCAATAGATGGCAGATATGTCTCCGTGAATGGCTCCATCAGGCAACTCCTTAATAATTAGCGTAAGGATCATAATAATGTTAGACAGCTGCTCATAAATACTGCTCTTTGCCTAAGTCAGAACACTCACTCGTTCTATGAAACTCACCAATGAAATTTACCGATATGCTCTTAAAAAAAAGTCGAAAGCTTGAACCATATTTATCGTAATTTTCTGCCGAAATGAACTTCGGACATTTTCTGGCCGCATTTCTTCTTTGTCTGGGAAGGATTATTCGTAATTTGCGGAAGTTGATTATTAAAACTAATCGACACAAAATTTCTGTCGGTTTAAATAATGTTTGTCTTAAGGAACATTTTCTGCTTAAATACACAGAACTCACGCACACACACACACACACACATACATACATACATACATACATACATACACACATATGTGTATGTAAGTGTGGTAACGATATATATTTTTATATAACAAGAATATTGATAAAAAATGTATGGAGGATGTTTTCTTGTGACGCGTTTTGATCAACTTTACCGCACTAAATTTGTTCTGTTGATGCGACTACACATGCGCAGGAACGAGGGTGGTGGGAATTTTTATTTTTAATCTACATTAGAAATTAAAATTCCCAGCACACAATTAGTCATCAACAGAGAAAAAAAATTAATGAAAAAAAAATGAAATAAAAAACACACAAAATATTCATTGTACGTCATATATATATATATATATATATATATATATATATATATATATGTGTGTGTACACACACACACATAAATATATATATATACACACACATATATATATATATATATATATATATATATATATGTACACACACACTATATATATATATATATATACACACACACACACACACACACACACACACACAGGTGAAGGTGGGAAGTGATTGTGCGTGTGAGAGAAAGCGATTTTATTGTATATATATCTCTGTACTGTTATAAGGGGTTTTGAAAAGTTCTCGTTGCAACCAAATAAAATGACATTTAGCCATGAAATATACACTCTACTTTATAATTTCGCCTCAGCAATTAACGTATTATAGTGATTTAAAGCGAAACTTAGATGTGGCACAAGGCCCGAAGTATGGAGCACGTAGTGAGGATCGAAGTCACTATTCAGTCGAAACTGATCTGCCGAGACAAGTTTGCTATTAAACCACGTCGAAGTGCCCCACTTGATGCGTTATATTCCATGCGTCTTTAATGTTTCTCCACGTAAATTCTCATGTTTTCTCATTGAAATATGAATTTTGAAGAGAGGGTTGGGATGAGAACTTTTCAACATCACCCCAACATTGTGCACATCTAAATATATAATATGTCTGCTCCTGAAATCTTGTACGCATTGCTAATTTCCTTAGTTTCAATTTCAATGTATTTTGACACGACTTTTGCTACAGAACAAATCATTTGTTTTTATTCTGTCTGCGTTCATTTCATTTAATTTTAATTTTTCGTATTTATTTACATTTGTTTCTCTTGTTAAAACCCCATACCTGCTATACCATTTTTTCTCAATAAGTTAAATTACCTATTTTCAAGAATACAAGGGTTTGCTGAAATATTGTCGTTCTGACCAAAAATGGATTAAAAAGAAATATCTAATATTTATTTGGTAATATTTCGGAAACCGGGTCGGGACGAGAAATTTTCAGAATCTCTTTTTATTATATAAAACCAGGGCCATTACATACTACCTCGACACCACTGCCCCACACTCCGATAGGAGGGTGTTCAAGCCTGATTAGGGTAAAACGGGCAGAGTTTTTGACCATTACTATCTTATCAAAATTTGCTGTTTTCTACCTATAAGTTACAAATTAAACTAATCACAACTATTAAAAGATTAAATATTTTCGCGAATTTTAACGTCATTCTTGGTGGGGGGGGGTATCCAGATTCATGAATTTGCTTTACTCATGCTAAGTTTCGAAAAAAACACTACATAAAACTCACTATATTTTATCCATAATGTTGAATGAATTAAAATTCTTCGACATTTTAACAATAAAATCAAGTTGATGTTAAAAATTGTCGTAAAACATTGTTGATTTATTTAAGATGGAATGATGTATTATGACATGTCTCTAATTTGTATTTAGATATATTGTATTTATTTACTATATTTTAAGTTGTGCGCATATATTGCGTATGATCCATTATGTACATTATTAGAGTAGAATAAAATTTGTATTTTATATGAATACTACCTCATGAAAATTGAGATGTGGTAGAGTGGGGGCCACGTATCATAGATTCGAGGTCTAGTATGAGACCCTTGCAATGACCCTGCATAAAACTATTTTTTTTTTGTTTAAATTTGATTGCTATGCCAACTACACTTTTTTTTTTGTATTTTACAATCACAATGATTTTATTACCTACGATTTTATCTACCTATTGTTTTATAATGTCAAAATTACATCAAGCAAAATATTCCGAATTGTAACTGACTTCGTAGGTTGACGTGTTGCAAATGCTTATTAAAAAGCTTGAACGTAGATTTCCCTGTGTTTACTTAAAAGTTTGTAAGAGAAATGCAAAATGTTTAATGGAAAAGTCAGCTCTGTCAACTAACTCACTCTACCCTAGAGATAGTATGAAATATCAAATCCGATGGCCTGATAGGTGTCTATGCTGCAGGCTTCAGGTGGCGAAAGGTGTTAGAATGGTTACTGACACGATTAAACGGAATTAGCTGGCGGCAACCAAATTTCTGCTGAGGCTGCTAATGTTCATTTTTGCTTGATATTCTTGCCAGAATAAATGAACCTGTCCCTCGCTGCGGTCTATTGCAGCTGGTGTAGCAAAATGGATGGCATTGTGCCGAGAGAGCTAGGGTGAAGTATCATCTGCAGAAACGACTTTATTATTAAAAGTTCGTCTACTAAGATAATAGCCTTATCAATCTGCCAGGTGTCTCAACACAAGACTGAAAAGTTTATCGCTCCAAGCACCATCACCATCACACACGCACACACACATACAAAAATGTTTGTAAAATAGCCTGGAAATTACTGTGTCAAAGACGGATATATAAAAAATGTGCTCAATGCACCGTTCAGAAAATTTAACTTGCAGAGTAGGTTAATAGTATAAAAAGATTAAAATATTTTACCCTTCTCTACAAATTACAAACCGTGAGAACCTATCAGGTAGCTAGGCAAATTTGTTTAGCAACCTGACGAGGCCTCGCGTTTGAAACCCGGGTTGTACAGAAGGGTAAACTATTTTCGTCTTTTTTTATACACACACACATATATATATATATATATATATATATATATATATATATATGTATGTATGTATGTGTATGTATGTATGTATGTGTGTGTGTGTGTCCTGGAGATTGTCACCACTTGGTGTTGACCTTAGTGTAGACTTTTACAATTTATATTTACATACACTATATTTTGGATATTGACCACTGTTACCCATAAATATTGCATATCACAAGACCATATTTTTGTATCAGATGTATATGATTTTTCAGTATATTATTTTTAAATAGCGCCACTGATCGATGTTCATTTTTTGGTACAATCAAGAATTTTGGATTATCTTGAAAGCAGATATTACCTTCTTATTTAGAATGTTGACGAAACACTATATTCTTAAATGCTATTTCCTATTATTGGTTTACACTATCGATATATCGATTTATTTTTCTTTTGAATGTGCTCTTTTTTAGAATTATTTTTCATGTCCTGTTATTTCATTAATGTTCTTTTTTTCTTTAATATCAATCTCCATAAATGACATTTGTGATTGAGTTATTTTTTTAATTGATGTAAATTGTTTGATGAGCTTTTATCAGCCATTTGCTAATTGTCTTTATTTTATTTTCTTCCTTCTCCTTTCTTCGAATCTTACTCCTCCAACCACCACTACCGCGCCAACAACAACAACAACCAACCAACCAACCAATACTTCGAACAATCAATCAACCAACCAACCAACGACTGATAAACTGTACCTCTCTTTCAATTCGCCAAAATAATTATAATATATATTTTTTTTTAAAAAAAAGATTCTCCTTATCGGGACAAATTGTCACTGGCGATTCTAGAGCTTCAAGAAGGTGGAAAAATCCACGTTCTGTACAACAAATGGTGGAAAGCAACAGGCACATGCAACAGAGATGAAAATAAGAAAGAATCCAAGGCCAATGCACTGGGAGTGGAGAACGTCGGCGGAATATTTGTTGTTCTCCTGGCCGGCCTGGCATTAGCGGTTATCGTTGCCCTGATCGAGTTCACGTGGAGTTCTAAGCGAAATGCTTCCGAGGACAGGGTTAGTAAGGTGTGCACCAAAAAAAGACTTCATGAAAACTCATCCTGCCAGAAATCATCCCATTTAGTTTCATGGTTTCCAGAGGACGAAGAAGATGAGAGACAGAGAGGAAAACACAAGCGAAAAAAAGGAAAAAAAGAAAAAATTATAGTTATCATATGAGTCATGCTAATTATAACTAATTCATTATTATTAATTAATAAATAAACTAATTAATTTTTTGAAAAAAACAAAGAAAAATTGTATATATACATATTTAACAAACCCTCTTCCCGCCTGCCTTGCCAAAGTAAAATTTTCCCATAATGCTTTTCTTCTTTTACCCTCACTGATTAAAAGAAAACATATCTCTCTCTATATATATATATCTCTGATAAACAAATAGAATCTCTATATAAATATATTACACACATATACGTAAGGTAAAATTAGGGATTTTTTAAAAATATGAGAAAAATATTAATTAGTGACAGATGTAATTTAATTTCCTTGCTTAAAATGAAAACTTTTATGTCATGATATTTAAACTAACCCAGAGATATCATGAAAACTAAACAAGGCATATCGGTTGTCAAAAATGTTATGTAACTCATATATATATATATATATATATATATATATATATATATTTTAAAATGCAAGTATCAACGGGAAGAAGATTTTATGGATTTTTTTTTTTTTTTTTTTTTTTTTTACCTGGCCGTCCAAAATTCGAGAAAAAGAATTCGGATATCATTTACAAAATTATTCAGACAAAAAATATTTTTGTCTTAGACAATATCCTTATCAATGCATGTTCATGTTAGTCATCATATAGATTAGATAATAGAAATTTCGGTTGCGATATAATCTATTACATTCTGTTTAATGGAATTCTTATTTCATTGGTAATGATAAAAATGTTTTTGTTCTTATTCCAAACAAAAAGAAACAAAAAAAAAACGCAGCTTTTTGATTCCGTAAGTATTTAACAGAAATTAATCTGATTAATTATCAGAGTCCATTATCATATATTTTCGTGAATCATCAGTTTTCTTTGGGATAAATACGTGTTTACATGTAGTTATCTCCCTTATATACAGGTAGATTTTAAAATGGAGACACTACTTTTTCAATGTCCATAATTTTAATAATAATAATAATAATAAATAATAGCAGCAACTAGAATTTAGAAATAGTAATGATGATGATGATGTGCAAACAAATGTTTGCTCATAAAAATAAAATAATTTTGATAATATTAATATAAACTAAGCATAATACAGAACGAAGATTTATATTACAGTCGTAAGAAAATACATATATAGAAGAAAACTAGTGTAAATCGTAATAAACTCAAGAACACCAACAACAATAATAATGATGATAATAATAATAATAATGTTTTTCTTTTATTTCTGTTCATTTATGTTAGATGCATACGCGTATAAAACATCGGAAAAGATATAAAAACAATCCTCTGTGATAGAGATTCTAACATTCTGTAACACAAACTTAAACAGTCTGGTATTTCTATGATAGAATTTACGAAACACAGCATTTCTTTTGTTAAAATATATATTGCACACAGTAATATCATCCACACATACACTTTGTGCACATATATAATATATATATAAGAGTAGCCATAAAGCTAAGATCAAGATAATATATATTTGTGTGTGTGTGTGTGTGCGCGGGTGTGTTATACTATTTTAGAGATGTGTCTGCGTGTGATTTTAGTTTAAATATTTAGGGAAAAAAATTAGAAATTTAAGCAATTAGAATTTTTAGAATTTTTTCAGGCACGATCTAACATCGCAAAATATTATCTGACGTGAACAGCATATTTGATAAATCGGCTCATATATATATATATATCTGCATGGATGAAAAAGATACATAACTAAGAATATTTTATATAAATTATGAAAGAGTTTATATGTTACTGAGGAGAAAAAGAGTTGATTATGAGCACCATTCATACAGCAAGACTTATGTAATTGTGTATAGTTTATTTGATACTAACATTGTGGTCTCTGGATCCTGTCTTGTGCCAATATTGGTTTAGCTCAAGAAACGTCAATAAACGAGGTTTTACATACATACATACATATATATATATATAATGCGAATGTCTGTGTTTGTCTGCGTGTGTGCTTCTGTATGAGGTCAGTCTGTTTAAGTGTACCTGCGCGTGATCACTATAGATTACAAAATGAAAGGTTCACAGTTGTTACTATTTAGAATTCAAGAATTGTCTATCTCTCTCTATATATATTATATATATATATATATATATATATATAGATAGATAGATAGATAGAGAGAGAGAGAGAGAGAGAATGATAGGGAGAGATACTACATTTGTAAACCAAAAATCACTCCATAGGGAGAAGTCTACAAAACAACATCAAATAATGCTTAATACATCATGGCAGACCGAAATTCATTCATATATATATATATATATATATATATATATATATATACACACACGTTTAACAAATTTTATTAATATAAATAATTTTACATTTAACAATATATTTCCTCGTTAATTAATTCATAATAGTGTTAAATTTATCCTGAAGAGTAGACCATAATACTATGATCAATTTTGGCACAAGATTACATTCACATATTACTCGGTACCTAAAGAATTAACTGCATGTCCCGAAATATTTTTTGTCATATACTTACAAAAACATAATTTAAAATATTTTTATTATTTTCAATGTAATTAATTTCAAAATTTCGCTATTCCTGTCTATTTCATAATTATTTAATAAACACCAAACATATATGTGGGTAATAACAAAAATTAATTTACGGTTCCGCGAGGGAAGAAAGGGGCTAGGTTTATAACCTCAGCCGATATTATGCCCCGTCTAGTTAAACTGATATCTGTGGGTAGACAAGATTGTTTCCTGTTATTTAGCATCTGTTCACAGTGTTGGTGTTTCTTTTATATATTTTTTTACCTTTTTTGTGACTGTCTTGTAATTTATTGTAAGAATTTGGTTTCTTTTATGTCCCTCGTTGTGCTGTTCTGCTTTTATCTTCATCTTACTTTCGTGCTTAGCCTTGCATTTGAAGTAGTATTATTTATTTTTTGCTTCTTGCGCGTTGGTTGTATTCATTTATTATTTATTTCTGCAAGTTTAGTTAACTTTTTCTTATTTATATAAAAAAATAATGCTTCCAATATTTGCTCCAAGCTATGATGGCATGAAATTTCATTGAAGAAAAAATTGTTAACACATTTCTAAAAAAGAAATTCCTTTGTTAAATAGTAAATATATTTTCGTTAGCTTAACCTTCTACAGTACGAAAACACATGATTATGATCGTTTCTGTTTTGTCGAGAGATATATAAAATCTCCTAGGTTATCCTTATTTTTAAAAAAAATTATTTTTTAATACAAAATATAGTATTGATGTAAGAATATTTTCTTTTGAGAAATATTAGAATGTAATTTGCATAAAAGATATTGTTACCATTATTTTTATATATATATATATATATATATATATAATTGAATTAATTTTGTAGGAATTAAATAATATGCCTGAATTTGGTGAACAGTATCACAAAGAAGAGGTTATCAGTAGAGAAATCCATTATGGTCGAACCGATCTCATATCCCAGCTAGTGACACGTTAGTCCACAATTTTTGGAGAGTAACTATGAAGGAGATGAGTCCAGCATTTCCCCCTGTCCTTGCGATATTTCATAAGTATCTAAAAAGCAAAAACTATGCATACGTTCTTTGCTTTCAGATTTTATTTTTGTTATGATTATCTCCAAGAAGTAGAAAGTAACAAGGCATTTAGATTAAAAAATAACGACCAAATATAGTAGGCTTACTTTTTTTATCACGTACTGTTGTTAGAATTTGTTTTTAGGAACCAAATGTAACCTGGAGAAACTAGCTCATAAGATTCAGATTTAAAGTTGCTCATATGATAAGAAAGTAAAAGAAGAGATGACGATATGTACTTTAAATGTAAGACAACAAATAAAAATAAAAAAATCCACAAGTCTAGGTACAGGTTGGCACTAAATCTATTATAGAAAATATGTCTGCTCAAATTTTGTAATCAGTTTAGTTTGGCAGATGGAAGAAAAGTGCAAAGTTCCTTATTCGAAACTCGGCGCCATTTAATAATTTCATGGCTTCTATGAACAAGAAATGTCTAGTCGTATCTTTCTTGTAAGTCGCAACACAAAAGTTTCGTTCTTTTGTTAGTGTATTTTATATATATATATATATATATATATATATATATATATATATATATATTAAAGAAAACCGAGTGTGATTAAAATCTAAAAATAGAGAGTAACAAGTCAAAAAAGAATTTATGAATGAATAACGCACACTAAGATAGATAGATAGATAGATAGATAGATAGATAGATAGATAGATAGATAGATAGATAGATAGATAGATAGATAGATAGATAGATAGATAGATAGATAGATAATTTTTCCTAATCATTTCTCCTAAAACATGGTGATAATGCCACTAAGACGCCAAAGGTTCCTGGGAGTGAAAAAGATTGAGAAGTAAAAGCAATAAAAACAAATAGGATTCTCAAAGATCGAAGATAGCGATAGATATTCCATTTAAATTTTTGAGAGAAAATCGGAGAGCTCCACAGACGAGAAAAGAAGCTATTAGAATAGAATTTGCGGTTGCATGTATTTATTTCAAAAGTAAAACGATGAGACTCCTTTGATAGATAGATAATGGTGAATCAAGGTCTTTAGCCGGATACAATTGTTAGCTGGATATTGAGTTGAATATTTAACTTTATAATGTGCTATTTATGCGGTCTATATAATTGCGTAGAAACATAATTTAAGTTTAACTGTAAAAACAAACAAAAAAATAATATTGTTACCACCAATAACATTTTGGATGATGAAATATTTTTGTTCTTAATCAAGGCGCGCGTGCTGTCTGTTCTTACTGAACAAGTTTTTGTCACCCGCTAAAAAAAATGTTGAATAGTTATCTCCCTTGATTAAACAGACTTTCGTGAGAGAGGTGATTAATCTCCACTTGATATTACTCTATTATCAAGAGCAAAAGATGTAAGTGTATATACCATTTGTCAAATGAATTAAAACACCGATAATCCACTAAATAAACTATTGAGACCTTGTTTAAATTTAGGAAAAATGTTTGAAATTATTTCATAATAAAGAAATAATAATTTGATAAACGATGTATGAAATTATTTCGCTTTTAGTTTTGGTTGAATTTGGAATGACACAAAATTTTGTCGAGTGATTGTTGAGAATTTAGCATTTTACATAAAACAGGTACTGTTAACAAGCTGATCATAAATGAATATTTTAAGATTAATTAGAATCTTAGTTTTTCCTATTGGTGCGTTCAAACGGAGTTGATATATGAAGCTTAAATATAATTCGTCTGGAGAGGATAATCTTTTATTTGAAACTCAGTCAAAAGAAGCCCTTAAACGTGAATGTATAACATGTATAGGGATTTAATTTTATGATGGTTCGTGTAAGAAATAACTGAAAAAAAAGGTGTAGTCTATCAATTTTAAGGCCTTAGAAAGTTTTTTTTTTTTTTTTTAATGCCGTTGCTTGTTCTGGGCGACTTGGCGTGGTGTAACGATTAGCAAGCTTGTCTCGTTAAGACTGAATAGTGAGTTCGATCTTTACTAAGTACTCTGTACGTTCGGCCTTGTGCCAAAACTAAGCTACGCTTTTGTCACCAAATTGTTGTTGTCACAAATTATCGCTCAACTAGAAGCAGTGACAACCAAAATGTTCCCATGTAAATCGTGGGTTTTCACCATCTTTAGAGGAAAATGGGAAAAGTTTCAACACGGAGATATTTTCACGTATTTCATAATAACTAATAATCGAATAACAAAAAAAAAAAAAAAATTATACAACTGTGTATACAGCTGAAAACGAAAGGAAAAACAAGAAAAGTCACAGCGGCAGTGTGTGTGTGTGTGTGTGTGTGTGTTACACAGGTTTGCAATGTGACTAAATCCTCCTAGAAAGGAAGGCTGAAGTCTTCTACCCATCGCATTGTAGAACGAAAAGAGAAATCGGATGATTAACTCTGAGCTTTTATAGTCCTGAAGCAGCGCAAACTAGCGTGTGTGGAGAGAGTTCTTAGCAGACCAAGTGGGCGCAATCCCAAGTCTGTAATTTGCATCTGAAATTTTTCGTTGGAGAGAAAGATACGTAGTTGGGTATATGTATGGCAATTGCAGCACATTTGCTGACAGTGTACTGCTTACCAGCGCGGAAAATGAAACAGGCGTCATGAGTTCAATTTCCAGTCGATTCTATTTCATTAACTTCAATCTGATATCATTGGAGAAGACAGGAATCCACTTTCCTCTAGTGATAAGAATAAACACAACTGAGGAATTCTTAATAGACCTAACGAACATTATCTATCTATCTATAGACATTGCATATATTTATCTCAGAGAACCTACTTTTCTAGCTATTGTAATTATGGAGCAAGAAATACTTTCTATAAAGGTCAAAAGTTAATTTGAACGGATAAACTTGAAAAAGTTTCCTTTTAACACTACGTTTTTTTTGGGGGGCGGCACGTACTACGGTCTAAGTTTGCCGATTTTTCTTTCTGCTTCAGCAGATGCGATTAGTTTTTCTGAGAATGTGCGTGATCGCGATCATATGAAAAATATAGACCGTATTTTATTTTATAGATAATATGCAGAACACCAGGGAACCAGTCATACATATCGTTTTAGGTTCATACTTATGCATACGATGGAATGCTAAAGATTTCATGAAGAGGAAATGTCACCATTCTGATGTTCGTTCAGTTGGTCAAACCGAAAAAAAAAAACTTCCGACCCATCAGTAGGGTCCAGTTCCTTAATGGGTGCTTAATCTTGACCGTGTTTCGAAAAATGAAAACATTATATAAATACATACATGCAACAAACTATTTCTTATTTAACAGTTAAAATATTTCATCCTTGAAAATGGCTAAATGAATAGCCGAAAGCGCTCGGCAAAATAGAACATTCGGACAGTTTTTATATAATTTATCATCTGAAAAGAAGAAAATTATTAGATCGCATGAAAAATTGTATAAAAAAAATTAAATGAAAGAACCTTGTGAGTCGTATTTAATGAAATGTGCATGAAAGTAGGATTGCTGCGTAAATACATACACATACACACACACACACATATATATATATATATATAATTGTGTATTTGGGCAGCAATCCTTCTTTTATGCAAGTTTCGTTGAAAACGACTGACAAAGTGCTACGGTTGAGGTTTATTTTATATAATTTTTCATGTATTCATAGAATTTCCCTCTTTTCGGGACATAAAAATTCGCCGAATGTTTTCCAAGCACTTTCGGCTGCACTTGTAATCATTATCAAAGAAAAAGCCAACACTCAATAATATCAAGCATAACAACGACCACATTGTACTGACCGTTTTTGGAAAAATGTAACATTCCTATAACTGTAGAAACATACATAAAAAAAAATCATATATTCAGTTAAAGCTAAAATAGAATTCATCTTTGATAACAGATAAAAGTATAGCCGAAAGTGCTTGTTAAACATTCGGACAATTTTTATATAATTTTTGTCCTGAAAAGAAAAGAAAAGAAAAATTATACGAACACATGAGAAATTATTATAAAAATCTCAACCACAGAACCTTGTCAGTTGTTTTCAACACACACACACACACACATATATATATATATATATATATATATATATATATATATGTATGTATGTATGTATGTGTGTGTGTGTGTGTGTGTGTAATTTAATAAAATGTTAAGTGCCATTTCAATCAAATTACAGAACATGTAAATGGGACATAAGAGAAATACGGTAAAAATAAAAGCAAACAGACCGACATTCAAAACTAGTTTGATCTTAACTGACTCGTAATGTTAATTTTTGAGTTACATACGAATTTGAGGTTTAATTTATTCTTAAATCTGCCTTACATATATATATATATATATATATATATATATATATATATATATGTATATATATATATATGGGGGGATTTTGAGGCCATGCCAAATGGGTATTAGAGCATACTCTAAGTCCAATATTAGCTATTTCAGCACATTAGCTTATGGTTCTATCACTAGAATGACCTTATTTTAATGACAAAATCTTTAAAAAAACATCAATTTTGTTGAAAAAATCGGTCATAAAGAAAAGGCGCTTCAAGAGCCCCTCTGGAATTGGGGCCCTGAAGTTTATGCTTCATTTGTTTCATAGTAGACTAACACTGCGCGGGCGCGTGTGTGCGTGTACAAATGCACAGACACACACACACTATATATATATATATATATATATATATCATGTGCAATGACTTGACTTGGTGCAATGTTTAGCAAGCTTATGTCGCGAGAACAGTTACAACTGAATAATGAATTCAATCCTCACTGGGTGCCACATACTTTTGTCTTTGTGCCATATCTAAGCTGCACTTAGAAAATCACCATATATATTGTTATGCATAGGTATATCTCTACACAAAGTGTTGTCCATTTGTAATTAAATGACAACCAATATCTAAAGTTGTTTTTAATTATTTAAAATTAATGAAATTATTATTATTATTATTATTGAATCTTTACCAGATGTCTGGGACTTCTTATATCTAGGGATCCAGTGAAAGAAACTTAAGTTAAATCTTGGTTTGTATTCTTGCCACCCCTAACACTGCAAAATTTTTAACAATCTCGACTCACCGGCATTCCTACAATTTCGTCTAGTTTTGGGGTTGTCGTGATGGTGTCAATTATTCTATCCCAAACCCACCCAAAGCCAACCATCCATAACCAAGACGGGGGAGCATTTCTAAAAACAGCAACAGTACTGAGCGTTGAATGGAACTGCCACTTAGTCGCCACGAAGATACAGCGAGTACCACTGACGTGAAAACTCAACGATTAATATTTATCTCTTATGCTTATTACATCTATTAATACATCATATTATTATCATCATCATCATTAATAGTGAAACAGCAGTACGCTACAACAATGATTATTATTATTATTATTAAGACAGTAGAATATCAACAAATATTATTATCATTACTATTATTATTATTATTAAGACAGTAGAATATCAACAAATATTATTATCATTACTATTATTATTAATATTAATAGTGAAACAGCAGTACGTTACAACAATGATTATTATTATTATTAAGACAGTAGAATATCAACAATTATTATTATTATTATTATTGTGAAACAGCAGTACGCTACAACAATGATTATTATTATTAAGACAGCAGTACGTTAACAACAATAATAAAAAATTATTATTATTATTATTATTGAGTCAACAGTACACTAAAAATAATAATAATTCTAATTATTATTCCTATTATTAATATTAATAGTGAGAGAGCAGTACACGAACAATTATTATTATTATTATTATTATTATTATTATTATTGAGACAGTAGATCACTAACAACAATAATAAAAATATTATTATTGACTGAGATCAGTAATACATCAACAATTATTATTATTATTGAGACAGTAGATCACTAACAACAATAATAAAAATATTATTATTGACTGAGATCAGTAATACATCAACAATTATTATTATTATTGAGACAACAGTACGCTAACAATTATTATTATTATTATTGAGAGAGACAGTAGCAAATATACAATTCTTATTACTACTATTAATAATAGTGAGAAAGCAGTACGCTAACAACGATTATTATTGTTACTATTATTGAGAAAGTATTATGCCACCAAATATTATTATTATTGAGACTACACTAACAACAACAATTATTTTTATTATTATGATTATTATTATTATTCTGTCCTTGACTATGTTTGCCCTTTGTTCTTTCTTTCGTCTTCTTTACTTTTGACCTTACCGATTGTTGCATTGTCCTAATTTGCCCTTTTCATTGTCGCTTCGCTTTGTCAGTAAGACCACCCTCCTTTGGCATTCACGCTTCACGGGCTTTTCGCGATGCGTTACGGGTTCTACCGAAGGTGAAAGCAAGAGGACTGTCGGATTTGTTCGCATTGTCAAATGCATATGCAGAAGAATACAACATATTTCAATAATTTTATAAAGTGAAAGAAATATAACAATAATAATAAAGCAGTAGCGTAATTAGGGTTGGGCAATGTGGTTGCATGTGATAAACTTTGAGGCGAATAGCATTCATTTCGATGAACCTCAAAGTATACAAGATAAAGCATTCAGCGAAATGTATATTCTTCATATAGTCGCCATAGACCCTACTTACGCTGCCATTAAAAAAATAAATATAATTACTTTCAGTTATAGTAAATTATTAAAACATATATGGCAATTTATTCATGAGGTCTTGGTGCCATTTTCTCTATTCTGAATTTTGTGTTGTTGATATTAATTACAACATTTGATAATAATATCTTCATCTTGTTTGTACTGAAATTTACTTCAGGAAAGGCGAGTGAAATGATTGTTTTTATTTTGAAGCAAAACCATATCCAAGAGTCAGTGATATTTAAATTTATTGAATTTAGAAAAATTTAATTTAATTTAATGCAAAAACTAGGCAAAATCATTCAGTAATATATATATATATATATATATATATATATATATATAAATGGATATTTTCGCCTGTTTAAGTGACTTTACTAACTATAGATGAAAACCAGTAACGCATTCATACAATGATATATATATATATATATATATATATATATATATATATATATATATATTGTTGGGGCACATCGGAGTGGTATAATGATTGTCAACCTTGTCTCGCTAGAACAATTACGAATGTAGTGAGTGCGTTCCTCTCTGGGTGTCCCATACTTTCGGCTTTGTACCACATCCAAGACACGCTTAGAAAATCACAATATATAGATTGTGTTGCCCAATATCTATAGATCTTTATATTACCAATAACCATTTGTATAAGGAACCAGCAGTATTTCTAAGCAGACTGTATGAAAGGTTCAATGATTATTGTCTTCAGAAACCTAAAATGAAACAGAAATCAAGGAGAGAAATTTATGAAGCGTAAAAGACTTGTTTAAAATTGGTACTGTATGAATAAGTAGTTTACGCTCATTAATATATTAACTGTTGAGAATGGGATCGGGTTTTCGATTAGGTAAGGGTAATTTAAGTCAGGCCTGTATTTGGGTGGTCTTACAAACATGCATACATTCATATATATATATGTGTGTGTGTGTGTGTGTGAAGGGGTGCTGAAAGATGAACGTTCCGACACATTTTAAGAAGTCTCTGACGATTGATTCTAATGATCAAACATCAGAAGGTCTTCCCAGAAGATCTTGGCAAATACTGTCAAACTGAGATCTTTCATCGCCTACTCTAGTGTATACTTATGCATGTTTTATATATATATATATATATATATATATATATATATATATATATATATATATATCTCTGACGACAGAATAAAGACAAAAGGGAAACTATTCTTTATCAACGTGTTTCGTCCTCTGCTGAACTTTGTCAAGGCAAACGGAATTTGACTTGATAAAGTGCATCAGTGGACGAAATGAGTTGGTAAAGAATAGTTATTGTTTTGTCTTTATATATATATATATATATATATATATATATATATATATAAAGTGTGAATGTATGTATTTATACCCATTCAAAATTAAATGCATATGTATAGGTATTTTTATAAGTATGTTGTGTTAATGCATATACAATACTTTGTAAAATTATATGTATTCATTTTCAGTTTTGTTCTATGACGTTGCTTACGTGTATCTATGTTTACCTGCATATATATATATATATATGTGTGTGCGTGTGTGTGTTTCTTTAAAGGCGACTGACAAGGTACTGCGATTCAGCTTTTTATTTTATTTTATTTGTGTTCGTACAAGTGTTTTATTTTCTGGGCAAAAAAAAAAAAATGTGTAAAAACTGTCCATTATCATTTAATGGAAGCCCTAATCATATAAAAGGAAAGGCCAACACGCAATAACATTAACTATGAACACTGCCACAATGTGCTGACCGTGTTTGGAAAATAAAACATTCCTATAACTGCAAACATATACATGAAAAAAAAAAACAAAAACACGCACACACATTCAGTTAAAAATAAAAATCGTTCTTGATAATGGCTAAAAGAATAGCCGAAAGCGCTCGGATATGCAGCAGTTTGGAAATTTTTTACGTAATTTGTGTTCAGAAAAGAAAACACCTGTATGAACTAAAGAAAAATTAAATAAAATGATTAATCGCAGGTAAGTACCTTCTCAGTTGCTTTTAACGAAACATGTATAAAAGAGGGATTGCTGCCCAAATACACTATATATATATATATATATATATATATATATTTATATATATATATATAATGCTATGCTATTCTTTTGTTGTCTTTCTTGTTGCTTGCTTTGTTTTTTTTTCATTTAATTCTTGCATATTGCTTGTTTTCCTTGTTATTGACTGTTTTTCTACCAAAAATACCAACAACAGAAAAAAGTTAACGATACGTTTTTTTAAATCATCTCCTTTTTTTAAAGCATTTTTTTTATTTTTTCTCTTCTTCTCTTTCTCTATTTTACAGCAATCTGTATGTGCTGAAATGGCAGATGAACTACGCTTCGCTGTTCGCTGTCACGGCTCACAGAAACCACGTTTTAAGAGACATTGTTCTAAGTGCAAATCCACTAGAGCGCATAACCCAACAGCTCACTCGGAGACACATGTTGAGTCTCCGAATGGCGTCATTCAACTTCGGGAGGTACGGAAATCCCCGAGGGCTACCGGGACGACTCGGGATTTTGAATACGATTATAAACCGGATTATAAACAGGAGTTTAGCGGTGATTATCTACACGTAGACTACAGTGATCCTGAATCTTAATAATTAATAAAAAAAGAGAGAGAGAAAGAGAAAAGAAAAGAAAAAAAAGAAAAGAAAAGAAATACCCCCCACACTCCCTCATTTACTTTTGCTATAAAGACTTCAAAGAAAGACAAAGAAGGAAAGAAGGAAGGAAGGAATTGTAAGAAAAAATATACAAACAATGAACAATACGAAACAATGAAAATTACAAAGTGATTTAGAAAGAACGAACGAAAGAAAAGAAATGGCGAGAGTGAGTAGTATACATTTTTTTAGACACAAAGTTGAGAAAGAACGAAATCAATATATGAATGTGTGTATGTATGCGGGAGTGTTGTTGTCGGTGTGAAAAAGAAAGAAAGAAGGAAAGAAAGAAAGGTCTTGTTTTAGAAAATAACGCAAGTGAATGAATAGCTGAATGAGTGTCACAGTGAACGAGTGAGTAAAAAATAGTGATAGATTGAAAGCTAATTACAGAATGGGGATGTATAGCGTGAGTGAGAAGAAATGAGCTATTGATTTATGTAGTATGAGTTTTCTTGTTTTTTTAATAAGAAAAGTGTCATTTACAAAACAAAAATAATTTGAAAAAAATACATGATTTTTTACTAAAAATATATCAGAAACTTACGAGAAAAATCGTAAAAGAAATTAAAACGAGTGAAAAATAGAGAGATAAAGTGTGTGAGAGATAGAGTGGATTAATTATGTTTTTTAATGATTAAAAAATGATTAAAAAAAATCCTCAAACAAACGACAGCGATAAACTACAGACTTGAAAGAAGGTAAAATGGAAAAAAGAAAGGAAAAAGAAAAAAATAAAACAACGTCTTTTTTAATGTTTAATTTCTTGGCATCGACAGACCAATCAAAACAGTGTCCGACATTTGCATGCAAATTAACAAAAAAAAAAAAAAAAAATCACACAAAAACTCAGAGAACCACACTATAAAAAATAAAAAGTGAATTTCAATATTCCATAGAAATATTTGATAAAAATAGTTTATACAGTTTCATACGAACATTCATTCTGCATTGTCTGTATAATTTAAGAATTTTGTCAAAGAAATACACGTGGACGTGCCCAAAAGCAACGCGCTAATAAACTTTCTTGCTTAATTCAAACTACAGTGTAACCCGGATATAAGAGAGTTGTCGGGAACGGATAAGAAGTATCTTATATCCGGGTTTATCTTATATCCGGGTTTGGTCTATTTTGTTTAGGTAAGTATGGCTCTAATTTGGGACCAGAGAAAATATCTTATATCCGGGTTTCTCTTATATCCGGGTCTAATTAATTGGTAAATTCCAAACGCTAACAGTAAAATAAGTTCCACACTAGAAAACTTGAATTATGTTTAAAACAAATGCAATAATAATGTTTTAAATAAATGCTGTTATTTTTACTGTCAAAAATATAGGATATTATATAGTGTAACCCGTATATAAGAGACCCGGATATAAGAGAGTTTTTTTCTGGTCCCAAATTAGAGCCTGTGTTAATGTATATATAATAGACCAAACCCGGATATAAGAGAAACCCGGATATAAGATACTTCTCCGGTCCCGACAACTCTCTTATATCCGGGTTACACTGTATAATGACGAAACATCTTTTTATGAATATTTTTAATTAATATTATTTTTTTTTAAATATAGTTATCGATATTTTTATTAACACTGACATCAGCAACACCATTTTAGATTATTTTATAGAAATTTATTGAGAAACCATTTCAGAGTAAATCAAAACTAAACAAAATTACCGCGACACTGGGTGATAGATGAAAACCGAATATGCGAAAAATAATCAGTTCAATTGTTGAAACGTGGACAAGAAATGTGGCGTGCAATCATTATTCACGTCCTAAAGGGACAAGACATATAGGAAAGTATGAATTACTTAATCTTCATAAATACTCTAATAAGCACACAAACACACACACATATATATATATATATATATATATATAGGCACATTTCATTAAAAACAACTGACAAGGTGCTTTTATTTAGTTTTTTTATATAATTTCTCGTGCGATCTAATAAAGTTTTTCTTTTCAGAGGATAAATTATATAAAAACTGTCCGAATGTTCTTTTTATCCGAGCGCTTTCGGCTATACATTTAGCCATTTTCAAGGATTACAGTTTTTATATAATTTATCCTCTGAAAAGAAAAACTTTATTAGATCGCACGAGAAATTATATAAAAAACTAAATAAAAGCACCTTGTCAGTCGTTTTTAATGAAATGTGCATGAAAGAAGGCTTGCTGCCTAAATATACATATATATATAGAGATAGATAGATAGATAGATATGAGGTTATATTTATCGGATTTAAATTTAAATACATTATTTTGATGAACCATCGATAGCAACTTCGAAATAAGAATAACTATTTTTGTTCTATTCATTCTTCATATTTTTTGTATCTATTTCAGTTGTAATAGGAGGAAATATGTTATGTGTGGAATTTAAACGAACGTCTACAGGCACAGACATGTGTGTGTGTGTGTGTGTGTGTGTGGAGAGAGAGAGAGAAAGAAAGTAAGAACGAAAATTTTTGCGTAGTGGTGTCGGTGTAATTGCAACAATATGGAATATATATATATATATATATATATATATATATATATATATATATAGAATATATACATATATAAAAGCCGCCGCATTATATCTAAAAGTTAATGACCAAAGCCATCAAATTTTTTGCTAGGATTCTTGAAAAATGGACTTTTATTCTTGACAAGGACTGAAGTCAGTCGAAAGCTTGAAATATCAAACAAACTGGTATGAACTGTAAATAGTTCTTTCGTACATTCACTTCTAATTTACGGATACCAAGCCGTCATTTAGAAAAAAAAAAAAAAAAAAAAAAAAAAAACTATTTAAAAAATAATAGACAGAAATTGTCTATTCTCAACAACAAAACTTTTACAAATATTTGTAGACATCATTTCTTATTATAATATTATATACAATTATAAAATATTTTCATGTACAATTCATACACGCACGTACATAGATGCACACAGACATATATAAAATACGCATACTTATCACTATGCGTTAATTTCATTTCAACACATTTTTTAAAAATCTTTATTGCCGTTGTTATACATTTTCCATCCTAGTATATTTATAGATATTTGTTGATCTATGTAAATTCATAGAAGCATTTTCAAATATATACATAAGGTATACAGACATTTATTTTTATTTACAATTTTCTTGTTGTGTTAGTTAAAATCTTCATTTTTCATATATCGTGTCGTTTCTTTGGCATAAGTCAAATGACGCAGATCATTAGGCAAGGATTTTGGAAAAACAAAAATAAATAAATACCTACATGATTTAAGATTTACTTGTAAAAATATTATATTTAAATAAAAGTTAAAAAATTGAGTGGGTGAGATTTTATTTTTAAAGCGTAGCTAATACAAGTAAATTAGGTTGTTATAAACGTGATGGATACGTCTGTCTGGCAAATCGGTGAATTTATTTCATCTAAGAAGAAAAAATAAAAGGGAACGGATATGAAATAACGATTAATTATCAATAAACTTTATTAAAATTACTGCTATTGTTGTTCATATAAGCGTTTGTTTTCTGAAACTCATTCCTGCTGCTAAAAATAATTCTATTGAATGAGCCTCGACCAACAACTTTTTTTGAAATGG
>OZ038496.1:73103548-73121048 GCA_964036315.1 Acanthosepion esculentum
GTCTGATTTTAGAAAGTGAAACAGAAGAAATCTATTCCATATCATTAAATCAGAAATTCAAGAGAATCCGTTACCTTCCGAAGCTGTAACTGGGAGCTACATGTGGATTTTCCCTCTCAATAATGAAGATTTATTACTAATTAAAATTAGTAATATAAGCTAATCACGACACTGATATTGAACTAATTATTGCAATACCATTGCTACCAAATTTATTCTTTCGTATCATAATATATTATGATCATCAATCATTATTATTATTATTATTAGAATTTAGTGAAGAGCGCAATTTAAGAAAAAAAAAAGAAAATACAGTATTTAACAATGTTCAACAATATTTTGACAACATGTCTGTCTTTTTCAAGTTTTGTTAAAGATTGCACACAAGTACACAAATATGAAAAAAATTTACAAAAAATTTCAAGTCTTTAGACAAATGCCACTTGTATTGAAAAAAAATTGTACTGGTAATCAACACGTCAAAACGAATGAAAGCCAGCCAGCATTAATGACATGCAAATGAAACGTAAGTAACATGATGACGATTGTGGTCACATTGAAATTTTTGTTAGTTGATTAGTTAGTAAGAGGAATTACTCAAGCACTTTAGTATATATCCTATGGAACGCTTCCATCTTATAGGATATATACTAAACTGTTTCTTTTTACTAACTGGAAATATCAAGATGAGCACGCTCACCATCATGGTACGTTTCAGTTGCATGACATTCACGCTGGCTGCGTTTCATTCCTTTTGACGACTTGATTATCATTACAACCGTTTTTTCTCCAGACAAGCGATCTTTGTACAAAAGCTCGTAATTTTTTGTAAACGTTTTTTTATATTTTTATAATTGTATGCAATTTTTAAACATAATTTGATGAATACTATCGGAATATTGTTGAATATTTTTAAACACTGTTTTTTTCTTTTGTTTGTCTTAAATCGCGTTCTTCTCTAAATGTTTCAAAATATTGGCAGAATTACGTGGAACATTCTGTTTATTATTATTATTAATATTATTATTATTATTATTATGATCATCATCATAGCTTTGATTGAAGTATTACTGTTATTTTTGTTATTGTTATTATTAATATTATTATTGATTATTTCATTTTTATTACTTATTCAGACTAAATATTCGATTGGTATTGATGGGTATTGATATATATATTTTTAAGACAAACCTGTTATGTTTATCAATAAATATATGGGATTTGGTTTAAAATATTGTTAAAATTTATCGTTGGAACAAAAATATATAATGAATGAAAATATATAGTGAATGAAAACTTAGCCTAATTGACAACCGAAAAAATTTTTTTTTTTGTTTTTGGTTTTAAGTAAAATAAACCTCCTAACATTTAACCAATACACCCACAAATAATGATAAATAGAGAGAGAAAAAGTATTTACCGGTGTATAAGACGGACATTTTGCGTAAAAAAATAAAAGTAGTCTGGGATAATTAAAAATAGAGAAGGTTTTTTTCAATTAAAATTGTTCATATTAAATATGTTTTTTAAATTCGTTATGAAGCAGGAACACAATTGCTGTGGTGCGTCCTATACAACCAGCAAATACGGTAACTACACAATTTATGCATTATATTTTTTTCAAAAAGGTCTATTATTATTATTATTATTATTATTATTATTATTATGTAGATAGTTATTACGATAAATATTATAACTTTAATTTGCAGATTGTAATATTGGAAATTGGAATGATAATTACACTATTTCATCCCATTATAAAACACAATATTTAAAAAAGATTGTGAAATTTGTCTTTTTAGCGATAAAGAAAGAAATTGAGTAGATTACAAAATAAAAAAAAAGATAAAAACATAAGAATCGCATATGAGCTTCATAAATATTACACGTAATATTTTTAAATACATACATACATACATACACACACACACATATATATATATATATAATGTGTGTGTTTGTGTGTGTGCGCGCGTGTGTGTGTATGCGTGTGTGTTTGTGTTCGCACGTGTGTATGTGAGGAGATATGGGGAAAGAGTATGCGTCAGGAAATTAACAACAAATTAAGATATTAAGAAAAACAAATATAATCTTTTTATAAATTATTAATTGGAAACAGCTTCCTAGTGCGACCAAGCGAAGAGTTCGTCTATCGGTTATCAGAAGGTGCTCGGGGTCATCAGGGGAGAATGCCTTCCATTTCGAGGTTTGCGCCTCGAAGGATTTTAAAAAAGAAAATATTTTATTAAAAAAATGTGCATTATCCAAATTAAGAGAGAGAGAGAGAGAGAGGCATTCAATAAAACCACTCCTGGCTATGGTCTAGCTGCACGCACAGAAGCAATTGCGTACCCGAATCAGGTGTTTTGGATGATTTCTTGGTATTGTGTGACTGCTGACTGGTCTCCTTGATGCCCTTCCAAACGTAATAATATATGAGATTCAAGTGTAAAGAGACCGGAGAATGTGATCATGAAAAAACTCAGCCAGTCATTTCTGGGTTACGAGAAGATACCTAGGGGAACACATATAGCGTGTCGTTTAATCTCAGGCTTAACACCGTGTTCCACTACCGGATGTAGGTGTTGGCATTGTCCCTGAGGAAGAATGTGGTGATAGATCGTGACCTCCGTTGCTCAGAGCACACGGGAATATAACAGACGACGGGAAATTGGAGTGCATCTCCGTGGGTACCTCTAAGAACGCGCAGTGCGACTTGATATTTGTTCATTTCATCTGCTCGATTTGAAGAAACTGCTTATCTCCGGGTGACGGCTGTTGGCGACTACTGCTGGCATATCTTTTCATTTTCATGCATGAGAATAGAAGTTTAAATGGTAATGATTGCTCGTATGAAAGAGAAAGTATAATGTCAAAATTTCGCGTATCGCGTGAAACATTACGTTAATTCGTACAATTATGGCCAGGGAAAGATGGCTTTTCGAATACCTGGTGCATACAGATTATATGTGTATGCATAGGCCGATAGACACTGTTCAAAATAAAAACTAATGGGGGGTGTTTATTTCAAGGAAGGTATCAATTAAAATCCGTTTGGAGTAATGAATATGCATAATTTAAAACAAATCTATTAAGACTTTAGAAATTACGTGTTTGAGTGTATATACATATGTATGCATGTATATATATATATATATATATATATATATATATATATATATATAATAAATCCTAATGAACCAGGTACTATCTACCTAAGTTTCACCACATGAGATCATCAGGGTTTACTTTTGCTCTACTTAGTGTATTGAGAACTCTTCGTTTAAACTTATTACTCGGTGTGTTTTTTTTTCTTTGTACCAGAGATTTAAGCTACTGGACGCCATGTTGGTAGGTTTCTGGTGCTTATTTAGTTTGCATTTTTCTTCGGATGCCAATTTATTTGAAAATTGTGGTATCCAGGATTTTTCACCCACCGAGTTTAAATAGATTTATTATATATATATAGTATGTATGTATGTATGTATATATATATATACACACACACACACACACAAACACACCCACACATACTTACACTTATCCATTTGTATACATGGAAATGAAATCAATGAATTCTCAGCAGTCATATATCATTGCATTTTCTTTCGCCGTAAATCATGCAAATGAAAACACACACCGTCACACATTCGTGTTTGTGTCTGTGTGTTTTCTTGATGAAATGATTAACTTTTCAATAAACACCTATGCAGCTGATTTCAAAATATATGTAATATGCACATATATCATATATATGTGTGAGCGTGTATGCGTTTGTGCACGTGTGCGTGTTTGTGTGCCTGCGCACGCGCACGCGCAGGACGTCTGTAGATTAAATGTGACTTACATATGTGTAGTTATACGCCAGTTGTATATTGACTTAACGCTCATATATGTATATTTTACAATCTCTTTCTAGATATGTATGCGGACGTATATACATAGATACATAAAAACATGTGTGGGTGGGTGTGCGTGCGTGTGAGTCCATATGTGGGTGTGTGTGTGTGTATGTATATATATATATATATATATATATTGTTACTATATTATATATTATGCTATATTTATGGCGAAGATGGCTAAAAATCGGAGAGAATACGATAGAGGTAGTGTGGAATTATAAATTAGCAACAGTTTGTTTCCCGCCTAAAATGATCATCTGACCATTTTTCTGTTAATCATAAATAGCGAGATACTGTCTTCTTGCAGTATAGAATCTTATTCTCTAATATATATATATATATATATATATATATATATATATACATACACACACAGAGACAATCAGAGGGTGCCTCTCAAAAATACCGCTCACATTCTATTTCTGTCACTTCAACAGAAAATGCACCGGTCCAAGCCATGATGGCAACTGATGGTATCTGAAAAATAAATGGTACGGCATTAGCTCGATGAAGACACCATTGCCACTTGCTTAAGTTCCCCAGCACCACACAGGTGACTTTTAAAATGTTTGGACGTATTTCTGCCGCATCATATATAAGAAGGAGGGAGGGAGAGAGAGAGAGAGACAGACGCGTGTATGTGTGCTAACAATTTTAGTTATCATAATTTCTATTTATGGGGTTACTTCATTTTTTTTTTTTTTTTTGGTTTGCCAAAGTTGAAAGAATACACCTAATTGACTATCCTCATATGCCAAAACTAGTCTTATACAGTTTCTTAATTAAAAAAAACAAACAAAAAAAACGCAAAATACACGAAAATCTTCAACAAGAACAACGACGATTAAAAACCCTAAGAATAAACTTTTGTAATGTCGAGGGAGAAAAAACGAAAAGTATAAAATGAAAAAGTAAAATCATATTAGTTTGATATTTTTAAAAAATCAACGAAGACAATGTTTTCAAGAAATATACCTATTATGTAAGTATATATGTATCTCTGCATATATATATATATATATATATATGCACACACACATGTATATGTATGTATATATATATATATTTATATATATGTGTATATATATATATATATATGTGTGTATATATATATATGTGTATATATATATATGTGTGTGTATATATACATTTATATATATATATATATATATATGTGTATATATATATATGTGTGTGTATATATACATTTATATATATATATATATATATATGTGTATATATATATTTATATATATATGTGTATATATATATATATGTGTGTATATATATATATTTATATATATATGTGTGTATATATATATATATATTTATATATATATGTGTGTGTATATATATATATATATATATATATATATATATATTTATATATATATATGTGTGTGTATATATATATATATATATATATATATATATATATTTATATATATATGTGTGTGTATATATATATATATATAGCCTCATCGTTATATGTATGTGCCAGGATTTAAACTTATTTGTAATAAAACCTACCTAAACTTTCTCAGTCTCTCTCTGAACATCCACACAACCACAAACAAACATTAATATTTGTTTTATTAGAAGCATTACCCCGCGTATATAAATAATATCACGAACAATGAGAAAAAAAATTAAAAGACTTTTATTTATACACCATCAATACGTATTGATTACAGGAAGGGAACGTCAGGAAATCATTATTATTATTATGGTCATTATTATTATTACTATTATTATTGTAATTATTATTATGATTCTTATTACATGACGGCCATCGGTTAAGTGGAAATGCAATAACAATGCCAACTGTTTCTATATTTATAAATATATATGTGTTTGTGTGTGTATATATTAGCATCCTTGCGAGATATACGCACATGCATGTATGAGACAATTGGGGAAAAATGTTGAAGATACTGATCTGTATAGAAAAATATAACAACATGAAAAGATGTTTTTTTTTTTTTTCATTTTTGGATCGCCAATCGACAGATTACGTTACTGGAAATAGAAGATGGATAATAACGTATTCTGCACAATTTGACGATTTTATTATAACAGCTACAAATTACAAAAAAAAAAAAAAAAAAAAAACAAACAAACAAAAAAAAATGAGGAAATCCATCAATGATTTTTTTAAAATATCATCAAACGACAAGGAAGCAACCAACATTGGATTAAAAAAAAAAAATAATGCAAGAAAACCACAATAACAAATAAATAAATATATAAAAATAAAAAAAATATATAAAATTGAAAATCATCTCTAATTATGAAGAAGATGATTTTTTTTTTTAAGATTATAATATTTTTTTCAGTTGTGAAAGAAAGGAAAAACCCTGAAAAGTTGTTTCAATGATTATTATTAATATTATTATTATTATTATTGGTTTCTTTTGTTCGACACCAATATCCGGGTAATGGCGTAATAATACTGCAGCAAAATAAAAAACAAAAACCAAAAAAACAAAAAAAACAAATAAAAATGAAAAAACTAATGACTAAACGTAAACCCAAATGGAATTGAACCCCTCCCCTTGGAAAATAAAAACGAAGAACTTGTTTTAATGAAAAGAAAGGTTTCTAAAACAAAATGAAGAGAATGAAATATTCAAAGTTGAAACAAGAAATTAAAAAAAAAATTTTTAAAACTGAAATTATTCTCTTCATTATTGCCAAGAATAATACTGGAATTTCCTTCTTATATACACACACATATATATATATATATATATATATATATATATATATATATATATATATATATATCAGCGAATTTTTTTTCTTCCCTTCTAATCACGTTGGAGCTGATTTCACATTGTCTTGGCTACGTCTTCTGAATAACATTAAACAAGAGACGACAGAGTTGTCTAAATACACAAACACAATTTGTTTTTTTAATTATAAAAAAAAAAATAACAAATATTGGTGAGAAAAACGTTGTTATATATCAACTGTAGACGACATATCGTCTACTTAAAAAAAAAAGGAATCCTGTTCTTGTCTCATTCCCTAATGTGTTGTAAATACAAAAAATTTCAGAAATAAAACACACACACAGATACATAAAAAAACACTTTTTTGCGGCATATTTTTTTCTGTTACTCTTTTTTGATCTTAAAATCTGTATATATTTACGCACTATTTGCATTGTCATTTCCTTACGCGTCATCATTGCACTTCTTTACTTCATTTTCATTTATAATGCGCACAGTCATTTTTATTTATAATACCGACAGTCAGCGTCAAATTAACTACTTATGGTCAACGAAAGTAACAGGCTAATCACTATTCCACGCCGAAGCGTCTTTGTCGTTATGTCACTCGAACAACAAATGTGAATCGAAACAAATATTGCTGTCGATTACACTGTTATTGAACTGTGTTAAATATTCAAAAGGTAATTTCCAAGTATCCGTTTAGAGTAAAAACGAATGCCATAGATATAAATATTTGTTGTGAAATAGCGATTTCTGTACACCCACCACGAAGTATATAAAAATATATTGTTTCATAAATTACGCCAGCCGTTTCAATTGTAGTATAACGTTTATATAATAACGTCTCTAGGCAAATGTGAGGATATAGATCCGACAGTATGAGGAAAAATATGGAAAAACAAAAAATCCGAATATGCAAGTTTACTGTTTTTATTGTTGTTTCAATAGGAATACGTTTTCACAACGTCGCCGACGTGATCGCATTTCAAAACGGAACGCTGATCTTAAAATTCAGTCATTTTGTTTTGACTATTCTTATGTCTATCGTCTTTTCGTGTTGACTTGAATATCGTCTAATCTTAATTATGTTTTAATAACTATGTCCTGAAGAAGGTCTACTAGACCGAAACGTCTGACGTCGACATTGAAACAACATAAAGAACAGTAAACTTGCATATTCGGATTTTTTTGTTTTTCCATATTTTTTTCCTCATAAGAACGTTTATAAATTACGCCAGCCGAAAGATATATTAACTTCATGAGAATAGAAAGTATACACGCCGACCCTCAGAGAAGAACAAATAAATAACCCTCCCTCCACAAAAAAACAAAAACAAAACAAAACAGCAGACAGAGAGGCTTCGTCTTTTAAAAACACGAAACAATATATGTGCTTAAAAGCGTCGGTTGATGGTGTATTTTTTTTTTTTTTTTTTGCTTTTCACGAGTTGCATTTGTTGGTTGAACACAACCACGTCGGTTTTTACGTGGGAACACCACTTTTGTCTCTCTTCCGCTGCCCTGCTCAAGCAAGTAGGGTTCTTTTATCTGCCTTCTGTCAGTTACAGTTAACTTCACACGGTCAGGACGAGATGGCATTCAAAATGATTATCTTGTAATGTTCAAACCAAACATTTGCGATTTCTCTGTCTCTGACTCTCTCTCTCTCTCTCTCACACAGACAGACAGACAGACAGAGGCGGGATATGACGAATTCACTGCTCTATCGTTACTACAATGTAAAGTGCTCGAACGAACTGCATTTCCTGATTCCAGCAAGTCTGACCTTCACGGTTAGGACTCGCCATGTCACTGACATATTAACAGACAACCCACATTCTCTTTGTATTCCATTGGCGAGAAGTAAATTACAATCAAAAAATTCCCACGAACCACTGCCCTACGGATCAGGCTCCCAAGATGATGTTTCTCTGATCACTACAATCTTAACCTGTTCAAGTCGAGAGTCAACTGTTATCTTCCCTTCCTACTCTTATAAACTACCCCTTAACATAACCCTCTACCTTGAGTGATCTCGGGGCCTTATACAGGGTGAACCTTACTCTAAAAAATGATTTAACAATATTCTGTTCGCGTTATGTAAATAGTTCACTAAACATCAAGAAGATGTTAATTACGTTTTACTATGATAGGTAATTAAGTTTTACTAATAGCGCGAATTTTTCACTATAGGCATACTATAAGGAGTGTAGGGTAACAGTTGTCTCCGACGATAGTGGAATTTTTTAGCCTAGTACAAGATCTGGCCACGTCGATTGTTCTCACTTTCATACTATTGCCATTGGCAAATGTAGGAACCTGCTTCTCTCAATTATTGCTTGAAAAACAGGCTAGACTGGTTTCACTAGCATAAAGCTGCAGTCAGACTAGAAGAATGAATGGATTGAATTCCCATCTGTGGAAAAGACAACAGGACGCCTCTTCAGTATATTTTGGAAATTCACAAAAAATAAAGAGGAGTCCGTGAAGAACCATGTTCATTTACGTCACAAACCGATTCCTCTAGTTTGGATCCATCGCTCTGAAGTTGTCTGTTTGCAACGCATTAATATTGGCTTTCAAATGAAAGTGGTCACGTGCCCGAATTAGTTTCGTCAGCATGAGTTTTAAAATGTTTATTCTACTGAAATAACTCACTGAAAATGTAATCCATTATTTTTTTAAAAACAAGCTCTAAGAAATATAATCCTTTGCTACGGTTTTGGTTTGGGTTGAAATTTCCGGGGAAGATGGTGCAGGATTTTCAGCATTTTTGCGTTAACAATATATGAAAACGTAATGCTTATTCCTCAACTGTTTTTTTTTTTTTTTTTTTTTTTTTTCAACTAACTTTTTTTTTTCAAATATATTCATCTTTTGTTAATTTAACTTCTTCTATCTAAGACAGTTTAATCAGATAAAATCCGAATCTCCTCTCCTGTGTCGCACATCATGCCAAGCTTACCATAAACGCATACTTACTGGCGATGAATTGATAGTTTATTATGCAGATCATATTCTGATCGAATTACACATTATTATTGCAAGCACATTGTTTCTTCTATAATTCTACCATGAAACTTATCCATCAGGCAAAAAGGAAGATTCAACGAAGAGATCATTTATTTGTCAAGTATTTTCCGCCTCTGAAGCAAGAGTGTATACACTTCATTAATTTATCTCTCATCCGAAATTATAATTTACTGAAGTCATCAGCTGAGCGATATTCGTTTCCACACACACAGATATACATATATATACACACACACTCATATATATATCTTTGAATATATATATATATATATATATTATATATATATATATATATCTTTGAATATATATATATATATATATGATAAATATTATCTTTTCACAATCATCTAGTTGTAGGTACTATTCTCTTTTACCATCATTATTTTTATCATTGTTACTATTATGTTCTGAGACTTTATTTTTCTGAAATGAATCTAATTGTGCCTTTTTTCTGTGTTTTATTTTATTACCTATTGGATGAATTTCAAGACTTAACAAATGTTAAATATGAGTTAAAATGGAAACGTGTTTCCGGAGGAAAAGTTTTATTTATACTCATCTTTCATCTTCGAATTCTTATTTCATTTTTTTTTCCCTATTTTCTTGTTTTATTCATTTTTTTCTTTCAACAGGTTTATTTTTTTTTCACTTTTAAGGGTTGATTAGGTTCGTTTCGCTCATTCTTTCTCATTTTCCTGTCGACCCTAATTCTTTATTTTTCTGTCTTTTCATATCATAACTTTTGGCATTTACTTCTGAACTTTTCTTTCTTTCCTGTTCTCATTTTATAGCATTCTCTCTCAAATTCTTTTGTCCTCTCTTATATATATATATATATATATATATATATATATATATATATATATATATATATATATATAAAGACATTTATATTATGTTTAACGTTCTTTTTATAGATACAAGTATTTAAGCAAATGCTCTGTTTTATAATAAACAGTATTAAATAACATTTACCGGCCTGAATGTCCGAGAAATTTTCATAGAAAATTTTCGCTCTCCGACATATACTATACGGAACCATACGGAACCATCATTTCGCGTGATGTGCCTTAACCTTTCGGTCACAGCGCAGCGTCTGGTTAGCAAGGTCGATTTTACTATCTTTAAACTTAAATCTTCCATGAATCTCTTCTATTCATATCTGCTCTAGCGTATCAAATGTAAACAAAGACGTCATATATTTTAGAATTGGACATTGTCCGACAATTTATTTGAAGACATTTATATTATGTTTAACGTTAAACATAATATAAATGTCTTTAAATAAATTGTCGGACTATGTCCAATTCTAATATATATATATATATATATATATATATATATATATATATATATATATATATATATTCTTGCCTTTTCATCCCATCTCTTTTTTCTTTACTTTTCATATTTTATTCTTGTCTGTTCCATTACAATTCTTTTTCATTTTTCTTTCTTTCTTTCTCATTCATTGGCCTACGTACACACTTTCTTTCTTTGGCTTATTTATTCTTCCTTTCTTTCTTTCTTTGGCATATTTATTGTTTTCATTCATTTGTTCTTTCTTTCTTTCTTATATGCAAATTCTTGCCGTTTCTGTAGTTATCCTTTCTAGCTTTTAATATATTTATAATTTTTCTTCCTTTCTTTTGTCGTTTAAGTTTATTCATACTTGTTCTACCTCAAGACTTTCTTTCTTTCTGTCTTTCTTTTTCCACTATCAATAGAGTTCAAAAGCGTCTCCCTGTCCCTGTGGGTAACGAATTATTTTCCACCAAACAACCCCTTTCTCACAGACGAGACGTCGCAAGCTTCTCGCTGTTATATCGCTATTTCCATGGAGTGTGTTCATATTAAGTACACTCCTTATTTCCATCAGTCCTAACCTTCACGTCTAAGATCCTCCATGCCGCACACATTGTGACTAAGCCCCTTCATTCTATTCGCATACCTTTGGTGAAATATATGTTCCACCCGAACAGCTTCTTCCTATGAATCACAACCTTGTCTAACCGATATCCCGATCACTGCAATCATAACCTGTTCAAGTCTAGGGTTAACCGTTACCTTCCTCAGATATCTGCATAAGCTGAGCATCTTACTACGTAACCCTCTACCGCGAGTGGCTTTCAGGACATGTACAAGGTGGAGATCATTGTAAAAAAATGTTTTAACGCCGAATCGACTTTTCATTTATTATAAACTTCAAGGATTCTTCTTTTAAGACATTTATTTATTTTTTATGCTTTTTTTTCATCCATAAATATTTCATACATTCCTTTTTTTTTTGTCTTGTATGTAAATTCCTATCGTTTCTACAGTAATCCTTTCTAGCTTTCCTTCTTTTTTCGTTCGTCCTTTCTTTGTCATATCTTCATTAATGCTTTTCTTTTTTCTTTCTTTTTAACTTTCTTTCTTTTAATTAATACAGTGACCATCTTTTCTTTTCTCTTTCGTCATATTTTCCATTCTTTTTTCTACCACAATTCTTTCGTTATTTGAATTCATACCATCTTATCGGAATCGACCTCCGCTTTAAATTTTTTTTTCGGAATTTTGATCATCTGTTTTCTATCGATTCCCCTAATCTGAAAAAAAAATCATTAAATCTCTTATAAGATAATTTTCAAAACGGTGAGTAAGAAGTTTTTGAGGGAAGCAAAAAGTCCATTCAACTTTGATGGAGACTTATATACCGATAATGAACACACACACACACACACACACACAGTTGAACGCCTATACATATACAGATATTCACGCACGCGCACAAGCACGCGTGCACACACCCAGACCCACCCATAATCAATATTTAAGAAAAAAGAAAAAAAAGGAAATTAAAAAGAAAAGATTTTTTGAATAATTATCGGAAATTTAATGATTTTTTTGCAGGAAAATTTAAAAAAATATCCGTATGATAATCAACTCTTATGAGACCAGATTTTTTTAATCTGATTGTTAATTTTGTTTTGAAAGTCGAATTTGTTATTAAGAGAATACACTTTATTTGATAGATTTCCACAGTACATATTTGTTTTTTTATCAAAATATGGTTTCATTTATTTTTATTTTTTTTGTTGTTGTTGTTCAAAGTCAAATTAAATAAACCAGCAATTCAAAATTCAAAAGTCACCGTTGATTCGTGGAGAATTAATGTGGAAGAAAGGAAGAAAGATGGTCTCGGACAAACAGAGTTCCAGATTCAATCCAACCATTCTTACATGCGAATTCTTTCTAGGCTCCCTCATAGGTGAAGAGACCGTGCAGGTCTGTGTGCTAAAATGTTAGCGGCAACACTCACAGACACGCGCTGTCTACTCACTGATGAGGCTGGCTATATCAGCAACTGACTGAGCATCGCATCTCATTAGCCACAAGAGAAGATGGTAAGTGAAAACAACCTAAGCACTCACGGGAAAACACAACATTCTCCAAACCCATCTCTTATTTGCTTTATATTTTTCTTTCGCCTTCTCACGCGTCCTTTATTTCTTTTTCAGCGAACAATTCTTTTTATTTTGTTTTATCCACCACATTTGTATTTTTTGTTTGTTTGTTTGTTTTTCTTTCTTTCTTAATTCATTTGTTTTTCTTACGTTTTTCTTTCGTTCTGTCTTTATTTCCTATTCCTTTACCTACGGGCTGTATTTCTTTCTTTCTTTCTTATTCTTTTGCCTATTTATTCATTCATTCTTTTTTATTTATTTATTTGGCATATTTATTTTCTTCATTTCTTCTTTCTTTCTTTCTCATTCGTTGGCCTAAGTACAGAATTTCTTTTTTTCTTTCTTTCTTATTCTTTGGCCTACTTATTCTTTCTTTGGCGTATTGTTTTCATTGATTCGTTCTTTCTTTCTTTCTTTGTCATTCGTTGGCCTACGTATATAATTTCTTACTTTATTTATTTCTTTCCTTCTTATTCTTTGCCTTCTTTTTTCTTTCTTTGGCATATTGTTTTCATTCATTTGTTCTTTCTTTCTTTCTCATTCATTGGCTTACGTACACAATTTTTTTCTTTTTTTCTTTTTCTTTCTTTCTTTGTCTTATTTATTCTTTCTTTCTTTCTTTGGTATATTTATTGTTTTCATTCATTTGATCTTTCTTTCTTTCTTTGGCTTATTTATTCTTTCTTTCTTTGGCTTATTTATTCTTCCTTTCTTTGGCTTATTTATTCTTCCTTTCTTTCTTTCTTTGGCATATTTATTGTTTTCATTCATTTGATCTTTCTTTCTTTCTTTTTGGCTACCTCTTCTCCAATTTTCATTCTTTCTATATTTTCACTTTCTTTATTCTAACCTTCATTTTTTTTTTGTTTTCCAACCTAAACCTTTTTACGTTTTTCTCTTATGTACATTCGTTTCTTGTCCCTATCAATTCTCTTTTGTGCTTTTTTATTAAATAAATACATTTGCAGTTTATATTTACTGTAATATAACCGTCGTTTAAATATTTAATTGATTTGCCATCAGATTTGCTTATATTAACTTACAAATAAATGTTGTATACCTTTTTTTAATAAAGAAGATAAAGAACTATTACAGTTAATAGTTACAAAGGATGAGAAGCTGTAGAGGGCTATGATCACCTACGTCCTGTGGTACGGCATATAAAAAAGATATTTTTAAAAAAATAAAACAAACTCTCTAATTTTGTATATTATTAAATACGAAATGAAGATGAAATTATTTAACGGTTAGCGAAAGTATTTAACACATCTCACGATGTTGGGTCATATCAAATGAAAAGGACCGATTTTATATAATACATTTCAATGACCAATATAAAGCAAAATGGAGTAGCTCAAAATTTAGTGGGAACATTATTTTGTATCTTGTATTCGCCTTGTGAATTTTATTATTGCATAGAGGTGACCACTTTTGGTAGATGCGACCAAATGTGCTCACCTACTCTCCGCTATAATGAAATTGAGAACATTTCAGAACATGAATTCAACCCGTGGAATATTTTATACTACCAGCCATACCCAGCTGGTCGATCAGAAAAAGCGTTCAATAAGAATGAAGCAAAAACAGCATCATGTTTAGATGTAACAGAGTCTATCTTCTTCAGTTACTTTAAAGTACTTTCATTAAAAAAAAACATTTTGAATTGATACAGTTACTGATATACCAGTAGTAGTCTGTATTTATTCAATCGAAATTAGCCGAGGACATGAATGGGTAAAACAGGCAACATGAAGACTGACTTCAGACTACAACTATTTTGGGGGTTTTGAAATTCAATTTGTCAGTGTGCTACCTGGGATTTAAAAGAGGATACATTTATAATGCATTTGTTAAGTTTGATGATAGTTGGTTGAGAGTTCAACGAAAAATAAGAAAGAAACCAGTAAAAATCGCCATTTTCGCTATTTACGCGGGCTTTCACTTCATGGGTGGGGACTGTTAATGAATCCACTCATTGTTGGCTACAATTTGTTTTTTAAGCTTTTCACCCCAAGCAAGGCTGGAAGCCACTAGCACGCAAGGGGTTACAGAAGGTTTGGAGCAAGAGCAGATAGGAGTTTTAGGGGAAAGGATGTGGAGATGGATAGTGGATAGATCAAGGCAAGAGGTTACAGAAGATTTAGAGCGATAGCAGATAGGAATGAAAGAGGAAAGGATATGGAGAAGGATAGTGGATAGATCAAGGCAACTGGAGATGTCGATTGACGTTACATTTGAATAATTGACTGAAATTTGTATCAGATTGCTTGAAAATTGAGGGAGTCTGTAGTTTAAAATTTGTGTTGAAATCGATTTGTGTTGAAATTGATTTTTCTTTTGTAGCGATTTTTTTGTTAAACACAGTGGCGTAGAAATAAAAATGAGGTATTGTTGAGCGGGTCATGATGTAAGCATCCTACATACCGAGTTTGGACTAATTCGGAGGAAAAGGGTGAATTTATCGATATTTGATCGGCTTTATCGATTATTGATTTTTTATAAAATTATCGAACTTTTACGCTAAGAACCCATCATACAATGTATGTGCCAATTTTCGTCAAAATCGGTTGGATAGATCTCGAGTAAAAAGGTATCATGCAGACAGACAGATAGACACACAGGCATCCTCTGTTTTATATAGAGAGATTGATTGATTCGTTTTCTACGGTTTATCAACACTTTGCCGGCTATTTAAAGTCAGAAAATATCAGATTGTAAGATTTTCTTTTTGAGATAATAATAATTTACTGATACAAGTTTTATTAATTAACACAGCTGGGGATGTTTACGCATAAAAGAATATAACGAACACAATTAGAATTTGAACTCGGCTCTCCGATAAATAATTCCGAGCCATTATTCATTAAACCACCCGCACATCCAAGCTGACAACAACTAGCATTCTCAAGCCTTCTCCCATCGAGTTACTGACCATGCTTGACGTTGCTTAATTACGGTGATCGTACGAGAAACAGTGTTTCATCGTGATGTGGCCATAATCGAGATAAAACGCATATAGCCCAGAAAAAGAAAGGAAAATATTTGATTTTTTTGTGTGCGTATGTGTATGTGTGTGATAGATAGATGGAACCACGTGGTTGGGTTGAAATTAAGTAGTTGTATCTTGTGTCTGAACAGGGAAAAAGAAAAAAAGAAATGTTTATATCCTTTCTTTTATACGGTTAATTATCAGGCCAACTAGCGAGCGTTAAGGTAAGTCTCCTAGCAAACAAGTGGTAGTTATTTATCTGATATCGGAATCTACTCATGAAATGTGTGGTTCCCACGGAGTCTGACTGTGAGAAATTCACCTTCACAAATTTCTTTTGAAAAGTGTCAGCAAGATTTTGGCTTTATTTTATTTGCATTAAATCTTATAACAGATCTACTTTCACCGATATTTTGCTAATATATCGTATTAATATTTTAGCAACCTATCCGACTCTTAGATATTACGAACGAGGGATAATGGTATCATCATAAAGCCAGGAATCCCCAAAGCGTCATGTGATGCAGAAGAATTCCTGGAAACAATATGGAGTGAGCCAGTCACAAAAGAGTCAACTTGAGCTTGGTATATTTCTCCCATTTACGCTGCCAGGTTTTGGAACCTTTGTATTTTCGTCTCATCTCTCGTCACGATATTCTTTTTCCAAGGTACCATACCGTTTATCGGGATCCATTCATGCCTTCTCTTATGTGCAAGTGTTATATCAGGGCGATTGCTCTCCAAGCACTTGTCAGATGGACATATCGTACATGAGCTTCACTTGCCCATTCTCGGCTATTGACAATGGTGAATGGTTATATATTATTATTATTATTATTATTTGCGTATGTTATGTGTCCTGCTTTGTATCCTGTAAAGCCGGGTCTAAACTATGGTCCTTACACTCTATAGGAGAATTGTCATTTAATTGATAGTACTGGATTGTTTCTAGTAGGGCGATCTTCTGGGCAACATGTATGTTGGTGTTACCTAGGACACTCTCAGTAAAATTGTCCATTCCTTTTCTCACAAGGCCCGGAGCTCTGATTACTATTGGTACAGTCTCAGTATTTATTCCCCACATCCTGTTAATTTCGATCTCCAGGTCCTTTTATTTGTACAATTTCTCGATAATTTTCATAGGGGTGTTTCTCTCAGATGCTACTGCTATGTGAATAAGCATACACTTCCTGAATTTCTTGGCTTTTATAATAATATCAGGTTTGTTGGCTTTTATTTCCCTTTCAGTTTGAATGTCCCAGAGGATAGTTACATTGGCATTTTGGGTAAATGTGTCGATTTTGTGCTTGAAGTAGATATATCCGAAGTTTAATATGGAAACCGCATTACAGCCAAATTTTCACGATATGGGACCAGGTTTTGATAAAA
>OZ038496.1:73126048-73166048 GCA_964036315.1 Acanthosepion esculentum
TATAAATAGAAAACTTATTTTTATAGTTATTTATGAAATGCTAAATAATAAATATTGCATTGTAGATGGTTTACATATTTTGATAGTTTTTTTTTTTTTAAATTTTGAATAAAAAGATTTCTTTAAACATTTATTGCTTTATAGTGGGCACCTCCACTGAATTTTCGATACCTAAGTTTTAAAATTAAATATTAGAAATGAAAAGCATTCTTGAAGATTTCATTTTAGTTTTAATTGAAAGCTAAATGATTAAATTTATTATTTCCAGTAAGTAAAATATTCTGGTGTATTTTAGATAGATATTATTTAGATTGGAATGTCAAATAATCGCTCGATTTAAAAAAAAGAATTAAAAGCGGCCATTTTAATTTTAAGAAATTTGTAAACAAACAAATTTATCGGTTTCAAAATTTTTTTTGAAAATTAAATTATAGATTTGTGACATTTGAGTAAAATTAGAAAATTTAAAGTTAAATTGATCTGATTTGAAATAAATATTACTTACTTATGGCCAAACAAACAAAACAAAAAAGAAACAACAAAAAGAAACAACAAAAAACAAGGAAATAAATCCACCTAGGTGCAAGGGTTTACCCAGTGTAAGAAAATATAAGAAAAAAAAAACACTCTTAAGGAGAGAGAACAAAAAAAGAAGAAGAAATTAAGACAGAAGATAACAATAGCCGTTGCATTTTAATTTTGGAAGATCAAAGATGAAGTCAGAATTATATATATATATATACAGTGTAACCCGGATATAAGAGAGCTGTCGGGAACGAAGAAGAAGTATCTTATATCCGGGTTTGGTCTATTTTGTTTTATTAACACAGGCTCTAATTTGGGACCAGAGGAAATCTCTTTTATATCCGGGTTTCTCTTATATCCGGGTTACACTATATATATGTATGTATGTATGTATGTATGTATGTATTGTCAGCCCCAGAAAGTCTGTTTCGCTGTATCACTCCCCCTCAGTGTGGCTAGACGTCCGATTGCTTCAAGTCGGGATCGAAACCCAACTGATTTGACATCGTCACACGTCAAGGAAAGAAAGGAATTTTAACGCCTTTCTTTATACGAAAGACGCGAGCAGCTCATAGAAAATTCAGTTTTTCTTAAATAGTAATGCTAAATAGGCAGTAGGAGCCCCTGTTTTATTAAAACCATATTTTCACGAGAGAGCTTAACTAGATATATGCACTAGAGTGCATATATAGTCCGCCACAGACATACTGTTTCGCTGTATCACAGTGATACACACACACATATATATATATATTGTCATCCACAGACAGACGCTTTCGCTGTATCACAGCTATGTGTGGCTAGACGTCCAGTTGCGTCTAGCTAGGATCGAAACCCGACTAAATTGGCGTCAGTCGGAGATTCTACAGTCTAAGCCGTTAGAGATGGAGGTGAATTTAAGCGCATTTATTTTTAGATAAACACACAGTGACTGAGAGGACTCGATTCGCTTTACCGAAGAGTCTTGCATTATTAGCCGTAATAGTCACTCTTTACAAACTCATATATATGTGTGTGTGTGTGTGTGTGTGTGTGTGTGTGTGTGTTTTGAACAATAAAAAATATTAAAAAATTCAAATCTTCACTGGGTTGTATATTAATATTCTTTCGTTTTTATTATTTCAATTAGATTCCTCGACTACTTTCGGCCGGCATGGCCATCATCAGGAGAAAATATTTTTTACTTGTTGCTAACAGTGAATTACAGTGTGTGTGTGTGTGTGTGTGTGTGTGTGCGCGCGTACGTGTGAAATTAAATACACTCGTCATTCCAAAACGCAATAAAATGGTTACTTGTAAGAGTTTTCAAATATCTGTAACAACAAGTTGATGAAAATGTATGACTACGTGTAAAAAATAGTATGGAGAAAAAATTTCCAACATTCGGTTGGGCGAAGGACGAAAAGGAGATTGTATGTTTAAAAAAGAGATATCTCATGTTGAATGTCATTTTAAATGTCTTCCATAGAACAGTCAAATAAGCTCGTTTTTTTTTTTATTTTTTAACTATGAATTTAGGTTGAAAGATTAATTACAACAATTGTTTTGTTAAAGTAAGTATAGTAGATTTAAGAGGTATTTCAATGAAATTAGTCAATTATCGTTTATATAATGTCATAAAAAAGAAACAAATCGTTTTCCTATGAAACTCACCTTTCAAAAAATTCATCATTATGTCCTTTGTCTTTGAAGTTATCAGAAAAGTTAATTTTACATATCTGAAAGATGTTGCAATTTGATAAAATAACATAGTTAAATAGAAGTATCGCTGTTTATTGATTAGAAGTATTAGCAGTCCAAAGTCGGGTACTATATATCAATCTATCTCTTGAAAAAACAGGCCAGTAGATATCAATTACACTTTAAAAATGCAAATGTCGACTCCAAAGTGTGAATACACGATATATATATATATATATATATATATATATATATATTTATTGACATCTACAGACCTGTTTTTTCAAGAGATAGATTGATATATAGTATCTGAATTGGGACTGCCAATACTTCTAAAGAATGAACAGCGATAAAACTACCCCTCAAAAGTGTTTAAAATCTACATGTAAATTAAAAACATTTTTTCACCATTGGAAGTGAGGTCTGATGAACCAGGTTCAAAATCATATACCTGGGGAAATAAATTATAACCAAGGACCCTTAAGGTTGTATATTTTCTATTTAAATTGAATTAATAATTGCTCTGATTTGACAATAAGCTCTCTGGATTACATCCTCCTTGGGATTATCCATACAGATTACCAAACTTTTCATTACTTATATATATATATATATATATATATATATATAAAAAGAAAGAACAGTAAGATATAAAATCCGGTGTTCTTATAGATACTTTTATTTTTACAAAATAGTGCTCAATGTAAATTTACAGAGCTACAAAAAAAACAAACTAAAACTAACTTATATTAAAAATGAAAATGGTAAGCATAGAAAAAACAGAAGTAGGAAAATAATTTGTTATACACCCCCATACAACCAAATGGTAAAAAACAAATTGGGGCAAAAATTCCTCCCATTAATAGTCAAGCATTTTCCCTGTGAAAATAAACTAAATACTATTTTCAATAAAAATACACTAAAATTAAGTTATAGCTGTACTGGTAACATAGAAAAAATTATTAAGAAACATAATACTAATATCTTAAATAAACACTTATACCAGAACAAAACAAAATCAGACAATGGAAAAATAAAAACAACAACTAATGAGGGTAAACAAAAATTATGTAATTGTAGAAACCCTCAAAACTGTCCTCTACAAAATAAATGTTGCATAGAATCATTAGTATACCAATGCAATATATCTTCTATTGAAAACCCTGAAAACATAAAAATATATATAGGTTGCACTAGCCATGAGTTCAAAAAAAGATTCAACCAACATCAAAGTTCGTTTAGGATAAATAAATATACAAATCAAACATCTCTCTCGAAGTACTTCGGGCACCTAAAAGAATCCAATAAAACATCTACAGTAAAATGGAAGTTAATAAGAAAAGCTAGAATATGTAGGTCATTAAATGACCCATGTACTTTATGCATACATGAGAAACTATATATTACTAAGTTTATAAAAAATAAAAATTTACTGAATCATAGAAATGAAATAGCTATTTTGTGCCGTCATTGTCAAAAATTTTCTTTAAATAATATTTAAAAAAAAACAACACATTTTTGACCTAATAATATGCATACTCATATTTGATGTGAATAAATAATTTTAAATACTGTAAGTAATTCTATTACATTTACTTGTTCTATAAAAAAATATAACCGATTAAATTTAAAAGTTAAATTTAAAAGTAGAATTTTTTAAAATTGGTTTTAAAATTGTAATTAAATAAAACGTACTCTAACCTTAACACCACTCTCAAAGCAATTCAAACACTTAAAAGAATCCAATAGAACACCTAAAGTCAAATGAAATTAATATGATAAGTTAGAATATATTAGACATTAAATGACCCATGTCCTTTGTACATACATGGGAAAATTTATATTACTAAATTTATAAAAAATAAAAGTTTACTGAATTAGTGAAATAATTTAGCTATCTTTGCCGTCATTGTCATAAAGTTTACTTATATATATATATATATATATATATATAATCTGGCAATATACATACTTATACTCGATAAGAAAAAATAATTTTACATACTATAAGTAATTCTAATACATTTACTCGGTTTTAAAAAGAAATATAGTATATTAGATATAAAAAATAAATTTTTTTTTAGAAATGTGGTTAAAACATATTCTAGCCTAAACAGTCCCTCAAAATCTTTAAATATACAAATAGAAAAAATACCGTAAGAATTTTTGCCGTTAAAAATAAAATTTAAAAAAAAACACAGACGGCCTGTATTTAGCGGATGTCAGAATTTGTTGAAAAATACATCCCTACCCATCCCTAAACATAACACCGCTTTCGAATGTAACAATGAACTGATACAACGAAAATTACAAAAATTGAACCCCCTACCACCCATTGTCTAGATGAATGGATTTATCGGTATCCATGGAAACCCTCAATTATGAATCTTTGCCGTGCCTTTAATAACCGTAAATTTTGAAAAAAAAGTTACTCCAAAATTCGCTTGACGAGGAAATGGAACTAATGTCTTTGTTTTAATAACAAAATTAAATTCGGAGGCTTTAGCTTCCATTTTTGAAACATGGTTATCCCTGTGTAGCGAAAAACCTATATTTTAAATCAATTAATTTATAATTTATAATATATATATATATATATATATATATATATATATATATATATGTGTGTGTGTGTGTGTGTGTGTGTGTGCACGCGCATAAGACTTTTGTATAGTCTTCCTATTAGGTACTAAGTAAAGTCGGATCACTTTTCTCTGTAGTAGGTACCTTCAAATATTCGCTAAAAAATGAGAATACGTAATGAAGAAATTCTCGCAACTTGATTAAAACTAAGTTTTATCTATTTATTTATTTTCTCAAACAGGATTTCCAGTTATAGAAAATACGCTCTGAATCGTAAAATAACAAAATGCAATAAATCTAAGGTATGATTTAATCAGAAAAAAATTTAATTGATTTCATCAATAAGATATATTATGGACATTTTCCAAGAATTGTTTTCATTTTTAAAACATAAGAATCATAATAATTTATAGAGTTTTATGTCCTTAAAATTTTGCCTTAATTTGTCGTGGTTCGGTGATATTGTTATTAAGTAAAATCTGTATTTATTAATCATATATAGAAAATATTACTACAATTAAGAAACCGCCAGTATTCTAAAAATAATTTTGAATTTTTTTATTTGGGTGTGTATAAACGTGCCGATTTTTGCAAGTATGGTAGTCCATACACGCTATTATCAGAAAATAAGTGGTAGCTCTATTAGATCTAATATTCAATAAAATATTCGATTATTTAGAATATTTTTAAGATTGCTGAGTAGTTAAAAAATATATAAATAAAGCATTCACGTTGTATTCGTCAAGTAATTATTACAATGCCTGTTGCATAAAGGTGCCAAACATATATCGATAAATCTATCAGCATCACATAAAATCACCTATCAATGTTAAAAAAAACCATTTCAATCAATTTAAATTCTGTTTGAAAAGTGCAAAATATTGTTCTTATTGGAAATATTAAATTTAATTTATTACCTTGGAATCAAAACTAAAATAAAAGGTTCAACAAAGATTTTTCATTTTTACAAAGCATCTTAAACCTTAGGTATATCTTTGTTTTTTCTTAGGTACTTACTATGTAATCAAAATGACAAGACCGTCGTATTCTTGGTATATAAGGGAAGTAACTCACTTTAATTATTCATGAGAGTTTTCTCCCTTGTGCAGAAAGATTTTTTTAATCGATATTGTGAGAAAAAAATTACGCGTATTAAATAATTTAACTGCATTTTTTAAGTGTTTTGACATATATCAGCAGAAAGAAACTGAATTCGTAAATATTTATTGAAATAAATAGACTCGGTTAGTCGAGCTTATAATAATTTTCCATTTAGTGTATGATCCCTCACACATCGAAATAAAGATTCTAATCGAGTGTTTTCGATCATCACTAGACATGAGAAATCAAAGTTCCTGTGAAAACACCAGTTGTCGTGATGGTCCTTATGCAGATGACAGAGATATTCTTCGTTGGGATAGTAACGGCCTTGAACAAATATCAAGATTTTTTAACATGTCTAAGTAGGCTATGCGATATGTCTTTCCCAGACAGTATCAACGACCTGGTATTAGAAGGTGTAATCTATTTAAGTCTAAACTTATTGGCCGGTTTCACTAACAATTCAACAATGTACTTCTTATTTCCATTATTTAAAAAAAAAAATCTCCATTTAATAACACGTACTTACTTTGTACTTATTATGTAATCAAAATGACAAAACCATCGGATTAAAACTAATACTATAATCTTGGTATATAAGAGAAGTAACTCACTTTAAGTAATCATAAGAGTTTTCTCCCTTGTGCGGAAAATTTTTAATCGATACTGTGAGAAAAAAAGGTCGTTGATACTGTCGAGGAAAGTTATATCGCATATCCTACTTACATGGTACAAGACTGTATTTTAAAGTATTGAAAATATCTAATAAGTGTATGAAATAACAATGAAACGTAAGAAGCAGTTTATTCATACCATTTCATTTCCATTAATCTATGTGAAACCATTTTATATGAACACGACGATACGTTTATATTGGAAGCTAACTTTAAGTTCCCCAAAATGTCAATAGGTTGCTAACAATATCTCTTACTAACCATTCTGACAAATTTTAGTTGTTCAGAACGACTGGAATGTACTTGAAAAAAAGATGAAAAATTCGAACTTAGATAATTAGCCTCCGGTCTTGATTTGGATGTACACTTAATACAAAACTTTTGCAAATACATATTACACACACACACACACACACACACACACACACAAATATATATATTATAAAATCAATAATGTTAAAATGTAATTAATGGCAAATTCATTTCCCTAACAGATTAAGAAAGCATTAACTTACTCACTACTCGTTGAACGACACGATCCTTGTTTTTATTAATTGTTCAATGGATTAGACGTTCGGGCCATATAGTTTGCAAGCGGTTTCGATGCATACAAGCACCATCTTCAGGCATAGGTGTTTTTTCTCTCAGTTTCAGCTAATTTCAATTAATAAATTCCAAGACGAAAATGAATGTGTTACTTGTCAAAAGATGTTTTATTAAAAAGTTTGTTGTTGTAAACAGTTAGGACGATTGCGTTTAGCATGAAACAGACTGGGTGTTGACTTCAGTGTCTACTTTTATATTTACATACGCTTTATCCCTGATATTGAGCACTTTAATCCATAAATATAGCATAAATATATTTATCACACACACACACACACACATATATATATAAGAAAAGGTAATATTTATCATATATATATTTTTTCTTTTTTTTTTTTTTTTTTGGCGGGGGTTAATGTAAGTGGTAGAGTTAAGTTATTGAATTAGTATTTAATGAAATGTAAAACATTGGATTGAACCTTGCAAGAACGAGTCCAGCTTACCTCGTTACGAATCCCAGGAAATAGCACAAAACCGGATGTAGCAAAATACAAGACTATATAGGAGGGAAGGGGGGAAAGTCCTTATTTCATTGGCTGATGTTGACTGACGTATGTCAATAAGAGCGGTCGGAATCCTAGCCATATTTTATTTATCTTTTTTGCAATGTCGAAGTGCGTAGCAAAACGCTATCAAGGAGGCGGCCTGAATCTTGTGGAATTAGGTCGGGGTTGCTGTTGGAGCCGATATGATGCGAAACCCGAAATCGGCTATGAAGACAGTGCATCACTGAAGACCTTCCTTGTTGCATCTGAAATGTATTACTCTTCTGTGTGTGTGTGTGTGTCATTCGCAGACAGTACTGTTTCGCTGTACCACAGCTCCTCATTGCGACTAGACAACCGAATGCCTCTAGCTCGGATCGAAACCCAACCGATTTGGTGTCAGTCAGATCTTCTACCACTGAGTTATCTTCGCTCGACAGAATGAGTCAGCGTATTGTTTTTACAAACGTAAACAAACGCCAAGCAGCCATTATGCTCCATTCATTTTACTGAAAAGCTTCGCATTTACGCAGTTGACAGTCGTTTTTATATAAAGAAATAAACGGTTTGACCATCTCCTTGCAAATCCTTAGTGTTGTTCGAGTGGTATTGTAAGAATGAAAACAGGACAGTGTGTCGACTTTTGAGGGTTAATGCACTTTATCAGATCAGCCCAGAATAAGACAGTGTCGATTAAAGTTTAAAGGAAGTCATATTACTGTTTTGTCAGGGAAAAAAATATTTTGTGATGTTTGCTGGTTGAAGGCGAGTCGAGCGAAATGGCGACTGAGAGAATAAAAGGGTCAAGCAAAAAGGCAGTAGGGCCGAGGAATATATATTATTGCCTACCTAGGGACCAATGTAATAGTAACCGAAAAGGCGAATAGGGATTTATTTTGAGGGGGGCACGTTTTGCAAAAAATATCTATCTGCCGATTCGGAGAACATCATGTGTTGTGGAAGATATCATGTAGTGTTTGAAATTTGTGATTTTGTGCTTTCATAGGTTCGAATCACATATTTTGTAGCTGTGTAAATTTGTTTTGCTAATAGTTTATATTACCCGCTGTGCATTGTAGAGTAGGATGAGGAGTTTGTTGATGTTTTTATTCACTGGCTCTCAGTTTGAAAAGACGTCTAAATGCATATTTGAGTCTGTACATATATAGTCTTGTGTGTTTCATGTTATCAGGAGAAAAATAATTATCACGTCGGGAGCACCAACTTGTTGCCGGCCGGTGTATTCGTTGAGACATAAACACGTGTGCCTCCTGAAATACCCACGACAAGCATGGCAGACAGGGGATGTGTTTCCATGTAAATAAATAAAAAGAAACGACAACCACCAATATATATGAACATACAAATGATAATTTATTAACAAGGGTACGCATAAACAATAACTTACTCGCACTCGTCTTGAATATTTTTTTTACTCGTGATATATTTTAGCGACATTTACTGTTATGGGTCCTTACCTATAACAACAGAATGAACACTTCCTAACACTATGTATACTACGTCTCTCAAGAGAGAGGGACGAATCGAGTCGAGCCGATAGTAGTTCACTCCAAACCAGACTGACAGACATACTAACACCTTCCACATCTTGTATTATTATTTCGTGTAATATATCTTCGTTATTTCTACTCTTGTGTTCGTGTTGTTCTTCCTTGGTCCTAAACTGGACCATAATATTTATATAGCTTGAAGTAAAGTTATTTCAAATGTTTTACGTAAAGTAGAATAACTTTTGTTTGTCAATAGATGTATTATTTAAAAAATACCACTATTTTACTATAAATTGCATAACAACGTGACACATATTTCAATACAACCATAGGAAAAAAACACATATTTATATGACCAGTATAGTAACAATAAAATAATCAAAATAAATATGAGTTTTTCATATTGATATTTCATTTTATGAAATTATTTAGTAGTTATAACAACTAGAAAATTAAATTCACAGCTTCATAAGAAATTCTAAGATTTAAACAACTCTGAACTAAAATCAAACATTTTATCTGCTTGAAAAACGATGACAAAAATAAACATATTTCCATGTTTTACTTCTTGAAAAGTCAAATAAATATGAGTTTTTCATATTGATATAAATTCAGTTTATGAAACTATTTAGAAGTTATAACATCTAGAAAATTAAAATCATTGCTTTATAAAAACTTCAAGGGTTGCAGCCTATACTAGCTTGAAGAATAATTCAGCCCTGGCTAATACACTCCCTTCGCAACGTTTATTTACAAGATTATAAACATTTGTGAACCAAATGCAATAGTATATTTATCATATACCTTTACAAAGATTTATTATTTGCCATTTTATAAAGTAATAAATTTTAAATAAATCTTTTTATTCAAAAGTGTATATAAAAAATATCAAGATATGTATGGGGAAAAGCTCATCCAATCTGAGTGAATTTATGTAGAAAATGTAAATGAAATAAATGCCCGGAAAATGGATTTTTCCGAAAGGCATAATTAAAGTTACTCGTTGTCATGTATGTATTTAAATATGCTTGTTCACAAACGTGTTTACAAATTCATGTCTAAAATATTATTTTCATATTTATTTCTTTACAAATTGGTTAATAATAAATGTTTCATTATAGTTGGATATATTTTTGTAATCTTGTGAATATAAAATTATTCTTGTTAAATAAGCAGCCGATTAAATAAATAGCGTTTAATATCTTAGTTGTCAATTCTCAAGAATAAAGAAATGTATAAATTCACTTTCATAAACATGGGTTTTATTAAAAATCTAATGATCTCTTTATAAAACAATAAATATTGCCGAGGGAGTCAAAAGAGTGTACGGTAATAGCGGTGTCACGGAAATAAGAGTCCTTTCCTTACCGGTTTTTTGCAGGTATGAAGGTCAAATAATGCCTACTTTCGCATAAAGTGTATCATAGACAATAAACGATTTGTAATAAAACTATAACTCTTTACTTCTATATATTTTTTCATTTCGTGCGTGTTTCTTTAGTCATTTTCACTTTACACAAGGCCTAAGAGGCTCAGTTTTGAAAAGTTTAAGATTTTATAAGTCGGAAAAGCATCCTCTTGGAAGTCGGTTCCAGAAAATAACACTTCTCCGGAAGAAGGTGTCCTTGTGAAAATTACTTCTTACTGACGGCATAGGAAAAGAATGAGTGGGTGTTCGCTTCTGGTTAGAGTCGGCGGAACTAGCGATAGAAGTTTAGCAAGTGATTTGATGTGGGAGATAATTCCTCAGGTCTCGTAGACGGAAAGAAAACCTTGGCAGCTCCAGTACTTCATTTTGGCCTGACCTAGTTCTTGTAAAAATACTCATATTAGTGGGAGTTAAGTACCTACTTAAATGGTAGATAAGGTCATTTATAAATTCTGATGACGGTCTAGTATAGAATTTAAGAAGGACTGAATTTGTTGCATTAAGTACTGTATGTGAAATGAAGTTTGAAATTTATCATTATTCAGAATACTTACTTACAAGTTTGTTGGATAGTCTCCCTTTATAAAAACCAACAGCCGTCTGATGCAAGGGGATTAACTCGCAATTTATTCATTTATTTAACGCAATTTGTATTGGTTTATTTGGTTTTACGGCATATCAAACTCAATGTCTTATTTCATGCCGACAAGATTTTTAGGATAGGTTCGTATGAATGGAATATGTATTCTTTATAAGAAATCAGTTTAAGGAGATATTTTTGTAAAGAGGGTTTTGTTGAGTGTCGAAAATTGCTTGTAATTTTTTTTTCAAAAATGTATTGCTGGTATTTTATACTATAAAATCCATTTTTTGTACCTTCATAATCTTTTGACTCCATCTTTGGGTTTAATTATGTGTCCATAGTTGGGACAGCAACAGTTGCTACCAACCCTTAACTACTTTTAACGGGAAGTAAAAATAGACATGTGATTTTTAAATGAATTAACTCATAAAACAATTTTATTTGTTGTTACTCTAAAAATAGTTTTATATTATCAATATTTCAGCGTGTCAGTAAGTGTTGAATTATAAATTTGGTTAATTTAATATTAATTAATTTTAACTGATAATTGCTCGTTGTATTAATTTTTTATCATTAATTACATTATTTACATTTCTGGTACGAAAATGTAATTCTAACAGATATATAAAGCTAAATATCCCAATGAAAGATGAATATATTTTTTTAAAGAGGTCAATACGACTAGGATCCATGGCCGAAACGGTAACGGTGTCGGGTTACCTTCTCCTAATTTTCGAAACGCCACTATGGGACGCCCCTTAAGCCTATAAATAGCAAGTGCCATTCTCTTTCATCCCCTTTTTACCTTTTCGGCAATTAGTTGGAGATTCGTCTCCAGCTAAGCTAGTCGAACTCTCTGCCTTCGGGCGGAGAGGAACCCAGACGAGGCTATGCCTAAGAGCAGAGTCTTGTCTGGGGTGGTAGACAGCTACCCGACCCCGTTTTTTACGGGGTCAACGAGGAATTTTGCCCGAGCCTACGGTCTCGGATACCCCACTTTAAATTCGGCCTTGTGCCACATCTGACCGCATGGGGCGGTTGGCAAATGTCCTTTTTTCCTTTTTCATTCAGGGACGGCAAGATGTAGGTCGAAATGGGGAACGCACACACGTTCGCACATACACACCTATCACTTTAATTTCTCTAGGAATTTCTACTACACCATACTACATAAGCGCACAACTAAGCGAGGCGGTGCATAAATTCATTAGGCTATTTAAAGCAGTGTCAAGGGAATAACAGCCCTTATTTTATTAGTGTAGGGATCTCAAAAGGTCATAATCCCGTTCTGGTAAAAGCAGTATCAAGGGAATGACCTTTTTTATTTCATTAGGCTAGGGGGCTCAAAAAGTCATAATCCTGCCCTTTAAAAGCTGTGGCAAGGGAATAACAGTCCTTATTTCATTAGAGTATAGGTCTCAAAAAGTCATAATCCAGCAATGGTAAAAGCTGTGTCAAAGAAATGACAGTTCTTTTGACACCTTTTTTTTTTTTCGTTTTTTTGCAGGCACGAAGCTTAAACATTGCCCTCAAATTTTACAATTAAATCTAATTATGAATGTCGAGCTTAAGCAATATATTCATGCCTTATAATCGGCGCTGATTTAATAAGTCAACATTTCAAATGAACACAATAGTAGTTTAGAGTTGTGTTTGAGCGTTGCAACTGACAACAGAGGTTGACACATACCGACTGAATCAAACAAGTTTGCCAATAAATGAACAATCACGTGAAAAAAAATTTTTTTTGATTAATTTTAATAGAATCCTTTTGTTTTTATTATATTTTATTTCAGTTTTTGTAAGACTAATGACATAGGAAATAATTCAACATTTCTCAATTACCTCCCTTGATATCGTAGGATTAGCGGCTTTCTTCGTCTTGAGTATTCTACTACATAAACTCAAGATGACAGCACTTCCTTCGGTAAATTTCCTTTTAATTTTTAAAGAATAGTAATCGCTACTATCAAAACTATATATATATTTTTTTCTTTGGAATAATGTTAAGAATAATAAAAAAAAACATCACTTGGATACCATTGTATAATTGAGAGGGGTTGCAACTGATATAAAAGGTCTATCCCTTCTAACTCTTCTTATAAAATAAGCTTATAAAAATATATATCGTTAATCAATGAATAACGCTGAAAATTTTATCGACATAAGACTATTTCTCTTTATTTTTAATCAGAGTAAATTTTTCATCATTTTTGTGTTGTCTAAATAAAACAAAGTGTAGTCAATAAATTAACAATATCAATTCAATAAATGTTCCTTATCATTTTCCACAGTATACATTTTTTCAGTTTGACAATTTTTCTTAAAATGAAAAAAAAAAAAAAGAAAAAAGATTTGTTCCAATTAAATATTTAAGGAGAGGAAATTGATAAAAAAAAAGAATAAATTTAGTGGGTCGAAGTATCAGTCAGTTTTTTAATCATTTATTTTTATTTTTTTTATAAATATGATATTAATATCATATTAAAATGAATATAGATTCCTAACCTTTTTGTAATGTAAGGTTTAAAATAATTATTTCTAAGCATAAGCTAAAACAGTTTCAATACTTTGGTAGTTTGGTCTTCTGTATTTAATTAATTTTGAGGTAGATATTTTTAATTTTTTTAAAGTGGAATAATTGCTATCAATGAAGCTATTAATGGGCGGGTTATACCTTACTGTGTTCAGATGCATGTTTCGTTATATTTTAAGTATAAATTATATAATATTACTGTAAAATTTGGATAATTATTAATTTTACTTATTTTCTTTTAAATAAAACTCTAGGTTATACATATGTTTTAATAAGAGTTTTTTTAAAAAAATGTACTAAAATTTCTGTCATCATTGTCCATTAAATTTTCGATCACAAATTAAACGGTAAAATATTTTTGAAATGTCTGTCAACCTCATGGAAATATCTAATTTTATTTTTTATGCGTTACACTTAGGTAATTATCTTTCAAATAAAAGAAGAAAAAAAAACAGACATTTGAATCACTTCAGATACGTTTACATTTCCCTGCAAATATATGCAATACCTGTCGTAAAGATTCGTTTTATATAAGGGAGATAATTCCGATTAAACAAATAATGTAAAGTGAACCAAAATCATTTAAAGTAACTTCCCTTGTGTACTAATGCTTTGACATTTTTTGTACTTTGATTTTATCTTTTTATTTTATCTATTTTTTAAAACTTTTTTTTTATTTCATTACTTCAAGGGCAAAAATGTCACAAGTAAGAAATTGATAAAAATTTAAATCTAATTTACTTGTATGCCATATATATATTTCAATATCATATTTCAAAGTCAGTCAAATTGGGTGAGTGCATATATGTATGCGCATGGAGAGTAGATGAGTGCCGCCAGGCTATCTGCAAGTCCATTGAAAGGTTAACGAGGAAGAAGAAGAATCAAACCAACACCATACCAGATCGGTCGAAGCACAGATCAACAACGATCGTGCGTCCCATAGACTCACTCCTGGTTGGGCGTGATAAGTGGGCGAGTGGAGCATCTAAAACACCAATCAAGCTACCAACCGTCGGAACGTGGAGCGTTCGCGCCCTCTATGCTTTCAGAGAAATGTGAACGGAATATGACAACGCCGGGACTTCCTGATAGCTACCGCCAACAGATCAGACTGGAGAAGTTTCTATTTCTTCTGCAACCAGCCCCCCCCCCTTCCAACGATTGATGCAATTGGGGGGGACTAATGATGATGATGATGATGATGATGATGATGATATTATGTGTATGTCATGTACATGTGTATGCATTAAAGGGCGCAAGTACGTGTAAGTTACTCAAGCACAAAACAGACGTACCCATATAGACTTCATGGGCGCATACATAGTCACACATTGTGTGACGGACGGAGAATAAAAACTTCTCTTACAAATTAGAGTGTCCTTAGTTTTTGGGAAAGATCTATCTAGAAAAAAGAAAACTTGGTATTTAAGTCTGGCTCAAAGTACTGGCAACTCGGACAGTGCGCCATCAAGGACGAGAGCACTGTCATGCCGCCATGTTGGGATCTTCCAAAAGTAGAGCTTATAAAACCCTACTTGCAGTCTTCTTTGATTCAAGGCAGATTAAATTCTTTGGATATTTTATCAATAGAAAAAGAATATAAGTGTAGAAATTGCCATGAAAATATTTGCAGATCTAAAAGCCAGAAAAATATTTTAGGTAGGATAATGGATGTTTTCTTTAGCTTGTATTAACTTGTATATCCTAATAAACTCGTTATTCTACATCTTCAGTATTTCCCCTTGTGAAAATTAAAAAAAAAATACTTGTAAGGGCGCCGAAGTTCAGCTTGCCCGGGGTCCCAGCAACCGTAAGGTTATCAATGCTGCTATTTAAGCTATAGCTGAGGGGAAATATATGCATCCATGCCTTTCGCAAGAGCCTTTGTGTGAAAGACGAGGCTGAAATTAAACCCAATTCGCTGTTTTCAAACTATGTGCTGACATGTGCAGCGACTATATCGATTCAATTGCTACGTCTACTGCAAGAAAAGTTACTTCACGGTGTCGTGCCAGAAGATTTTTTATCGTCGGAATCCATTTTGCACATTTAAAAATCTACACTTCGTTCATGCATTGAATACTTTTAATATTTAACAGCCCTCTCCCCACGAGGATTGTATGTGGCACAAGGTCAAGTTTACCGTGGGTTTTCCGAGCCCGTAGGCTCGGCAAAAAATATTCCCTTACAACTTGTATAAACGGGTTTAGGGCCTCTCTACCTCCCCAAACTAAACTAAAACAGACGTACCCATATAGACTTCATGGGCGCATACATAGTCAGACATTCTGTGACGGACGGAGAATAAAAACTTCTCTTACAAATTAGAGTGTCGTTATTTTTTCGTCCGGGTTCCTCTACGCTCAAGGCAGAGAGTTCGACAGCAACGAACAATCTGTGCGACTGTTCCAAAAGCTGGAATATTTAACAGATCCCCGCCCCCAGAGGGTCATATGTGACACAAGGCCGAGTTTATCGTGGTTTCTCCGAGCCCGTAGGCTCGGCCAAAAATATTCCCTTCGAACCCGTATAAACGTGTTCAGGGTCGGTGTACCTCCCCGAACAAGACTGCCCTTCGGCATAGCCTCGTCCGGCTTCCTCTCTGCCCGAAGGCAGAGAGTTCGGCCATCACAGCTGAAAAGATTTCAGCTGAATTGAATACTGTTGCCATATTTGGTTTGGTTCTGCTACTGTAGATCGAGAGATTCTTGATAAAATCCAAAGACGGATCTGCAATGTAATCGTTCCTGACTTGGCATCTCGACTTCAGCCACTTTCTCACCAATGTGACGTGGCTTCTCTCTGCCTTTTCTAAAAATATACTAATGACAACTGCTCTACGAGCGTTTTTCACTGCTGCCTTGAATATATGAATTTAAGCGTGCTATTAGATTGGCGTCTAAGTCCCACCCGTTTACTATTGAAATAGCTAAATTCGACCGGCACTTCTACTCCAACAATTTCTTTTCTCGCAGTTCCCACTCGTGGAACTCCTTCCCGTTTCTTGGCATCTCTCATAACAATTTTCACAAGTTTAAAAGCAACGTCAATCACCAACTTCTGTTTTCTTGAATCCTCTTCATCTTTTGTCCTTTCTTCAATCCTCTCTATTTTCAGTCTCCTCTTTCACTTACACTCCATGTAACCCCTGCTTACTAGTGGCTTTACGGCCTTACAAATTGAAGGTATCAATATTCAGCAAGTACAAAAACCTAAATATCCAGTAAGTCAGAGGACGAAAAATGCATTGGGATAGCGAAAGTGGCCTTCCAAAAGCTAAGCAAAGCATTAATAAACAGGAAAATCTCGTTAGAAACAACAAAGAAAAGAGTTCTGTACTCTCATTCTATATGGATGTGAATGCTGGAGGCAACAGAAATGTGGTTCTACGGAAGGATATTGAGGATACCATGGACTAGACATGTAACAAATGAGAAAATTTTTTAGAGAAAATGGAAGCAAAAAGGATACTTATATTTAGACCCAGAAAGCGTCAGTTGAAATTTCTAGTTTACATAATGAGGAAAGACGGCTCGGAAAATTTGACACTCACAGGATATATTGAAGGCAAGAGGGATAGAGGAAAGAATCACATAACCCACATAAAGAGTTTCTGTAAATGATAATTTGTAAGAGCTGATACTGGTAAATAAAAAAAAAAAATGGATATTAATTCCGAAATATGGGAGACTTTATTAATCATATGTATATTTCTATTTTCTTTATATGTTGAATTAAAAAAATAATAACTATTCATGACACATGTAGATTTACTTCGTAATTATATCTGACTCTCTCTTGTCTAAAGCAAGCTATTTTAAATCAGGAACGATACTTTAAGCTGAAATTCACGCGTCAGATTCTCACAAATTTTAATATAGTCTGAAAATGTCACCAACCTCAATCGGTTAATACCATTTTTATTGCAAAAATAATTTAATTCGACAGCAGTGTGTGTTTGAATTACCACGCACAGGTATTTCATTATAGTTTCAGTTTTTAAATCAGTTTCTATAAAAGTGTCATATCGAAAGAAAATGAGAACTAGCAACACTGAGGTTCAAGCGTGAGACTTTAGACTTATGATTATGTTTTCTGTCAGGTGTAAAAATGGCGGTGTCAGGCTACTTACTGGAGTGGACTACGGGTTGACTATTGGCCGGACTACAGTCGATGATTAGAGGAGTACGATTGTTGGTTAAGAGTCGCTTACGAATGGATTACTAATTGATTACCTGTTGAATGTTGACTGACTATTGAACGTCACGGAGGAGGCACGGTGGAGTGATGGATAACGGCTTGGATTGAGGAATCGGAGAGCCGAGTTCGAATTTCCTTGGGAAAGGTGTGAATCCTCTTCTTCTCCCTCCAACTATGGGTAAATAGCAGGACAGACTGGGTTCTATAGCCTTGGATAGCAACTGGTCTAGGAGAAGGACAACTCTGAATTCAAAACCTGCGGAGGGTCGTTTCGGGACCTTGTGGCATCGTATTGTATTCGTCCCTCCAAAAAGTGTGGATGGCTCTGCACAAAGCCTTCACCACTATAATCAAATCCTGTGTGGCTGTCGGGCTTTCAGTTTCTGGGAACTGATCTGTCTGACCCTCATACGCCGAGTTCGACGGGAGAGCGATAATTGAACGTCAATCGAGCCGCGCTACTACGAAGGTATTCACTGAATTTGTTAATAAGTTTGATTGTCTCCCACTTCTTTTGTCTGTGTCACGTATTTTTTTTTTAAGCGTATCACCCCAAGCAAGGCTGGAGGCCACTATCACGCAAGGGGTTATAGAAGGGTTGGAGGAAGAGCAGATAGGAGTGGTAAAGGAGAGGATGTGGAGAAAGAGAAAGACAGTGGGTCGATCAAGGCAAGGGGGTTACAGAAGATAGGAATGAAAGATGAAAGGATGTGGAGAAAGGAAGTGGATAGATCAAGGCAACTGGAGATGTCAATTGACGCTACACTTAAACCGTTGGAGATTGTATTTATCATGGAAACAGTAATAGGGAAGGGAGTTCCATAGGCGAGATGTGCGAGACATGAAGCTATTGGAGTAGAAGAAACGTCTACATCTAACAGTTTCAACAGTGTAGGGGTGGGAACGGGATGCCAGCCTCGTAGGACGTTTAAATTCACGAGGCCTAGAGACAAGCGAAAGCAGCTCCTCGGAGCAATTACCGTGAAAGTACTTGTAAAAAAAGCAGAGCGAGGCAACATCGTGAGAGAGCAACTGCAGACGAGATGACAGATCAGGGCCAATCACATTGCATATCCGTCTCTGGATCTTATCAAGAACCCTGAGGCAAACAGCAGGGGCCCCAGACCATATATGGCAGCAATACTCCATGCAAGGGCGAATGGTCGATTTATAGACTTGGAGGATCGATTCCGGGGAGAAAATTTTCTTGGCTCGGCACAGCGAACCAACTTTCCTTGCGGTGGGTGATGCAACTGACTCGATGTATTTGTTCCATCTCAGATCAGCGGACAGCGTGAGACCGAGCAGCCGCAGAGAGGAGCTCTCGAGAAGTTGGTCTTCAGACATTCTAATGGGATGCAGGGATGGATCCTTGTGGTGGTTAATAGAGAGCAGTTTTGTTTTAGAGGCGTTAAAGTTAACCATCCATTTCTCACCCCAGTTCACAACCGATTGGAGGTCCTTTTCAATTTGAGCTGCCAGGTTAATTTTGTCAGCATCACTAGATTTGTGTTTGAGGCAGGAGTAAATTGTGGTGTCGTCAGTGTAGATGCCGACTTGGGAGTCTATGGCGTCAGGAAGGTCGTTTATAAATATGAGGAACAGAGTAGGGCCTAGGATGGAGCCTTGAGGAACACCTGCGTTAGTGGGATAGGAGCTGGAGATGAATCCACTGAGAACGACTTCAATTCCCGGTTTGACAGGAATGATTGTATTAGGTCAAACAATCGACCTGTGATACCATAAGCCTCGAGCTTGCGAAGAAAGCCGGCATGCCAAACTCTATCAAATGCTTTGGAGATGTCAAGGGCCACGGCACGAGCTTCACCGTTATTATGGATAGCTTGGTAGACAAATTCAGTGATGGCCGTAAGCACATCGGCAGTAGATCGGGCAAAGCGGAAACATTTTATTTGCACCTTGTAATTAAATACTCTTTATTTAACATTAAAGTCTTGAGTTGTAATTTATCAATAATGGCCACCTATATGGGTCACAAAAATGATAAAATGGTTTCAAAATATAACATTTCCGAGTTAATTTGCAGTGTAGCACTTGCGCTCAATTTGCATTAAAATTTCCAAGATACTTACATTTATGTGTAATTGTACATGCTCCATCCGAATCTGGCTTGATAGATTTGATAAAATCTACCGTTTTGGACTTATCGACAGTGAAAGTTCGGATTCATTCGCGTCGCGGGCAGCCATTACATGCGTTGTTTGCATACATTCGCTGTAGAACAGCTATCAGTGTAGATATCATTGCGCAAACTGTGCGTGTCTACGCCAATAGTTCTCGTGCGCAGTAATTGAGACAGATTTAAACAAGAAAGATCAGTTCCGCGCTTAGCTTTCCGTGGTCTTTCGCGTTTAGCTTTCCGCAGCGAATGTATGCAAACAACGACAAAAATGGCTGCCACCAACGATGCGAATGAATCCGAAATTTCACTGTTGATAACTCCAAAACGATAGATTTTATCAAATTTATCAAGCCAGATTCGAATGGAGCATGTACAATTACATATAAATGTAAGTATTTTTGAAATTTTTAATGCAAACTAAGTGCGGGAGTTACACTGCAAATTAACCTATTTCCGAGTAATAAGAAATAAAATGAAAGAAGTTTTTTTATTCTACTAATATTCAGTTGAAAGAAGTCTTTCTCCTAAACATGACGAACACGAATATGCCTCATCAAATACGTTCATACGATTTGATATAAAGTTATAGTGACGTCGAGATTAGTGGAGTATGGTAATTACGTGGAAACACACGGGTAATTTTAATAAAACAAGATAAGGAATTTATTTACGAATTTACACGCTTGAAGTTGTGTCAGTGTATCGTTTCAGGAAAACAAATCAAGAATTTTTATAGTCCGTAGTGTTAAGGAATTGTCATGAAGAAGAAAAGGTCATACAACAGATTAAATAATCTGTCATAAATTAATATTAAAAAATGTTTACAACAAAGATAAGTGGGTTCATTGCTCTCAAGTGATATATGGTTGTATACATTCAAAAGTAGACTAAATGGGGTAGTTTGAAATACTTCGCTTTCTTGGATTGTTGAAAGGAATTTCTTTGAAGTGCCACCAGCTTGATTAATAGGCCGATAATATAATTGGCGAGTAATTTTACATTGGCAAAGACATCAAGGCTGGATGCTGTGAAGAGAAATTAATCCTTTCACACGGCTTTAGATACTCTTCTTTTCTTAATTTAATTTTTCCCATCATTTTATGCCAAAAATAATTTCACATGAAGTCGCTACTTTTTTCTTTATTCTTAGTTCAACGGATACTTTTTGTGAAGGCAAGGTTTTCATTGTTCCAAATCAATTTCACGTAGGCACACGAGTTTATTTCCTCCATTTTCTCAACTTGCCTTTCAGTCTCTGTGAAAGTCCAAAGAATATTTCACATAGGCTCGCGAATTCCTTTCCATCTTTTTCCTCAGCTCACCCCAGTTTGAAGAGAGTGGGTAAAAACAGCAATTATTATTTCGTACTCACTACAGGGTTTTAAATTGCATTCTTTCAATAGATATAATCGCTAGAGAACAACGTATTTAATCCGTTTCTGAAAGTTCAATAATTTACGTCTCCCAATCACTAATTTGTCACAATAAAATTATTTAAGTCTTTCTCCATAATTTTCAACATCAAATAACTTACGCTCTTGGTTTATTTCAGTTTAACGGAAGTTACCCAACTTTACATCGCAACAGCCAGGAGACATAATTCAATGATGTAAGGGAGAGAACCTACTATATTTATTCAAGGGACGTAATCTCGTCACAGCATATTTTCATTCTTTAAATTAATATCGTTTACATAGAGAAAAATAGAAATATTGTAGTTAATAATTTTCACTTTTATTCAGGAGGAATACAAACCAAAAAAATTTGTTTGTTACATCAGATCATGTAATAAAATAATATGAATTACAGATATATTATTATCAATGGGAATATATTTTAACTATTTTTAAAATGTTTTATTTCTATGTTATTTTTACGCACTAGGTTGTGAAGAGAATTGTTTTTGTGAATATTATATAATGCCGTTAATACAATAATGCTTTTTTTGCAATCACATTCTACAGAAATATTTTGCTTTTTGTAACTTAATTTATTCCGTCCAATTTTCGGATTGATATCTCTGAATTTATTGCTTTTATTAAAACGTCCTGTAATTCTTCCTGTTTTTTTCTTTCTTTTTCTTACGGCATATAAACCGCAATGGGTTATTCAATGCCGACAAGTTTTTTTATTGCCGGTAATTTTTTTTTTCAAAAAATGTATCGCTGCTAATTTTTTTTCAAAAGATTATTGCTGGTAATATATATATATATATATATATATATATATATATATATTTAAATATTTTCAAAGATATATTGCTGGTATTAAAACTTATTTTTGCACTTTCATATTTTTTTTTTACCCCAGTTTGGGGGTCAAATATTTGCCCAAACCTAACAAGTGCTACCACCCATGGGAACAGCAAAAACCACCTGATCAGAGGCCTTTCTGTCGGATGTGGTTTATCGTCTTACTCAGAACGCGGATGTACTTTATCGTCATACTCAGGACATTCTTTCTCGCTCTCTCTCTCTCTCAGTAGTAAACATTACATAAGTTAGTCTTTATATAACATTTCGTACATTTTTCTCCTTCTACTCAATAAGAACACGACTGTTTGATATGGTCACGGAATTAAGTGAAAATATTTCCTCCTCGTAAAATAAATTTTAGAATACATGGGTGCCCCATACCCTCCATGAAATTTGCCTTCTGTTGATTCGTGATAAGAGAAACGGTGATAAACATTTTTCCGGAGGGCAATGTTATAATGAACCTACAAGGCCAATCTTCAAAAATGGTAACGCGAATGGATGTCAAAACGAGAAATCTTTATAATTACTATCGCATGCTGCATGTTAAGTCCGATGTTGATAGTCTATATGCGTCCAGATTCGAAGAAGGTAGAGTATTAGTTCAAATAGATCTGTCTTAATAAATAACATCAATCGGTTTTCATAAATATATAGAAATTACAGAAGACTGAATGATGATCTGTGTCTAAGTATATGACAAATGTAAAAAAAAAAATACAACTTTATTCTGTTATGAAGGGAGACAATAATTTCAAAAGGTAATTTCAAGTTGATAAAGAGGAGCAAATAAGCCACAGTCCAGGAATCAGCGACAAAGAAATCATAAAAGAAGGCAAAGGCAAATGCAACAGAATAAATGCAGAAATTTTGGTAAGATGAATCACTCAATGGTCACAATGCCAAACAATCTGATGTAGAGAAACACCATACCAATCAGTGAGTAATATTGCATGATTAAAAACTGAAACAGAAGGTTTTATTTTTACTACTCAAAATCAGTGCATGCTAACTATACACCGAGATAATATACTGAAAAATTGTTTTCACCCAAAATGCAGATTCTGTGATGACTATCCAGAAAGATTTCATCATCTTGCATCAGGTTTCACGGTACTAGCATCCACTGAATATAAAATACGGCATGACAAGGTGGGCCATTATCTGCACAGAAAAAAATCTGCAAATTTATGAGAAGGAGTATCACAAAAGTTAATTTAATTAGAGTAATTTTAACTCTATTAAGCTATGCGTGTTGAGTTTTTATGATAAAACTTTAGAGAGCGAATAATATAAAATATATCTTGAAAATTCACCTTCATTTAGGAAACATATAAATATTGAAATTGAGACTGACATATAAATAGTCGTAGAAATAATTTAAAAAATAAATCATAATACAAAAAAATGAATCATAATAACTGTAAACCAGTTGTTAAGAAATTTTATATTGGAAGCACAAAAAACATTTTTAAACGAAGGTGGTATCAACATATTTCTTCCTTTAACAACAATGGGTATCGTAATCGAATATCCATCTCTAAACATTTTGGTATTTAAAAGAAATCAATAAAACCCACCACAGTAAAATGAAAATTATTAAAACAAACGAGAATTTGTAAGTCATTAAATAAACCATGTCCCATGTGTCTACATGAAAACTACATATTAGTAAATTTTCCAAAATAATGAACTGTAATATGTAGGCATTGTACAAAGTTTACTTTAAGATATAGTTAATAGAATTTTACACTAAAAAAAAAATCTATATATTGCAATTATATATCCATTATTTTATTATATATAATGGTACATTATATTTATTATTTATTTAATTCCTTGATTTTTACTTTTAATATTGCCATGTCTTATGAATATAATAAGTATTGTAATATAATATATGAAAATGATTAAATCCTAATAAAGGCCCCTTTAAGATAGTTTTAAAGTATATACAAAAATAATTTTTAAAAATCCTAAAATTGACCTTTTGTTGCATATATATCCCTCTGATTATTTCATTGTATCTAAAAATTATATTCTTAGCCGGAAGTAATGGTAACACGTCTAAAAATGACAGCTTATCTAGACAAGGATGAATAACATACAAACACCTACCCTCGAACATACATTTTTCACTTTAGCTTTGATCTGTCTTTTGATTGGTCAAACAGGACATACTCATAAAACTTTGAAATCTTGTTCCCCTCTCTTTAAATCTTCAATAAAAATACCATTCTCTGTAACAGTGCATTTCTTACCTCATTTGATTGTAATATGCGGAAAATATTCTGGAATATGAAAGGATTATGATAAAAATAAGCATATACAGGGTTTGGACAAAATAATTGGAACAAGTGCAAATTCCACACCTCTATTTCAAAGACGTATTATATTAAGAACTTTAACTAAAACTTCGTAATTGCAAGTTATATCTATAGTAAATACGTTTATTTATCTAATTTACCGTCTTTGTCTTATTTATTTTTAGAATTTAGTAAAATTTAAGCTAAATGCGTGACCTTTCCGAATTCAAAAAAGGGCAAATTGTTGGAGCTCGCAAGGCACGAGCCTTGATCACTAAGGTTGCTGAACTGTTTGGTTATTCAAGAGCTACCATAACAAGAACTATGGCACAATTCGCGAAACAAGGTTAAACCTCAAGCAACCGGAGCAAATCGGGCCGGACTTGAATAATCAACTGAATAGTCCAGTCCCTACTAAAACTGTTGGGAGCTCCATAAGTCTGGATATTATGGAAAAGCTTCCATAAGGAAACCTCTTCTTTCCACTCGCAACATTCAGAAGAGGTTGAAGTGGTGCAGAGATCACAATGCCTGGTCTGCAGACCAATGGAAGCAAGTCATATTCTCAGACGAGTCCAGTTTTTCTCTTTTCCCAACTTTAGGGCGAGTTTATGTGTGCAGGCAGCCCAAAGAAGCTTACAACCTGACTGCTTTCTTCCAAAAGTGAAGCATGGAGGTGGATCAGTGATAGCTTGGGCCGCCATATCATGGAAATGTCTCAGTCCAATAGTTGCCCTGCATGGTAGAATCAACAGCAAATACCTGAATATTTTGGGAGATCATGTTCATCCAATGGCCAAGACTTTATTCTCTAATGGTGACTGCATCTTCCAAGGCGATAATGCTCCAATACATACCACTCGAGTGGTTAAGAATTGGTGTGAAGAGCATGAAAGTAAGATAGAACACATGGAGTGACCTCCCCAATCTCCAGATATCAATACTTTTGAACATTTGTGGCGCATTTTGGAGCGACAAGTTAGGAGCTGCTATCCTCCCCCATCGTGTTTTAAAGAGCTGGAGCAGTTGTTAATGGAAGAATGGCTGGAAATTTATCTGGATGAAGTCAGGAAGCTGCATGATTCTATTCCTAGACGTATTAAAGCTGTATGTGAGGCTAAAGGAGGACTAACTCCATATTAAATAAATTTTCTTTGAATTTAACAAGTGTTTCAATTATTTTGTCCAACCCCTGTATATATATATATATATATATATATATATATATATATATGTATGTATGTATATGTATAAAGACTGTTTCTTTGTATGACAGCTCATCAGTGTGGCTAGACATCCGATTGCCTCAAGCCGGAATCAAAACTTGCCTGATTTAATATCTGTCAGAGACCCTTATTTCTAGACAAAGAAAGGGAATATATTAACACATTATATACGTGGTATATAAATGCCATACCGGCTGCCATCGCGCTCAATTCTTACAAAGAGCGATGCATTTAAAACAACAGCAGCCGTTAAAAATGCCCTTTCAACATAGCGCTTAATCGGCGAACGAGAGCACAGTCATCCACAGTCATTCTTTTGATATATGATCCATTTTGAGTGAACATTTATCGGAAATATATTACTCAATTCAGAAAAAATGAAGATTTGTTGTTCGAGCAAAATTAAGCAGTTTTCTGATCTAATTTTCAGCTTTTTTTTCCTGAAATTTTATTTCATTTCAGTAGAAACAGCGGCCGTGGTTATTGCAGTTTTTCTTCTACAAAGATCTTGCATCCATTTAACGAAATACATTTTTATTATTTCTGTTTACCAAAATAAAACAATTCCAGTTAAATTTTGTAGCTTCTGTTATTCTTTTATTATCCTTCTTTTTAAGCATTTCACCCCCCCAAAAGACAATAAATGCATTAAAATTCAAGTGTTAACGTATATAAGGAAGAAAACAATATTAAGGAGAGAAAGAAAATAAAAGAACATGCATCAAGAAGACAAAAAATAACATTTGACATTGGATGTAAATAATTGAAGACCAAATCTGCCTGGAAAGCATGAAAACGGAAGAGATTTCAACAAGCGATAAGTACGAGAGAAGAAATTGTTAGCATAGAATTTATGATTACATCTTGCCATTAAAGATGTAAAATGCTGATACCTTGCCGCCAATCGAGGACGACGCTTAAATTTATAAACTCTGTTTCATAATGTTCGTCAGAGCATTTATCATGGACGTATTTCAAAATGACGTCACATTAATGAGAAAAACGTTAGCAATTTAAAATGTATCCTCTGTTTATTGCGCTGCTTAAAAAAAAATTAGGTATCTTTGTAAATGATAATTGTCAGAAAAGAAAATATTTCTCTAATCAAATCATCGTTGTCTATCTTTAGTTTTTCATACGCATAAACGTTTAGAAGAACACCCAACTGCCAAGCTGGCTAACAAATCCATATGACATGCTCCAGTATACCAACAGAGATAAGTGGAACTTAGTTACAGAGAGAGAGAGAGGGATAGATAGATAGAGAGAGAGAGAGCAAGAGCAAGCATGCATAATGTGACATGATCATTTTTTCTTTATCTTTAAGAAGGCCAGCACGGTCAAAGCATCGGTTACGGTGACTTGTGACTTTTTGCTATGACAACCTCTACCTAATTTTACCCACAAATCTTGGGCACTGGGGTCGCTTCTACATGGCAATATAATTAAGGCCACTTTCCTGACAAATAGACCATGGTGAGTTTCCAAGTCTCAAGGCCAGGAAGAGAACGTTCAATGTGCACCCAACACGCAGACACATTGAATGAGGATATGGAAAAAAATATTGACGTTCCTAGATCGTTCAGTATTTTCCTTCAGTGCAAAATTATAACCAATGTTTGTATTTATATTTGGCATTATATAAATGCAATGTCAATTGTTATCTACCGTCGTCCTGATTCCTCTACTTTTAATGTTCTCGCGCCTTAATAATCATTTTTTTTTATTCTTTCCAATTAAGTATCACCCCAGTGTCTTAGTGTTTTTCCTGCCTTGTTTGAAACTATATATATATATCAAATATATATATATATTACAAACACACACACACACACACACACACACACATATATATATATATATATATTACACAGCAAAAAATCCAAAATTACATCATGTGGGTATAGCGTATTTCAGCCGGCTCTATCTTGCGCCCGTCTTCTTTAACGATTGACTGGACTCGTCTCAGAAATAGGCTATACACACATGAGATAATTTTGGATTTTTTGCTGTGTAATATATATGATCTATTATAATAAATACATTGAGCTCTTTTTGTGGATCAGTTATAATATTTGATATTACTAGGATCCACCTGGATTATATACCAACAGATCTATGACCTGCATTATCTTATCTCTCTCTCTATCTATCTATAGATATAGTGCTGACCGTATTTGGAAAATAAACGTTCTTATAACTCTAGATAAAGACCTAAAACAATCCATACGTTCAGTTAAAAGCAAAAATAAAATGATCCTTGATAATGGCTAAAAGATTAGCCGAAAGCGTTCAAACATACAGAACATTCGGTCAAATTCTACATAATTTATGTCCAGAAAAGAAAAGAAAAAAATTCGCTGCATTACCTTGTCAGTCTTTATTAATAAAACTTATGTAGGGTTGAATAGGCCTTAGTAGAGATAGGTATTTAAAAAAAAAAGACAATATTTACTAAGAGCTTCAAGGAATTGAGGAGAGCCATGATCACTAATAACCTGAAGGCACACGGTATATAAAATAAGTTGAAAGTGAAAATTATATAGTTCCCCATGTAGCAATACGATTTCTCATATATCCTTAGCAGATAAATAAATTCATTTTCCTTTTAAGTCAATTTAATGACATAATTTTTTTAGGAATCATGTCTCCAGTCTATCTTTGTATGAATTTAATGACCAGAATTTTCAGGAAGACACTCTCTTTGAAGTGGCAAACATAAAATTTTGTTAGGGATTTTAAATAATCATAAAAGTAGAATCCTTTGAAAAATTGACTACTTAAAAATCTGAATGGTGGGTCCCTTTTTTGGAACACAAACAGACGAATAAGGGTGGTAGTACACCAGCCGGTGTCCATATAATGAGTAATCATTGAGGAGCAGTCAGTAAGAAAAAGGACTGGCAGTGAGTCAGCAGTCGCTGGGTCGGACAGTGAATACACGGGTTTTTTTTTTTCGTGACCGGAAGTTAGCCAGATTGCAGTTGACCTTCGCGATTAAGTGAGAAATCGTATAGTTTGCTATTTCCCAATCAGTGTCTTGAAAAGTATTTGTTGTTATTCTTTGTCAATTCGATCACGGTCAGTGAGACAAACCTGTGAACATAGCAAGTCGCGTATATACACGCGTACAACCGACCTTGGATGTCATCACAGCTTGTTCAGTGATGTGCGGAGGACATCGTCACACACATTAGCACTATAATTTGATTTGTCATTATATATAAAATCATCCCGACTTGGCATCTCGATATCAGTCACTTTCTCACCGACATGTGGCTTCCCTCTGTCTTTTTCTCCATGGCAACTGCTCTGACAAGCTTTTTCCCCTGGTGCCCGTACTACGTTAGTTTAAGCATTCTACAAGATTAGCATCTACGTCCCACTCTTTTACTGTTCAATTAAGTAAATGTAACCACCATTTCTAGTCCAGCAGTTCCTTTTCTCGCACTTCCCGTCTGTGGATCTCCCTTCCGTTTCCTGGCTTCCCTGATAAACACAAACTTCAAAAATTAAAATGCAGCGTCAATCGCCATCTTGAAACCCGTACATTTTTTTTAATACTTTCCACGGTCCTCCCTATACCCAGTCTTTTCTCTCATCTTAACTCTCTGTAACCCCTGCGTACCAGTGACATTCCGGCCTTGCTTGGGGTGAAATTATTTCAAAAGATGTATATATAATTTATTCGAAAATTATAACATAAATATGTTATAAAATCACTACAAAAATAGCCATGTTGTTTCAACACTTCTAACACTATCACTTGATAAGACACCAGGAGTATTGAAACAAAATGGCTATTTTGTAGTAACATATTTATGTTATAGTTATCAAATAAATTATATTTACTCCACCCTGTATTGAGCTCACTTTTAAAAATTAAAATTTTCAGACTCACTGGGTTGTATATTAATATTTTTTGTTTTATTATTTCAATCGGGTTGCTCGACTAGTTTCGGCTAGCATGGTCATCACCAGGAGAAAAAAAATCCCTAATTTTTATTCGCTTAGTAATTCAGTAGTAATATATATATATATATATATATATATATATATATATATATATATATATATATATATATATATATTGTGTGTATTTAGGCAGCATTCATTCATTCATACATGTTTCATTAAATAATATAGACAAGTGTTGTCTATTTATTTTATGTAAGTTCTTTTCATATTGTATGATAAGCCTAATAACATTATCATTAAACAATGAAAGAAAATCACAATATTGATACATATTTTTAATCCAATCTAAGCTTTCGGCTTACATAAGACATTATCAAAGATGACAATTACACAATATATTAAGCAATACACGAACAAGAAATTGATGATAGTCTGTTTTTGTTTACCTGAATGTATATATATATATATATATATATATATATATATATATATATATTCGCTTAGTAATTCAGATTAATGATATCACGGGTTGCATAAACCGTTATTTATTAATTGCCGGCCTCAAAAATACATTATAAAACAGCTTTGGAGCATTAATTAAATTGTAGCAAGAGTTTTAACAAAGAAAATTATTTAAAGCAAAAATAATGTAATAATTGGTCATCTCCAATCCGTCGATCAATAATTCAGCATTAATTCCTCAAAAGCAATTTCATATTTTTTCGAGTGGTCGCGCAAACCTGTCACCAGTATTTGACGACACTAGATGCTGCACTTTCTTTGAGTACTTTCAATCACATTTAAATAATTTCTGCTTCTCCTGTTGTGAACTTTTATTATAACCTTCTGACGTTTTTACCTCAGTCGTGGCTCACATGAATACAGGAAATGTTTCTCAGGGCGTTTCTGCTTCTCGTGCGTTTTCACATCCGAAGTGTGAAGAACACGCAAAAATCAAAGAAGGTAGATTGGAAAGTTACAGTGTTAGCACTGATGCCCTCAGTTATTTGTACTCCGATATGTTAATGTGAAGGGTGATGTCAGACTTCGAGCTAACAATTCTCTGCAGAAAATAGAATAACATAAATTATGCTGAATTACTGGAACCCTGTCTTAGGACCTTTTCATAAGGCCATCAAAGTAGAAATCAGATCTGTTATTGACTCGTGGTTCCAATTTTTATAACTCACTTCAGGATTTTTTAAACAAAAGTATAGTAGATTTTCATGAACTTCTGCATCAGGCAAAAGCCAGCTTACCGAAATTTGTTTACGGAATTTTAAAAATGAATCCGATATCAAGGAACTGATTGAAGTGCAACTAATAACATCAAGAGGTATTTTTAGGATAGAATCACTTATTTATATAATAGATGCGTTTGAAATTAGTTTAAGAGTTACTTTGCGCAGCACAAAGGTTTTACCTTTCTTGCTAATCCGACTGCATCTTTGTAAGAAATAAAGACGTTGAACCGTTGATGGAATCATATTCAGAAGATGATACCTATAAAATTACTGATGAGTATTTGCAATTTCACTTTTACATAGGACGACATCATAGGTCTACAGACAATTTCTTTCTCTCTCACCCTCTCTCACTCTTTTCTTCTGTTTCTCTATCTCCCTCTCATATCGAACTGTACCAAATTATAAAAAGGAAAAATAATCCTTCCATAAAGTGGAAGAAATATCACGACTTATTCTTAGCTTTATGATCAAATATGGGACAGATGCCTTTTGAAAAATAAAATATAATTAAAACATCTGAAAATGAATTAAGCGTCATAATGTCTCAAGGGAATTTGTTTACAATGAAAACTCACGGCATTCTGGTTGATAAACATACAAACCAAATTTGAAAAATTTCTGGATGATTTTGCTCCGAAGAAGATCAGAAAAAGATCGAATATTTAGTTTCTTTATTTTCTAATAAGTATTTCAAAAGGCAGTTGGATCTACAACTGGCTCACTGTTACACTCAGCTAGTAATTGTCATCTTATTATCGCATCACAAGCAATAAAACCTTTAAGTTTACGCATTTAAATTGGTTTTATTTTCTTTGGTTGTTTGTGTTATTGTTTGTAAATATACCAGTCACGGTAAACTTAGTTATTTTCTTTAAAACAAAAACTCATTATTACATAAAATGATTAGAAGTTTGTTCTTTTTATAACAAAGTTTTACACGGTGAAAGTTTTATGCATCATTTATTTTGAGAAGGAATTATGAATTGCATAATTTTTGATAGACGATTTTATTCGAATTATTCAAAACACTGTTCCATATTCATCTCGTCTGGTGTGATGAAAATTTTGACAAACCAAAAAGCGGAATAACCGAGATCATCTCTTTATCTAAATCCGACACTAATTGGAGTAAATGTTTCTTTTTTTTTTCACGTCCAGTCATTGGGTCTCTCATAAATTCCAATCGTTGTTATTGGGCAAATCATGTTCGATTAAACAATTTGCACCATGACGTTCGCCGTTACCAATTCATACACTCACCTAACACCAGTTAAGTCTTGTTTTCTTGTCAGTTCAGAAAATTTTACACACAACGAGGCGTTCATTTGCTAGGGCGATTATATCCATACTCGGCTCGCTCGGTCTGTTGCTTAGCTTACTACACTCGATATTCCCCAGCAGTCACCATTCTGAATACTGATCAGGAACAGCGTTGCTTAACTTTAATGATCTATCGAGAACCATTATACCGAAATATACTTCAACAACGCCATTGAAAAAAATATTTGGCAATTTGTTCTGATTTATGCTCAGCATTAAAATTAACTTGCCTTTCCCTGCTTATTTTGCTTTTGCAATATTTTACTAGTATAGACATCTTATTATTATTATGCTTGGCACTCCCTTAGTTGGCACGACCGTTATACCCAGCCAATACATTATAATTAATCTGTCATTCTGTCTTTATCGCGTGAAAAAGCGGAAAAGACTTATGAGACGCGCTACTTGGCTTCAGTGAGAAAAAGAAAGAAAGAAGGGAAGATAGATGTGTTTAACCTCTCCTGCCAATACCTCATAAATACTGGACTATTCCGATTTGATTGCGTTCCAGAAAAAAGGCATATCAGAGAAGCTACTTGGTTTCATTGAGATAATCAAAGACAGGATATAAGATAGAAGTATTTATTGGTTTGGATTGTTTTAAGGCATATCTGTCTCAATGGGTTATTTACATATACTGACAATATTTTTTCTCAAAAATGTATTGCTAGTAATATTTTTCTTTTTAAAAAAATGTACTGCTGGTAATAATGTATTGCAGGGAATAATTTTATCTTCAAAAATGTATTTCTGGTAATAATTTCTCCAAAAAGATATTGCTGGTATTAAAACCTCTTTTTATACTTTCATAGTGTTTTCAGTTGACTATTTGCCCATAGCTGGGACCCTGACAAGTGCTACCAATTGTGGTGGTTCCACGCTCTTCAACACCTGATCAAAAGCCTTGCTGTCGGATGTAGTTTATCGTCTGTTTCAGTGAAATGGAAAATGTTGTTAATTTCAAATATTTTCATTTGTACCAATTTACTTCTTAAAATAATGTCCAGCATTCATATTTATGAATATTATAGCCATGTTTTGTCGAAGTTGTTAAGCTCAAATGTTTGACGATGCGGTAGGGTAATTTCTATTTTATTATCGTAGAACTCGCCAGGAGCTTACTCAATCATTAACGTGAGAATAAAGATTCATCAGAAAATTCGAATAGGAAAACGGTAAAATGTTCACAGTTATTTCTAGTTTAAGGTATTTCACTACAGAGGATTTTCCGATGTCCAGGCACCATTTTTGTCGTTAAATGCATTAATTCATTCTGTTCGTTCAGTCCCACCAGAGATATTCTGTGTTCATGACTCTGAATCTAATACAGAAAGTTTTTTTGTTTGTTTGGAGTTTTATGGCATATCAGCCACTATGGGTTATTTAATGCCAGATCCAGTATTTACTAGATATATCAAAAACGTATAGTTGGCAACATCATTGTTTCAAAAACGTATAGCTGGCAACATCACTGTTTCAAAAATGTATAGCTGGCAACATCATCGTTTCAAAAACGTATAGCTGGCAACATCATCGTTTCAAAAACGTATAGCTGGCAACATCATCGTTTCAAAAACGTATAGCTGGCAACATCATCGTTTCAAAAACGTATAGCTGGCAACATCATTGTTTCCCATCACATTTTAGGGGTAAGGTGTTAGTATATTTAGTGTAGGGTTTGGGAGGGAAAGTTAATTGTAAGTTGTAGTTGTTTTGGGATGGGTTAGATGGGATGGGGCATGACATGACCAGCCGATTGATCGGATCGACGGCCTTTTGGTTGGACGTAGTTTATCGTCATACCCAGGACGTGGACACACCTTGGGATTTCACTATTTTCCCATAGCTGGGACCCTAACAGGTGCTACCACCTCGGGTCAGGGTGGACCTGGGAACATCAGCAATTAAGAGGTAGTTCCACGCTCCTCAAAACCTTCTGATCAGAGGCCTTGCTGTTGGATGTAGTTTATCGTCTTACCCAGGACGTAATAACAGAAAGTGTCAAATGTATATTAGGGACCCTTTGCTAATCTTCAGTTTAAACTACACCACTCTCCTCCTCCGCCTCTCTCTCTGTATGTATATATATATATATATATATATATATATATATATATGATGGACTCTCCCGTCGTTTTTGACGTATGAGTGTCTTTCAGTTCAGTGTTTATATTTCGTATGAGACAACAATCGCGCATGGGATTTGCAAACAAATCCACACGAAGGGCATACTGAAGAGTTGACCATCAAATGGGCTGATGTATTAGCCTGAGACTTAGTGTTAACTCTTAATTCTCTCAGATGATTGAGACGATTATTTTCAAAGTTAGTTATTCCTCGGTAGCAGGTGTTTCTCCAGATTGCTCGGTTTTCAACAGCAAGTTTGAACTTCTCTATAGGGATGTTTACAGCAATTAAATTGTATTTAAGTTTATCCTTGAAGCTTAACCAAGGACGGCCTACGTTACGCTTATTATGAAAAAGTTGGCTATACATGAGTATTTTCGGCATCCGATCATCACTCACTCTGATGACATGACCAGTCCGTCTGCACTGTGATTTCATCAGGAAGGATTCAGTACCACCGACACGACATTTGATGAAAAGATGAGGGTTAGAGATTTTGTCCTGCTGTGTATAAACGGATATTGAACGAAGACAGACAGTATTTATGAAAAGCAAGTTGATTGATGTGAGTCCTGTATGGCTTCAAGGATTGACCCATAATATATATATATATATATATATATATATATATGAAAGAAGAGTAAAATCCCGTGGTTCATATCGAAGCTAAGAAGCCTCCCGTATGTGCTGCCGGAACCAGCTTTCTTTGTTTATTTTATCATTTCACCCCAAGCAAGGCAATAAACCAATTTTCAAAGGCATTTCCTTTTAAACTGCTTTCCACGCCGCCACCCTGTGGGCGTTAAAATAAGTCTCCTAGCAAACAAGGTGTGGTTATCCCATATATACACCCTGTGTACCGCACATGAAGAGATGGAGATATTTACACCTTTCTTTTTTTTTTTACCAAGAAACCTACATAATATTAAATTAAAAAAAAATATAGGAAGAAAAGAAGAGAGTGAAGGAGCTAAAATAAAAATGAGAAAGAGAAAAAAATGATTTGAAGAGAAAAATGAATATATTGTCGTATACTGTGATGAGAAAAGGAAGAATTGAAGAAAATAAATGAGAAACGCTTGCTGGCAGGATATCAAAACATAATACGCGAAATATTGAAAATAGGTCAGGATTGTGAGGCGAAAAATTGCGTTACATTAACATTTATATAGAATATTGGAGCAAAAACAAGACAAAAGCAAAAATACAGTCGAAAATAATTTTGCATTCATCATTCCTCATTCTCGCATCTCAAATTAATCCTTTTGTTTTTTTTTTTATAACAGATGAAAACACGAACAGGCAACGCAGATTGGAAAGGATGGGGGAGAGTATACAATAATTAATAAAATAAATAATCCTCAATGCGGATTAAATTATTTCTGCCTGAAGATTTTATTTGATTGTTTTGAGCAAACAAATCTTGAAAATAATGAATGCAGCCAAATCATAGGCGTGGGATTGAAAGTGAAAGTAAAAATGGGAAGAAATTCGAGGGATTTGTTTAGAAGAAGAGGTAGAGGAGGGGGAAGGAGGAAAGAGGAAGGAGGAAAGAGGAAAGAGGAAAGAGGAAAGAGGAAGGAGGAAAGAGGAAGAGGAAGGGGAATAGGAAGGGAAAAAGAGGAAGAGGAAGGGAAAAAGAGGAAGAGGAAGGGAAAAAGAGGAAGAGGAAGGGAAAAAGAGGAAGAGGAAGGGGAAAAGAGGAAGAGGAAGGGGAAAAGAGGAAGAGGAAGGGGAAAAGAGGAAGAGGAAGGGGAAAAGAGGAAGAGGAAGGGGAAAAGAGGAAGAGGAAGGGGAAAAGAGGAAGAGGAAGGGGAAAAGAGGAAGAGGAAGGGGAAAAGAGGAAGGGGAAAAGAGGAAGAGGAAGGGGAAAAGAGGAAGAGGAAGGGGAAAAGAAGAAGAGGAGGGGGAAAAGAAGAAGAGGAGGGGGAAAAGAAGAAGAGGAGGGGGAAAAGAAGAAGAGGAGGGGGAAAAGAAGAAGAGGAGGTGGAGGAGGGGGAAAAGAAGACGAAGAGGTGGAGGAGGGGGAAAAGAAGACGAAGAGGAGGGGGAGGGGGAGGGGGAAAAGAAGACGAGGGGAAGGGGGAGAAGAAGAGTAGGACAGTTTAATAGATTCAGTCACGACCACAATATATTTCTTGTCGTACTGAAACAAACCGAGTTGAATTAACGTATTCGCCGACATAAATGTTGCCTCAAGAATCACAACAGTGAAAATATCTTAAACTAGAAATATATGAGAAAATTTTAGCGTTTCCCTATTTTAATTTTTGATAAATCTTATTTCTTGACTTAAATTGATGAGTTCTAGGACAACAAAATATCCGTAGAAATTCCCTACCGCATCGTAAAAATATTGAGCATGATTTTAAGAGAATATTGCAGTAACAATCATAAATATGAATGCTGGACATTATTTTAAGAAGTGTGTGGGTACAAATGAAAAGATTTGAAATTGTCAACTTTCTTACGGAATTTTCTCATGGTCTGGGAAAGATCATTCGTAATTTGAAAAAAGCTCATCAGTGAAATTAATCGACTCAAAGTGCTTGATGTCTTTAACATATTGTTGTAGAATAGGTTACTGAATGAGGAATAACCAAAACGGAGGTTGAAAATGAAATGCTAATCTTTATAACATCAACAAAATACAATACTCGCCAGCGGCTTGAAGTAGGTAAACCACTGCTAGAGGTGGACTACTAGAGAGCATATGCCCCCCACTTAAAATAGGGTTCAACGTATTTATGAAGAATGGGACATACCTATTAGTGTTCATTGGTACGGTATATAATATATATATATATACAGGGTGCAATGGGTGTATTGTCGCTATTTTATATTTTTAATGCACGTTGTTTGCTTTTGATTTTGTCGACGGCACAGTATAGTAGGTTTAGTTGAGCACCGTCTGTGACAAAATGAGAACTATGACGTAATTCACTCTGCCAGAAACTTGGAAACGGCATGCTGTACTGCTTGGCATTCACGCCGGAAGCTCCAATACAAACATTTTCAGAGTGTTTGGGTATCTGAAAGTGCAGAGGATTTGGAAAGAGTTGGATGAGTCTAATGTTGATTACGACGGAAAACTCACCTTGATCTTTCTGATAAGAAAAGAACTCCTGAATTTGCTGATGGGGGCCTCAGATTAAACACGGAGGCCTACATCAATTGCCTTGAGGAGATATTATTGCCCTTGGCCAAGAGGATGGCTACAGGAAGACCCTACGTCTACAACAGGAATTTGCACTATGCCACACAAGCAGGATAACACAGCCAAGGTTGTCAGACAACATCTGCGACCACATCGCCCGTTACATCTAGTCACATAACTGCCCAGACTACAACCCCCTTGATTATCATGTAAGGAGCGGAGTTGAGTGAGTGACCAACAAAACTTCTTGTAACCCAAAAGTTGAACTAAAGGCAAGGATTATGGCAGCATTCACCAATATAAACAAGGAGACCGTCCAGAAGGGTTGCAGGAGAATTCAAAGTCGTCTGGAGACCTTGATTGAAGCCAATGGACATTTTATTGAATAAATTTACATTTTAGTATTTGAAGATATTTTTGTGGAATTTTGGTGAATATATCTGTTAAAATGAGTATTAACGCTATTTTCATCTTTGCGTATTTTAGAGGACGTGTTTGTGTGTGCATATATATATATATTAGCTTAAAATCCACCCCATCGGGCGTCTTTTACGCTAGCTCCTGCCGAGGGCTCTTCATTGGACTTTTATCCCAATAGGTAGAGAGTAGTAGATGCTATACAGAAGAATTCAAATTTGATCGCTGCATTTAAGTATTGCATTACTATTTAAGCGTAACTTTTAAATGTTCAACTATCATTCTTCTGCCGCCACTTAATTTTAAAACAGTTTGATGTATGTAGGTCCTTACTTTCCGTACAAATAAGTATTTTTATTTCATGGCTGTTAATTACGAAGTTATAAAAATTGTTATCGTATAAAAAACTAATCACAGAAAAATCACGTAAAACATCGCAATCATGAAAACTTGGAAATCCAAAATTTCAGGATTGCAGATAAAGCCCGGAATATTTTTAATTTGCCCCGGGCGTCAGCCTAATTCAAAAATTGTATGATATATTGGACTACAGCATCTAGGTGTTGAGTTGAAAACACGGTCAATTTTATTTGAAACACCGTCAATTGAGAACAGGAATTTTTTCATTTGAACATGAGCTATTGAAAGTTAGAGTTTTGTCTCTTTAATTAATTTTATCAGTAGAAGCCAAGATGGCGGAATCCGAACACAATCGCAGTAATGAAAAGTTGGAAATATAAAATTTCAGAATTGTGGGTCTGGATCCGGCCCGGACTGGTTTTAATTTGCTCATGGAGTCGGCGTGATTTTAACATAGTATGAAAATTTGGGATACGGCTTCTAAGAGTAAAGTTGCAAAAGTGGGACTCACTGACATTCGCATTTATTACACACACACACACACACACACACAAACTGTATGTTTTGGATAGCGGCTTGGAATGATAAATCAGACAGCCGAGTTCAGAATCCGGTCGTGTTCGTTACATTCACTTACGATCAACTGCCATTGTGAAAATATGAAACCATTTCTTCGGCTGCTGCCCTCATTTATGGGTAAATATCAATGTTTGGGCTCTATAGCCTTGGTTGGCAACCAGTCTAAAAGTAGGATAACTCTGTATTCAAAACCTGATGAAGATCTTTTGGGGACCATGTGGCACAATATATGCACCAAAAAGTGTAGTTTGTTCTACACCAGCCTTCACCACTATAATCAAACTATGAGCGCATAGACTAACTTTGTTTCTAAGAACTGAGCTGATCAATCATACATGGAAAGCAACGGGAGTGTCGAGTAAATATGAATGATTCACATATTTCTCGAATTCATTTGACTTGAAAGTATGGACTTGGTTATTGGTATTTGCTTCTGGTTAAACATATATTTAACACAGACACACACACACACACATATATATATATATATATATATATATATATATATATATATATATAAAATGATATGTTACAAAAGGTTTGTTTCAAGTGTCGATATAAGCCAAGAATAGTAATTTCTCTATCCTAGTCATAACTCTCAGTCAGAAGCCTATGTAAAACGACCATACACATTTAGAACAATGGAGCCGGTATAATGTTTCTTTAATTGCTTTTTCTTGAACAGCAGAATGCAGAATGATCTGAAAGGAATTGGAATGGTTACTACATGTTGATCGACATTTACCCATCATCATATTGTGATAGGATATGAAACGAGTAGATTTAATTTGAGGAGTCAATAAGCCAAAGGCAAACATTTCCCAGTTCTCATAGCCACTGTCACCTGGCGTCGGTATTCAGTGATACTCTTTAGTACAAAGAGAATCCCCGTAAGTTGATTTCACCCATAGTTTTAAGAATAATAATACTACACTTTTTATTTGCTCGTCCCCCTACGGTATTTACTCTGTCCCCCCAACTAGGACGAGATGTGACACAAGGTGGAGACTCGAGCGCGTACACCCGGGA
>OZ038496.1:73171048-73211048 GCA_964036315.1 Acanthosepion esculentum
TAAGAACAGCAAGGATCGAGGTGTGAGTTTACATATCTCGAAGGCTTTTGACAGGGTTTAGCCTACATACCTTAACAAGTTCCATATCTATGGTGTCAGTGAGCCAATATGTGTCTCAATGGAATCATTCTTTAAAAATCTTGTTATGAAAGTCTTGCTGAACGGCCACGCTTCTAGATTCTTCCACATTAATGTGGAGGGCTCCTGAGCTCTATCATTGGACCTACGTTGTTTCTTGACCGTACCGATGTCACTGCGGGAAAACTGGCTGGTCACATTCAATCCTCCAAAGACCAAACTAGTGAGGTTCCGTTATCATCGAGTAGACCTTAAACTTTCAGCTATTGCGATAAAGAGGTGATCTCTCAGGGAGGATCCGTGCCACGAGAGACTATTAGAACTTATACTCGACCCAGACCTCAAGTGGAACTCGTAAATAAAATCCATCACTAAAGTGATCAGAAAAATGATATGTTCTCTCTACCGCTCCAGTAAGTACTTGACTCCTCCTGCTGTACTCTAACAGCCAGATCAGGCCGAAAATGGAGTACTGCTCCCATATATGGACATACGTTCTTAAGTCCTCACTTTACAGTCTCAATAGAGTTCAAAAGAGTCTCTGCGTCCTTGTGGGTGATTAATTAGTTTTCAACCTACCACCATTTTACTCCACACGAAACGTCGTAAGCCTCTCGCTGCTCTATCGTTATTTCCATGGAAAGTGTCCAAACATTGCTTAACCCCGCCAGTTCTCAAGTTCAAGTCTAAGACCCACCACACGACGTACATTGTAGCGAACCACTCTTCATATTCCATTAGTGAGATGCAAGTTCCACTCGAGTACCTTCTTCGTACGAACTGCTGCTTTGTGGAACCCACTCCCAAGAGGATGCTTCCTCGATCGCAACAATCATCCTGTTAAAATCTAGGGTTAACCGTTATATTTCTCCCACATATCCTCACAATCCATGCCTCTTACCTTGTAATCCTCTTCATGGAGTGACTTGTATAGGGTGAACATCATTGCAAAATAAAAATAAAGAAAAAATAAAGAAAAGAAAGAAGCTTACTATTAGATTGGCAACAATGTTTCATCGTTTTATTTTTTGAAAAAAGTTAGATGTAACTGTAAGTTACTAATATTTTATTTTCCAGCAGTTCCCTTACCGTTTCTTGCTTCCCTGCAAATTACGATCATCAAAAATTTAAATACAACATCAATCGCCGCCTTCTGTCTTCCTGAAAAATGTTCCTTTATTGTTCTTTCTCCTCACTAAAGTCTTCTCCTTTTCTTTCACTCTCAGTAATCTCTTGCATCTTAGTGGCATTATCGCCTTGCTTGGGAAAAAATGGGAAGCCGAAATCCGAAGGCGCCTTGAAATAGTAAAATATACCCCCACCAAAGCATTAAAAAACAGGAAAATATCATTAGAAACAAAGGAAATCTTGCTGAACCGCTATGTAATATAAAGCTTTTTATATGGCAATGAATGCTGTGGAATTTTCTGGGTAGAGATTGTACATTTGATGTCGAGTGAACGGGCATCGTTGGTCTTCAACCATGATGTGATGGCTCCAAGTTGTCATGACCCGATAAACCGTTTTAGCTGGCGGGCTAAACTCACATGAGTGGGTGGTGTCAACTCTGCGCCAATAGGCGAAGGACATTCTCGGCGCAGGTCGCCGGCCAGGGTGGAAGGGTTCCTCAGCTGAACTACAACGGCCACGTGTTCACGATCAAGGCGAGCCATTTAGTTGGATGACATCGGCTGTGGTCTAACCTGGAAAGGGATGGGCTCCGTTAGATTAAAGGGACCTAAGGCAAGCCACGTGATGTGCACACCAAGAAAACTTTCGCGTAGACCCAGGCTCTGATACACAACCGTAGGAGAATGGTGGACAGATTAGCATTTCGACGCTCCAACGATTCCTTGCAGGGTTAAGGATAGAAGAAGAAGAAAAAGAAGAAGAAGAAATATATGACCTTATACCTAACGTGCTTCACATGAAATTTGTACGTCTAAGTCTGGATGTCAAACAAATCCTAGAGAAGTTCATTCTTTTCTTATTATCATGAAAACTTGCATAATGCTGTGTAAATACGGATTTTACAAGTCCATCATAAATAGTCATTTTAAAAAAATATATATTTCAGTATCAACCAGAAAAAGAAAAAAAAAACAAAGTTTATGTCAGATTTTCTCTTTTGCGAGTTCTTTTTATAATGCAACACCGAAGAAGCATTTCTTCTTTTTCTAAATCGATTTTTCTTTTGTTCGAGAAGTTTCGAAACATTCACAAAAAATGCCAACGAGTAAACCAAAAACAAAATAGCATTAAATAAGTAAGGAATACCGAACCCAGATAACAAAAGAATAAATATCATATAACAGAAGAGAAAGTACCAAACAAGAAAAAAACAATCAAAAGACTCCTTTTTTATTTTAATGTTATTGTCGGTTAATAAATGCCTCTAAGCACAATGATTTATGTTCAACCGCTTCCCGATAACCTTCAAATCGGCTGACGTGTTCAGGCTTCTCCGAGTAGCTTTCGACTGTTTTATGATGTAAGTTAAAATATAACTCGGACCAGAATGCCATCATGAAACCACATATACATATCTCTACGAAAGTAAGTAGATATCTAGTGTACGTAATTTACTAGAAAAACTTACATCGTAACAATTTGACGTCACCAAAAGCCTTCCAGATTATCCAATATATTTAGGTATTAATGCGTAATAAATATTATGTAACCTTTTAGTGTCCAATCTTTTAGTTAATTCACATAACGCAGAGATTAACTTTTAAATATATATTAAATAAACCATCAGGTAGAATACATTAAAAAAGGATGGACAAAAAATGACAAACAGGAAATGCTAAAACTTTTTCTTTCGTGCAGTTCGTTTCGGCGTTTTCCAATTCTAGTTCTTCAATCGAGAAAAGCATTTCGAGCTTTGAAGATTTGAGCAGTTAAGATTTGACTGAAGTTTAAATAGTTAAATCGCAAAGAGAAATCAGAGAAGAAAAGTGTTCACGATTTCTCAAGACAAAAAAAAATTCGCATATATATAACCACTCTCAACACACATCGAAAACCCCCACCCATGTATATACATAAAAATATATCAGAACAAACAGATTATATATATATATATATATATATATATATATATATATATATATATATAAGTGAACATTGAAGTCAACACTTAGAGGCGACAGTGTTTCATGCTAGACTCAATCGTCAGGCCTGACGATTGCGTCTAACATGAAACAGACGGTCGCCTCTGAGTGTTGACTTCAATGTTCACTTTTATATTTACAAACGCTCTATCTCTGATATTGAGCACTTTATCCCATAAATATACCACACCTTAAGACTATATATATATATATATATATATATATATATATATATATATATATATATATATATATATATATATATACACACGTTTGTTTGTTCTGGCATATGTCGGAATTTCTATATGCTAATTTTAAAACATGGTTAACCCAAAAGACAAATCGTTTACTTTCAACCGTTTCTGAAGGATTGTATGTGCATTTGTCTTGTCAGTCAAGGCTTAATGCATTTCTTACTTTGGAGTCATTCTGATAATGAAAAACAGGATTTGGTTGAAATCCGATGCAAAAAAGCTGGGAAAATACATTAACAGCTTTCGACTCGAACTAAGAGTAAAGAAAAGAATCAAGAATAAACATTGACGACATTTTTTTTAAAAGTCACTCATTTTCCTCCTTCTTTATTCAAGAGAAACGCCAGCTCAGGGAAGAAATACGGTCATTTAAGTAGACACACATATACCAATACACGCATTTCATTTTTCATTTTCGGATCTGATGAAACCTTAAATGCTGAAATGCATTATCAAATCTAATTTTAAACAGTAATTTTCATGAGACGTTTCCAATTGTCAATATCTCTCCTTCCATATATATATATATATATATATAAATATATATATATATATGCGTGTGAGGTTTTTAAGTGTTTCCATGTTTATTTCTTCAGGTAAATAATGGGAGTCTGCAAATTATTCTGTTACAGTGGTGAGAATAGAAATTAATAAGGTCATCCTGGATGGTAGATTTGAAATAAATCTCGAAATGAAGTCTATTATTAGTTCTATGTAACATAATATCTAGGTATGGTAAATCATTTTTAGTCACTGATTGAAAGCAATCTGAAGAAAATCTACCAACAAAAATAACTTTTTAATACTATGACATAATAAATTAACGATTGCGTCCAAGCATGAAACAGACTGTCGTCGCTGGATGCTGGCTTCAATGTCCATTATATATATATATATATATATATATATATATATATATATATATATATATGGGGGTGAAAGAAGGGTATGAATGTTTCGTTATTGAAGAAGTTATATGTATCCATTTGCTTCTAGATCACCAGTTCATACAATTTGATATGTTGTTGCTCACACATAGTCGTTATTTTTTAGTAAAGGCGATTGAGCCTATTTACTGCCTACACGTTCCACTGGAAATCTTCGCAAAACGCGAGCGCGTGTGTGCACACACAAACACACACACACACATTCAGATGTACTTGGAACTTGCATCCTGCACCAAAGGAACATGCTAAGTCACATAGCAACGAATCAAATCACTTCCTAGAGTCTTCGTGGATGTGCAGGTGGTGTAAAAGTGGTTTGGAATGACAAATCGGAGAGCAGAGCTCGAATTCCAGTTAGTCTCGTTAAGTTCACGCACGCGTAAATAATCTTCGAAAAGGTATAAATCCATTTCATTTATCTATCTCAATTCGTTAATATATTTATTTAATCCTGATTATCTCATTCTCTCTCAATCATTTCCCTATCTATCTATCTATCCCTGTTGATATATCTCTTAGCCAGGTATTTCCCCTAATTTCTTTTGTGTTCCTATCTGTCTCAGTCAATTATGCTTTCTCTTTTTAGCTATCTCAGTTTGTTAACTCTTCTCTTCTTTCTTCCTATCTATCTATCTATCTATATCACTGTTCAAATCTATCTATCTATATCACTGTTCAAATCTATCTATCTATATCACTGTTCAAATCTATCTATCTATATCACTGTTCAAATCTATCTATCTATATCACTGTTCAAATCTATCTATCTATATCACTGTTCAAATCTATCTATCTATATCACTGTTCAAATCTATCTATCTATATCACTGTTCAAATCTATCTATCTATATCACTGTTCAAATCTATCTATCTATATCACTGTTCAAATCTATCTATCTATATCACTGTTCAAATCTATCTATCTATATCACTGTTCAAATCTATCTATCTATATCACTGTTCAAATCTATCTATCTATATCACTGTTCAAATCTATCTATCTATATCACTGTTCAAATCTATCTATCTATATCACTGTTCAAATCTATCTATCTATATCACTGTTCAAATCTATCTATCTATATCACTGTTCAAATCTATCTATCTATATCACTGTTCAAATCTATCTATCTATATCACTGTTCAAATCTATCTATCTATATCACTGTTCAAATCTATCTATCTATATCACTGTTCAAATCTATCTATCTATATCACTGTTCAAATCTATCTATCTATATCACTGTTCAAATCTATCTATCTATATCACTGTTCAAATCTATCTATCTATATCACTGTTCAAATCTATCTATCTATATCACTGTTCAAATCTATCTATCTATATCACTGTTCAAATCTATCTATATCACTGTTCAAATCTATCTATATCACTGTTCAAATCTATCTATATCACTGTTCAAATCTATCTATCTATATCACTGTTCAAATCTATCTATCTATATCACTGTTCAAATCTATCTATCTATATCACTGTTCAAATCTATCTATCTATATCACTGTTCAAATCTATCTATCTATATCACTGTTCAAATCTATCTATCTATATCACTGTTCAAATCTATCTATCTATATCACTGTTCAAATCTATCTATCTATATCACTGTTCAAATCTATCTATCTATATTACTGTTCAAATCTATCTATCTATCTATATTACTGTACAAATCTATCTATCTATCTATATTACTGTACAAATCTATCTATCTATCTATATTACTGTTCAAATCTATCTATCTATATTACTGTTCAAATCTATCTATCTATCTATCTTCTCCCAATTACCCTTTCCTCATCAGGTGTCACTTTTGTTTACTTTTACTTTCCATTTTCCCTAAACCTTCATCATTACTCACATGTTCGGTCCACGGATATGGACTAAATAATAAGACATGCATCTGGAACAAATCATTGTTATTCTAAAAAAAAAAAAACCTTACTGCAATATTTACTCAGAAATTAAGCAATTATTCTTACAATCTTGATTTATCCGGCTTTAAATAATCGACAAATTGTTGATAAGCAGTAAAAAAGTAAATCAGTAAATCCTACAACAGTTATTTCTCCCAATTTTTTTATGTTCACGGTGCCAAATTCACTGGTGGAAAGAAGCAAACATGCATTCTTGTCTTAACTTGGCTTAAGTCTTGTCGTAAATATATTTAACTCATAAAATTTTAACAAATAACTGCAATGACCAGAATAAGACATAGATACATAAATGCCTACACACATACACACACAAACACACACAGATATATATTTGAGATTTGGGTTTACTTAGAGAATAAAATTTCCACAGGGAACCCTCTAACCAGCAACAACAACATTCCACGGAAGGGTGTGTCACTTTATTGATTATTCCTTGTTTCGTTGAAAAAGTACACAGGCGTGTCCGAAAATTCCGTCTTTTGTATCTTTCTTTCCCTGCTTCAATTTAGTCAACGCTAACATATAATAAATATCATCAATCTCATTGTCAAAGTTGGTATCATTTTTTTTTTTTATTCCACATATTTAAATAACCGGCCTATTACATCTACATATTATAAGAAGCACATCTTTTGTCTTAGGTATATATATTATATATATATATATATATAAAATGAACAAAATAATTTTTTAAGTTCCTCCAAGTCTTTCTTTGCCCCTCCCCTTCTAATATATCTGATTTATGACTCTTTGATAGTTTATTTAAGTGGGTATGAATAGTGCCACTGATTAACCATCCGCAAGTAACTGCCCTAACGAGACCGATTTTCCTAATTTTATATATATATATATATATATATTAGTTTTAAGGTGTGCTGTATTTGTGGGATAAAGTGCTCAATATCAGCATATGTAAATATATATATAAAAGTGAACATTGAATGAGCACTCAGAGGTGACAGGCTGTTTAATGCCAGGCGCAATCGTCTGGCCGCGATTGCACCTAGCAATATATATATATATATATATATATATATACAATATTAGTGGTAAATATACACATACATATGCAATTATATATACACATACATATATGTATAAAAATAATTCCAAGAGGATATGATCCAGGTAGAACTCAATGTCCAGGACAGAGTAAGGATATAATAAAAAGACTTAAACACTATTAATGTTAGTGTTTAAGTCTTTTTATTATATATATATATATATATATATATATATATATATATATATATATATATAGGGTTGTGTGTGTGTGTGTGTTAATTTTAATTTATTTTAAAATACTGTTTAATTAAAAAATAGTTTTTAATTAAAAAAAAACAGTGCTTCTACTGGACTATGAATATACATTATGAATTAGATGAGCTGATTATATAGGACTCGCGCGGGAGAAGTTCGAAAAACCCCGAAGAAACAAAATTAAATAGAAAGGCAACAACAGTGCCGAGACCAAACAATTTGAGAACGTTAATACGTGACACAGCCTTTTTTCCGGAAATTAGTCGGTCTTTGTGCCGATGATTACAAAAGCACGGAAACTGTAGTCTAACAGGCGACATCAAAGTGAACAAAGTTACCAGTGATTTGTTAATGACAGCAAATCATGGCCAAATGGGTAAAGACGTCGTGTTCGCAATAAACAGTTGAAGTGAGTCGGGAGAGAGATAGTGTGGTGGAATAGAGAGGGGAAAAGAAAGGCGTGGTTGACAAGGGACGGCGATGTGAAGAATGATTAAATGGGAAATAACCGAAAATAACCGCTGGGTGCATCAAATAAATTCGCGGCTTATCAAAGAGCACTTAATTCAAACATCGGTTTTTCAATCTACCTAACTACCTTTGTTCATAGTTGCTCAAATCTGTCTTAGCCAGATTTTTCCCTCTCGCCCTCTCTTTCTGTCTGTCTGTCTTTATCTTGGTCTGTTAATCTATTTATCTATCCTTATTGATAGCTCTCTATCCATTTGATTTCTTTATTTCTATCTGGGTGTCTCATTTCCTCATTCCTTTATTTTTTCTCTATTTATCTATCTCAGTTCATTAATATATTTATTTAATCCTGATTATTTCTTTCTCTCTCTCAATCATTCCCTTTCTATATATCTATCTATATTACTGGTCAAATCTATCTATCTATATTACTGGTCAAATCTATCTATCTATATTACTGGTCAAATCTATCTATCTATATTACTGGTCAAATCTATCTATCTATATTACTGGTCAAATCTATCTATCTATATTACTGGTCAAATCTATCTATCTATATTACTGGTCAAATCTATCTATCTATATTACTGGTCAAATCTATCTATCTATATTACTGGTCAAATCTATCTATCTATATTACTGGTCAAATCTATCTATCTATATTACTGGTCAAATCTATCTATCTATATTACTGGTCAAATCTATCTATCTATATTACTGGTCAAATCTATCTATCTATATTACTGGTCAAATCTATCTATCTATATTACTGGTCAAATCTATCTATCTATATTACTGGTCAAATCTATCTATCTATATTACTGGTCAAATCTATCTATCTATATTACTGGTCAAATCTATCTATCTATATTACTGGTCAAATCTATCTATCTATATTACTGGTCAAATCTATCTATCTATATTACTGGTCAAATCTATCTATCTATATTACTGGTCAAATCTATCTATCTATATTACTGGTCAAATCTATCTATCTATATTACTGGTCAAATCTATCTATCTATATTACTGGTCAAATCTATCTATCTATATTACTGGTCAAATCTATCTATCTATATTACTGGTCAAATCTATCTATCTATATTACTGGTCAAATCTATCTATCTATATTACTGGTCAAATCTATCTATCTATATTACTGGTCAAATCTATCTATCTATATTACTGGTCAAATCTATCTATCTATATTACTGGTCAAATCTATCTATCTATATTACTGGTCAAATCTATCTATCTATATTACTGGTCAAATCTATCTATCTATATTACTGGTCAAATCTATCTATATTACTGGTCAAATCTATCTATATTACTGGTCAAATCTATCTATCTATATTACTGGTCAAATCTATCTATCTATATTACTGGTCAAATCTATCTATCTATATTACTGGTCAAATCTATCTATCTATATTACTGGTCAAATCTATCTATCTATATTACTGGTCAAATCTATCTATCTATATTACTGGTCAAATCTATCTATCTATATTACTGGTCAAATCTATCTATCTATATTACTGGTCAAATCTATCTATCTATATTACTGGTCAAATCTATCTATCTATATTACTGGTCAAATCTATCTATCTATATTACTGGTCAAATCTATCTATCTATATTACTGGTCAAATCTATCTATCTATATTACTGGTCAAATCTATCTATCTATATTACTGGTCAAATCTATCTATCTATCTATATTACTGGTCAAATCTATCTATCTATCTATATTACTGGTCAAATCTATCTATCTATCTATCTATCTATCTATATTACTGGTCAAATCTATCTATCTATCTATCTATATTACTGGTCAAATCTATCTATCTATCTATCTATATTACTGGTCAAATCTATCTATCTATCTATATTACTGGTCAAATCTATCTATCTATCTATATTACTGGTCAAATCTATCTATCTATCTATCTATATTACTGGTCAAATCTATCTATCTATCTATCTATATTACTGGTCAAATCTATCTATCTATCTATCTATATTACTGGTCAAATCTATCTATCTATCTATCTATATTACTGGTCAAATCTATCTATCTATCTATCTATATTACTGGTCAAATCTATCTATCTATCTATATTACTGGTCAAATCTATCTATCTATCTATCTATATTACTGGTCAAATCTATCTATCTATCTATATTACTGGTCAAATCTATCTATCTATCTATCTATATTACTGGTCAAATCTATCTATCTATCTATCTATATTACTGGTCAAATCTATCTATCTATCTATATTACTGGTCAAATCTATCTATCTATCTATATTACTGGTCAAATCTATCTATCTATCTATATTACTGGTCAAATCTATCTATCTATCTATGTTTGTCTATCAGTCTCTCTATATTCATATTTATGAAATCCCAGCAAACAATCTTTATGATATTTCTTTTTATAGATGTGGGGGGTTCCAATCATTCAAATACCGATGGGAACCAGCAGAAATTACAGCCAAAATGAAAAAAAAAACAAACAAAAAAAACAAAAAAACAAACGTTCCGATATAGAATAAAATCTTTAAAGTTAATGAGTGAATGTACATATTTTATATTTCAGTTCACGACGATAGGCGACTTAATCTGTTGTTGGTATAATAGAATGCCTATCTGACAAGGGCCCCAAAACTGCTGTATTTTACTTATTTTTCTTGATGAGACTAAAAATCGTAATCATGGTTTCACTCTTTATGTGCCGTGTCTCCTCAGGCTGTAGCCGATCATGGCTCTCCACGATTCCCTCTCTTTTTTAGCTCTTAATAAATTTTATCTTTGTTCTTATTTATCCTAAAACTTGTTCCACCATTCAAGCTCGCTAAGTAAGTTATGCGTTGTTTTTCCTCTGTCCCTCTTGCCTTCAGTATGGCCTGTAAAAGATTTTTCAATCACTCTTTCCTCATTAGGTTTCATTTTTGTTTCATTTTTCTTTCCATTTTCTCTTAACCTTCGTCATTACTCACATGTTCGGTCCACGGTGTCCTCAACATAATTCTGTAGAATTACATTTCTAATCGCTCAAGTTCATTCCTCATCAGCGAGGAGATTGTCCAGCATTCACTACCATACAGGAGGACTAAATATTACGTAAGGGTTCAGTTTCTAATTACATTTTTCAGTTTCTTAATGCTTACACTTTTTAAAAGGTCCATGTTTAAAGTCAGAGTAAAATATTTTAAAAAATATTACTCAATATATGTATATTCATATAAATTTGTAGGCATTTTGATTTTAAAATTCTGAAAATAAACACCTGTTTGTGAGCATGTAGAATTTAATATTGCAAGATGAATACAAATAAAAACACATACGAAACGGAATTAACCATCTATATTATTATTATAGTAATTTTCCAAGCGTAGCTTAAATTTGGCTCAAAGCCGAAAGTAGAGTTACTTAATGAGGATTGAACTCACGACTCACCCGTAACTGATCAAGCGAAACAAACTTGTTAACCATTACACCAACTCCAGTGGTCCCATCAGTACATAGGGTGAGATAAAAGCTGTACAACATCGGGATACTTTATTAAAAGTATAATTAACATGAAAATCTTATTCGCGTGTTATTTATTTGTTATATTGATTTTCCAAGCGTAGCTCAGATGTGGCACAAGTCCGAAAGTACGGGGTATCCAGTGAGGATTGAACTCACTATTCAGTCGTAATTGTTTCAGCGAGTCAAGCTTGCTAACCATTACACCGCCTCGACGGGCCCCCATCCCTACTGTTATATACAGAGTGAGGCAAAAGTTGCTCACCATAGGGATACTAGAATAAATATACAATTAACATGCAAATTTTATTCGCGTGTTATTTATTTGTTATATGTGGTGTCCAAAATGCTTTTCTTCTGTTTCAAGGAACATTTCAATTCTGAGGACTGCATTATTCACTAATATGTTGGAGTTCCCTCTTTTTCTGCATTCATATTTAATTTTTTCTTTAAATTCCTTGATCTTTCTTGGGCGGATGACATAAACAATGGCTCCACAGAAAAAAAAATAGTCAAGGCTGTGATGTCCGGGTGCCTCGGTGATAACTCTACGACCTTTCTATTAACACCTATGGTGCAAGACCTGTGTATATATATATATATATATATATATATATATATATATATATATATATATATATATATGTATGTATGTATGTATGTATGTATGTATATATGTATGTATGTGTGTGTGTGTATGTATATATATATATATGAAATATAGTATTAAAGTGTGCTATATTTATCGGATAATGTGCTCAATGTCAGAGATAGAACGTGTGTAAATATAAAAGTGAACATAGAAGTCAACACTTATAGGCGACAGTCTGTTTCATGCTAGATGCAATCATCGGGCACGATGATTGCATCTAGCATGAAACAGACTGTCGCCTCTTAGTGTTGACTTCTATGTTCACTTATATATATATATATATATATATATATTCTTTTAAGTTATATTAAATAGGCCCTATGCCATTTACTTTGGAAAGTAAAACAAACGTATCAGTCTATTATGAAAATAAACACAACGCGATCATATTACCGTAAGACATCGATACGTCTATACAGATGAGAACAATCATTTTCCTTGAGTTTCAAGTTACCAATTCTAAAATATTAGCAATCGAAGCGGTCTTGATTGTCAGTGATTGAGTTCTGTTGCCAGTGGGTATAATGAAATTCATTGCAGACGCTTGAGAATGCGGTGGATACACCTGAATATTTCACTTTGTCTTTGTTTCTTTTTCCTTTGTCTCTCTCATAAAAACAGAAACACTAACAACTGTCTCTGTGTAAATGTGTTTCATTCCGTATTTGTCTCGTTTTAATTTATTAAACAGTCTGCGCTTTCGAGAAAACTTATGAAAGAATTGTGTTGCCTCTTGAGTCGGGCGGGCTAGAGGTACTGCTATGTATTTGGGATCATACTTGCGCTCTGTCATGACTCCAGACAAATTAAATTGATTTAGTTATTTTGCGAATAGCAAATGATCTTTCAAAGAATATAATTGTAGAAAGTTCCATAGAAAGATTTGTAGATCTAAAGATTAAAAAATGTTTTACGTAGGATAATAAATGCTTCATTGAGATTTTTTTAAGTTGTATATTTTAAAACACACATTCTATATTTTAAGTTTTTCTCCTTGTGAAAATTTAAAGGCTGCCATCAATCCTAGAGACGGCTCTTCGGGAAGGAATCGAACTTGCGTAATCCACACTGTAATCCACACTGTTTAATAAACATGAGGAGTCTATTTCAAATACGGTGTATACATTCTTATAACTTTTGAAATAATAAGTAAAATATATATGAAACTATTTCTTTCAATTCCCTAAATGTTGATAAGCCGTAGAAAATGCATCAATTTCAATTCTTCACCGAAACGTTGCTTATTTCGTACCGGATAATTATTTTAAAAATATTTCCTGGCACTATGAACCGAACCGGCACATTTATTCGATAAAAATACCGGCGAAACGTTTATTTGAACCTGCACACTAATTACTAGAAAAATTCTACAGCATAACTATTCCAGAAGGCACTTATATTTAGGAAAGCAATGTCAGAAAAAAAACAACAAAAAACCCAAGGAAAAGCTTATAGGAGAAATAAGCGAGAAAGGAGTTATTTTTAATTGATGTATTTGGTTTTATCTACATACCATACTTGAAATAATAAACACTATCTTACGTTATACTGTAAACAGATTCGAGTTGCACGTCGTACGTTTTCAAAAACTAAATGTTTGATCAAATAATTTTGTCAAACATATCACAAAAACTTTTGCAATTACTCCTCGCTCGGAACCACGATCCTATTTTACTCAGCCAATCAACACATTCGTTGGTAATTACAAAACGCTTCTTTTTTTCCCCGTTCCACGTTAGAGAGCTTCATTGATGCAGCGGAGTTGTATACAAATTTTAATTCAATTCCTCCGTGCTGATCAAATATCGATGTACAATAAAGTAATCGATGTCCTTGCAATAAAATTGGACATTAAGCAATTTATATGCTACGATCGTCATCAATATTCAGTATCTATTTTTTGAAAAATCGTTATTGATACACCAAATGAGAGAGATAGGCAGCAAATTTTCTGTTTAATCATGAAGTGTATTCAAAGTGATCTTTATTGTTTCATTTGTGTTATAGAACATCCTTTATATTACAAGGATCTAAGTTAGCATTATCACCACTGCCCTGGTTTACGGCCGCATCACATTGAATCACCGGTTCCTGTATGATCACTGAAGTCAAGCAACATCAAACCTGGTGAGTACCTAGATAGTTGACCGCTTGGGAACACCAATTGCTGCAAGCTTGGATGTGCGAGCGATAATGGATAATAGCTCGTACTTTTATTTGCGTTCCAATTCCCGTTGGTTTGTTATATTTCGTTACGTGCAAATACCCTTTGGAAAGTTACAAATCAACTTCTTCCCCCCAGCTATGGGTTAATTAGTACAACCTTTATCACTGACCATTATTATCTCCCCGCCTCAAAATTCTTAAAATATAAAAATATTTTCTGGGTTTAAATAACCTGCAAAGTGTTGATAAGCTGAAAAAGAACGAATTTAATCACTGTTATGAATATCATATTTAATATTTTTTACTGACATCATATCTCAGGAATGCGAGGATCAAGGCTCTCTACAGCTTCCTTTTATATAATACTAGGGAACACCAGCATATATGATTTGATTATATTGGTGAAGGCTTTGAGCAGAACCAACCACCCCCTCATCCTAGGCTACTTTATATCATAGCAAGAGACAGTTCTGTTTGATTCTCTTTATTGCATTTATTTAACATGTAACGTCATCATCATCATCACATTCATCGTCACTAGATTTCACATGCTGGCTCATTTTGCTAAGTTTTTCTATCAGTGTCATATGTACGCCTATAGAAATAGATATATTGCCTGTACAAGAGAAATAATGATGTTATGTAAATCACATTTGCAAGGGAGATAACTCTAAAACAGGAAAAGTTTAAATATATTGCAGACAAAAATATAGAGAGTATTATATAGTAATATTATTGTTGTTGTTGCTATTATTATTATTATTATTATTATTATTAATATTATTATTGACTAAGAGAGCAGCATACCAACAATTTGTCGCTGGGATATTTGCCCAAGATACCCATCATGAAAACAAGACAGAAAAAGGTACACGAAATGTATGCAACACCTCTCCTACAAATACCAAAACACCAAATCCACTCTATCAACAAAGAAGCTGCACTCTTCAAGAAACAGCTTAATATACTCGAAACCCTACTAAGAAATAACGAAACGAATACCATCTACACCAAACGATTAAAACCGAAAGCAAAAAAACTTGGCCAAATAAAAAACAACAACTGGGAGGACAAGGCGTTGCATGGAATATACATAAAACGAACGAAGAAAGCGGATGTTGACCAACAGAAAACGCATCAGTGGCTGAGGAGCACCGGACTGAAAACTGAGACAGGAGGCTTAATTATTGCAGCTCAAGACCAAAGCCTTGCAACCAGATCATATCACTACCACATAATCAAGGATGGAACTAACCCGAAATGCAGGATCTGCGGAAAATATGATGAAACTGTCGACCATATTACTTCAGGATGTCTGGAAGTGGCAAAAAATGAATATACTCACAGACATTACATGGTAGCGACATATGTACTCTGGAAGATATGCAAGAATCACAAAATCGAAACCACTGAGACATGGTAAGAGCACCAACCAGACACAGTTACCCAAGATAACAATGTAATTATCCTCTGGGACATGCCACTTCAAACTGACAGGGAAATAAAAGCCAACAGACCTGTTATTATCATAAAAGACAAGAAATTCAGGAAGTGTATGCCTATTGACATAGCAGTAGCATCTGAGAGTAACGCCTCCATGAAAATTATCGAGAAATTGTTCAAATACAAGACCTGAAAATTGCGATTAACAGAATGTGGGGAATGAAGACCGAGACTGTATCATTATTAATCGGAGCTCTGAGCCTCGTCAAAAAAGGAATGGGCAATTTTTCTAACAGTATCCCAGATAACATCAACATACAAATTGCCCATAAGATCGCATTACTAGGAACATTCCATATACTAAGAAAAGTGCTATCATTTAAATGACAATTATCCTATAGGGCCTAAGGACCTCAGGTTAGACCCCGTTCTACAGGATAAAAATCAGGAAATATAACACACACATAATAATAATGACTGAAAGCTAAGAACGCTATGTTACACTGAATTATAAATATACGAAACGAGATATACTCATCCTATCACTCGGTCCACTATGGTTATATCATGCATGTTCCTCACACCCAAATGTTTTTCTATATGATGATAGGTTTCGAAAAAAATGCAGTAAACAATTTTCCACTTAGAAATAATACGAGATCGGGTAACTCAGTTTGTTCAGACAGTCTTTGGTGGTGGTGGTGGTTGTTATTATTATTATTATTTCCTTTCATATCTTGTTTATGCTCATTTCTTTCTGGGTCCTGATCAGAGACCTAGGGTCAGAAATATCATCATCATATTCTCCCCTGAGCATTTTTATAACAAAAAAATTCACACATATTTTAGATAGGTAAAGCCCTTTGTAAGGCGTGAGCTGTACTTGTACGAACATTATTATTATTATTATTATTATTATTTGTAACATCATGAGTCGAGTCAAGTCAATTCTATCACAATTTCAAAGAGAAACATCACGATATCTTCAGAAGGTAGCAAATTAATGGTCCCATTTAATGTACCAAAGATGACTTGATTTATTTGAGTTGTACACAACGGAAAAATTAAATAAAAACATTCAGTGGCCAAGGCTATGTTGTCAGACAAAACAATGTGGCATGAACGGAACTTGCGGAACATTTTATTACAAATGATTGTAATTTAGACAAACATCGTAAGATGCACATTCCGAAAAATCATTCAGAATCTGGCGACCTTTTGACCCTTAAATCGCATGAGAATAGTTATGTATGAAAATTACTAACTTCCCTCCTAGGGAAACTGATCAGAATGTCAGGAGAGTTTCATAAGATTTATACTAAGCTGTTTGTTTAATTCTTCTTAGTAACTAATCAGCTAACGAAACATTCCAACATCACCGCCATATTGCACACGTTTCAGTTGCATGCCATTCACGCTGGCTGCGTATCATTCGTTTTGACACGTTGATTATCAGTACAAAGGTTTTTGTCAAGACAAGAGACGTTTGTACAAAGGCTCGTCATTTTTTGTAGATTTTTTTTTATTTGAATAAACAAATTAAACATTATTGAAGAAAACAAATAAACTGTCAAAATATTTTTGAATATTATCAAACACTGTGTCATGTGTTTACTTTTTCTTTTCTTATATTGCGCGCTTAGTGTTGAAAAATACTGGAAATTACGGCAATTATTTTGCTTATTATTATCATCTTCCACACTGTTTTTGCTTTCAACCGGATACCATGCACTATAGATGTCCTGGATCAAGACTTACGGCCACAGAAAAAGATCACTTCTCACAGGCTTCTGAATACTCTGTTTTCTTGCAATTATCTAAAAGCATAACTTTAAATTCGATGGTATAAACCCAATGGTAACTGGGGGAATAGTGGCGGGAACATCCCACTTTTATTTCGTAGGTCGGCGTGTTTCTTGAACTTGTCAATACTACTACTACTTATTATTATTAATAATAATAGTAGTAGTAGTACTAGTAGTAATAGTACTGATAGTAGTAGTTATTCAGCTAAAGGGAAATTCCAAGATGAACAAGATCGCCATCATATTAAGCATGTTTCAGTTGAATGCTATTCCCGCTTGTGGCGTTTCATTCGTTTTGATGCATTCATTACCAGCAAAGACGTTACTTTCATTGCAAGACAAGCACTGTTTGTACAAAGACTTGTAACATATTGTAGATTTATATATTTTTATGCATGAAAAATTTAAAAAAATATATAACGAAGACAGGCATTCTGTTGAAATATTGTTTAACATTGTCAAACACTTATTTTTTTCTTTTCTTAAATCGAACCCTTTTCTTAACGGTTGAAAAATATTGGAAGGGTTACGTAAATCATTTTTTATTATTGTTATTGTTATTATCATCATCATCATTATCTGTGTTATATTTCGATACCTGCTATGGTCACACGACCTACCAAGTTTGCGGGAAGACCTAAGACAGGTAGCAGTGTGTTGTTATGGCTAGATTTCCTGATTTGTTTTTCAAACACCTAAAACATCACAAGGGTCAAATGGACAAAGTTCTTTTTAATGTGTGGGCTATATTTATCAAGGCAATTTTTTGTATTTCTCTTTAGCTGGAATTTCCAGAGATGTTTTCAATATGTTGTTGCGTTCTTATTATTATTATTATTATTATTTAGAATTAAACAGAAATAATTGTATTAAAATGATGGACTTTGAGAGTTTAGTATTAAGAGATCTCAGTAAAATTGTAGCGCGAACAGACTAAAATAAAAATTGAAAGTATAACAGGTTAGAAAACTAGGAACCGATCGGGAGAATTGTGTAAGATAAGCGTATAAAGATGCAGGTGATGATCTGCTTGACTTTGGCAATTAGATAGTTTATTTTGGGCACGTGAAAATTGAAATTTGACCGCCGAATTATTCTTTATAATACGCTAGTGTTGTGAAAACGAGAATAATTTCTTAGCTTTTACACACGTATTGACTGAGCAGGAAAAAAGGACTTCGTGAAAGAAAGCAGGACATTGTTGTGTATTTTATAATTGTATAAAAAGCGTAAAATTTATGGATGCGGGGGACTTGAAAGTTGTCATTTCCAGCCGAACATAAATTGTCAGACGATTTTACATCAGGGATGTAACGACGTCTGAGAATTTGATATGCATAAAATAGAGAACATTTATTATCTTCCACGGTTTTGTCTTTCTTATTTATATTATCCAGTTGTGTATGAGGGAAAATATGGATCTTCGACAAGGTCATTACAAACAAAATGAAGTTATATTTGTAATTATACCGGACTAACATTCATATGGACAGTGTTTGAAATATTTCTTGACCAGCGAACGAAAGCGAAAACACTTTCATAAAAAAAATGAAAGATTTATATAAAAAATAGCGATAAAAAGAGTTAGGATGGACGTCATAATTGAAAAATTAACGATTATGACATTTCCAGACCCAAAAATGCTTTTAAATCAGAAATCCGAAGTCTTAAGGCCTTGCTCACAAATTAATAAATTTTTCTTAAGTGCATATGAGGCTGGATAAAAACGTAATTTACCACCCCACCCACTAATACATTTCTTCTTTCTTTCTTTCTGTTACACCCAACGCTTGTGCGCTTGTTTATTAATTTTTGAAAATAATAATATGGCGTTGTTTAGTTTAAAAAAAAAAAAAAAAAAAAAAAAAAAAACGTTAGGCGGTCATTTAATAAAATTCGCCTGGGGATACAGTAAAAAAGCGGATTCAACTGATTTCCTGATTTTTAAAGTTAAAAGTTCTATATGTTATTTTTACTTTAGTTTTTTCATACGTGTATTGAGAACTTTTTAATACTACTGTTTCCTGGACTGATTCAACTCTGACCATTAACCTTATATATATATATATATATATATATATATATAAAATATGACATGCGAATTAAGCAACACGTTCCTACAAAAATCAGGAACCATACCCTGCTGTCTGATGGACTCGTCCCGAACACCTACAGTTCAGCCATCTGTGAGCATCTATTAGAGAACAGAAGGTGCGCGGCTAAATTTAGTGTGGACGGGTTCACCGTGTTATCCCGTTCACACTCTTTATTTCATCTAAAGGTGCTGGAGTCAATTTACATCGGGTCCCGCAGGCCCTCCCTGTGTAAACAGCGTGAGTGTCTGTTGGGGCTCGCTGTCATTTGCCTCTAGCTGCTATATTTTTTTTGTCTCTCATACTCATTTCATTTTCATTGCATATTCTGTTTTTTAATGACATTAAAATCTCCCGTAAAAGCCTGAAGAGCGGGAGCGAAACCGGTTGCTTCCCTTTTTATTCTTTGCTTTGTATTTTAATATGTCTAGTAATATTAAGCTTAACACCTTCATTTCTGTTATAAAATTTTGTACCTACAAAAATATCTTTATATATATATATATATTGCTGAACAAAGGCCTTTCAAACATCCTTCCATGAATTTAGCCTCTTCTACCTATTCAGATTATACCCTGCTTTGTCTTACCAGCTATCTTCTCCCTGATCTCCCTCTACTTAATTTGTACTCATTAAACCTTATTCAGCAAAGCTTTTACTCTCTTTGCTATCATTTATTCTTGCTACGAATGCCGTTCACCTCCATTTTTGTAGTTACAGAAATTCTATGATATCTCCTATCTTGATCTCTCTGAATCATATAAAATTATTTCTGTTTCTTTGAGCAATCAAAAGTATTCCTCGTTTCCTTGATATTTACCCGGTCTTTTTCCAGCGATATTTTTAATAACCCGATTATTGCACATCTATCTTGCATCTTTCATTAAACATTTATTATAAACTTTAAGGTTTAAGTATATTAGGCGCTTTTCATTATATCTCTGTTTCTATTAGATTCCTTCTAGAAAATCGTTATATGCATTATTCAATTTGCATGAGATTTCTTCCATAATATCACTGGGTTGTGTTGACCGAATATATTTGACAGTAGGTACAGATATTTACCGAAAAACTTAGAACAAAAACACAAAATCGGCCAGTGAGAAATCGTAAAACCGTAAAAAAGTTTTAATAAAAAGTTTTTTAAAACGTTTTCACGTTTTCCTTGTTCACATCACTTCCGGTTCCATGCTTTCCGACCTACTTTAATCTTCAAAAGTTTAAATGCAATGTCAATGGTTATCTACTGTCTTCCAGATTACTCTTCTATTGTTCACAATATTTTGAAATTCTTTACCACCCAGTGACCCTATGTGTGAGGTGAATTTCATTAAAAAAAATACAAAAAGTAAGTGCTAACAATGTGCTGAAATATGTTACATGCCTTCTCCCTGACTTTGAAAAGGGAAGCTAGCGAATATTACAAAAATCTTTTTTTACTCGCAGATCCAGCTCGTTATGTTACAAGAAGTTCTGTCGTTCCCATGTGTCCTTGAATCATCTCCTCTTCATGATGTCAACCGCTCATACTCTGTCCTGTGCAAAGCGCGGGTCACTGACTGGTCGTTAACAGTTAGATAACAGACCAAGCGTGGTGCATTTAATTAGGTGAGACAAAGAAAAAAAAACTATGTTAAGGAGATTTCTTGACTTGTAGTCATTATTTACATTATTTACACTCGACCTATGTTTATTGTTGCTATCACCTCATTTCGGCTGCTGTGTCCTTCGGCATTCATCAGGTGCATGTCGTTCCGGATAACCGGACTGTGTGGACTTTTGTATCCTCTGGCCTTCATCGGATGCTGGTCGATCCGGATATGATTCCGGGAATTTCGAACGGAAAACTTTATTTAATCTACAAGAGTAGATTAATATCCTTCCGCTGTCCTTGTCTACGGATATCTCCTCTAGTTCTTATTTCATGATTACGGCCATATCACGTTGAAACATCGGTTCCCGTAAGATGATAAAAGTTAAGCAATGTCGAATCCCTAAATGGGCGACCGCTTGGGAATACAAGATGCTGAAAGCTTGGATTCGCAGGTGGTGTAATGGATAATAGTTTCGGAATTGTTAATCGGTGTGCTGAGATCCAATTCCAGTTGGGTTCGTTATATTTACTTACGCTCAAATACCCCTGGGAAAAGTATGCGTTTACCCCTTTCCCCTACCTATGGGATAATTAGTAAGATTTGTCTCACTAAATTATTATGCACAAAAGAATCTTACAATGTAAGATATATTCTGGCTTTAAATAACCTGTTAAACGTTGATTAGCTCTAAAAAAAACAAATCAGTATAGCAATATTATTTCATGCTGCTCAGTTATTGCTCGCCCTGTTTCCACTGATTCTAAGCCCGCACAGAGCTGTTACACGGAAAGACAAGCACCTGATGTATGCCGAAGGACACATCAACCGGAATGATGTGATAATAACAAATAAGATAAGGATAATAGTGCGATTTTAAATACTGCGAATAATGGTAATTCCACATTTCAGAAAATCAAACGGAAAGTCAAGTTCTGCATTCTCAAATCTTATGATCTTATTCAGATTATAACAATTGAATATTACTTTTGTTTTATAGAGATTTTCTATTTTCTAGTGAAATTACCATGATCATATTCCTTGCGATTAATCAGCCGTAAAGCTTTCTCATCAATTCATATGTGATTCAACTGTATTCATGTTTACTCCAATTTCAATTTCTTCGCGTGGACACTGAACTATCACCGCTTACGAAGAATGGATGTCCTTTCAGGGATGTCACGTACCATGATCGCCTATTGGGACTTAAATTCGTCTTGGAACGCAAGAGTAACTCGTACATACGACCCATCCCTAAAGATGCTGGAAAATAGTCGGTTCCCTTTACCTGATTCCTCCCGCTATCCGCTACCTTTTCAAGAGTCGGATCAGGCCAGAAATGGACTGCTGCGCAGGAGATGCCCAGTGTTCGCTTTCCAGTCTCGATAGAGTCCAAAAGAGTCTCCACCTCATTGTGAGTAATGCTTTATTTTTCCCCTCTACGATCCCTTTCTCACACACTAAACGTTGCAAGACTCTCACTACTCTTTCGCTACTTCCAAGGAAAATGCTTTGACAAAATACATTCTTTGTTCCAGCAGTTCTAACCTTCACAGTTAAGACTCACTATTCTAAGCACAGTGTAGCAAACCATTCCTATTACCCTTCGTATTGCATTGGGGAGATTTAATTTTCACTCGAGAAGCTTCTTTATACGAAGCGAGGCTTTGAAGAACCGACTCCCACGTGGATGCTTCTCCGATCACTATAATCTTAACCTGTTCAAGTTAACCGTTAATTTCCACACATAAATTGTGCCTCTTACAATCTAACCCTCTTTCTTAATATTAAAAATGACGAATTCAAGAAAGTATATGTATTACTGGAGAAGTATTATAACAGACGAACGTTAAATGTGTGACAGAAATCCAAAAGCACATAGAAATAGCGAAATATGCCTTTCGAAAGCTAAGCGAAGTAATAAAAACAGGAAAACTTTCATTAGAATCAAAGAAAAGAATAGCGTAAAAATGTTATGCCAATCATATCCTGGAACAATATTATCTCAAATGTAGAGGGGATTTGTGAAAAGAGAGATGTAGTTCAACAGAAGGATTGTGAGAATACCATGAACGAAAAATATCATTAAGTTTGTTGTCCTCAAAGACTTATATTCGACTGTAAATAACCCAATAAAAGTTGATTTGTCGTTAAATTAGCCAAACAAAAAATGTATGTGTTGTTGATTATGTTTTAAGCCGTTTCAATTTCTAATATCTTCTGTACTTTTTCTGATCATTTTCCTTTTTTTCTCTCCTTTTGCTGATTCGTTTAATTTTGTCTCTCGTATATATATATATATATATATATATATATATATATATATATAGATAATATTAGTGGTTAATATATATATATATATATATATATATATATATATATTGATAATATTAGTGGTTAATATATATATATATATATATATATATATTGATAATATTAGTGGTTAATATATATATATATATATATATATTGATAATATTAGTGGTTAATATATATATATATATATATATATTGATAATATTAGTGGTTAATATATATATATATATTGATAATATTAGTGGTTAATATATATATATATATATATATATTGATAATATTAGTGGTTAATATATATATATATATATATATATATATTGATAATATTAGTGGTTAATATATATATATATATATATATATATATATATATTGATAATATTAGTGGTTAATATATATATATATATATATATTGATAATATTAGTGGTTAATATATATATATATATATATATTGATAATATTAGTGGTTAATATATATATATATATATATATATATATATTGATAATATTAGTGGTTAATATATATATATATATATATATATATATATATATATATAAATAAATTCCCAAGAGCATAGAATCCAGGTAGAACTTAATGTCCAGTACAGAGTAAGAATATAATATAAAAGGCTCAAACACTAATATTCCATGGTTATAATTTATTACATTGGAATCGTAATCACGATGCAATTCAGCAGACCTTCAAATTCAAAAAGAAATCGGAAAATATAACTCCGGTTATAAAAAAACAAAATTATAGTGTCAATGTATGTGTGGGAGTGGAAAACAAGTGTGAGAGGGAAATGTATGAAAGCTCTAGAGAGAGATGTAATAGAAGAAAGAAGAACATGAATGGGTTAAAGGTGTAGTTGGGGATTAAAATTTAACAGAGAGAAGTTTTAAAGAGAGGAGTTAAATAACGGTTTAAATGAGTGAGATTCAGATAAATATGAATTATTTTTAGATGCATAAATCGCTACCGATTCGCTGACCTAAAATAAAAAAAAACAGATACCGGAAACGTGTGGATATTTATATATTTCTCCTCTTTTACAAACTTTCTTTAGGCTTTGTGTATTTATTCATATTAATGTTTGTTCTGCTTCTTTTCGCTACTTTTCATTGTCCTGTTTTTACACAGCAGAACCAGTTCTTCTTATCATAAATGCCACAGGTTTTTAAGATAATTGTATTAAGACGAGCTTTTACTTCTTATCGGTTACAATAACTCTAAGCATTAAGCAAACATCATGGAATAACGGGAAAAATAACACAGGGAATATATATTCTGTTAACTGGATAACGATGTTCGGATATAATATTCATAAAAGCATCAATGCTGAAATATTTTGTACGTAATTAGCGAAAGTATCGTCCTAAGAGACGAGACGCATGGTAATATTAGAGGTCCGCTTCAGGAACAAAGTTTTGAGTATTTAAACAAGCACAATTTAAAGTAAGCTGTCAGTACATTATAACACATTACAAAAGTAATTATTTTACCCACGTCGCTACCGAATGTGAACAAGGTCGACGTTTAAAGTGGGTTTAACGGCAATACCGTGGAAAAATTGCCGAAGCCCTCTCGGTACTTGCGCTTTTGAGAAAGTGCCAGGCGATAAACCCAGCCCCCTCGCTAAGGAGAGGTACACTCTTGGGGGAATCTCCAGGAGCCTGGTCTTAATATTTTTAAAATTTCCACAGCAATAAACAACTACGATCGGCACGGGTATAATGTAACCCAGTGCTATCTACCGAATGTTCAGGTCATCGGCGACTAAACCGGTTCGCATGTCAGGCCTTTCTGGTGATTAAAAACAAAACGTGTCAAAATTTAGATGAACCTACTTGTAGGATCAAGGATCATCTAGCACAATGTGGTTGACTGCAGGAACTCGTTGAGACGATGAGACAGCGTCGCTGGGCGGATAGCTTCCTGGCCTGAATAAAAAAAAAGAAAAAAAAGTGAGAGCGGTGTGTTCCCCTAATGGATTCAATAGTCATTTGTTCATCGTTCCGCATGAATGAATGCGTATTCGGCCTTCAACCCAGGTATGTGGGGATGATGATGATGGCAATAGCATTTTTGCTATCAGAGTAAACATTAGTAAATATAAAAAAACAAAAAGAAAGAAATCATAATGGAAACAAATTATCACATATGGCATATTATTCTTTTGTATTTTCACCTGATTTCCTATTCGTTTAATTTAGAGTTTTTTGTTTGTTGCTATTGGTCACTCAAAGGTTGGGAAATTGTAAATTTGTACAAGGAGGCCAGAAAGTAATTATGAAACTATGTAAGACCGATAAAGGTCGATCTTCAACTCGACTAGGTAAATATTATAATGATGAGGCAAGCCTCTTCTTAGAAATTCGTTCATGATTGAACAGTTTTAGGGAAGTGGAATTTAATCTTTGTCGCTATCTTTTATTTTTCCTTCTTTACACGCCATTCTAAACTCCGCCATTACAGATTCCATCTTATTTCTATGTGTCAGAAAGCGAAACTGCTTATAGCTCAGAAAGAAGACAAATAATACAAGTGTAGAAAACAGTACGGTCGTAATCAGTAAAATATAGAATAATAATTCTTCTGAGACGTGCTGTGTCCTTTATTTATGTGGGTCTCTCCTGGCCCTCCGTTTCTCTCCGTGTCATTAATCACTAAGCAACATTTGACCCTTTACTATGACACATTGTCTAGACTTTGTCATCCATTTACAAACAATTCCGGTGATAGGTTACACGTTGTTTGACGTTTCACTTCATAAGTGACGTGAGAGTCAAATTTGCCAATAGCTCATATCTCATTCTGACAGTACTTTTTTATACTAATGTTCGCCCAATACAAGGCCCGACAGCCACTGAAGTGCCACTCTGTAGTGTTTTATGAGCATAAGAAAGGACAAGAAATGAAATTCGTGCGGCTATGGAGGAAAGATAAGTGTTGACTTGAAGAGGTCAAGATTGTAAAGCTGACGAAAACATACTCCCTGGAGTCTGTTCCACAATGCATAATTCCTTCATAAGAAGCAGTCCGAATTGAACTTACTCGTTACCAATGGCGTACAAAGGAAATAAGGATTATTCCCCTTTATTTACGTGGTATAGCTGACCCCAGTTGTAAAGGTCTGGGGTAGTTATTTAAAATGAATATAAATCTGGCATACAGCGAAATGAACTTGCTAGCAAATCGTTTATAGCAAACGTCTTGCTTTTTTTGCAGTATTATATTTTTCGGTGTAATAGAGAAAGAGATGGAGAATTCTCCAGCGTCAATTCTAAAGTTATTTATATTTTTCTCTTCTTTTTTTTTAACCGGAGATTTCTGAGTGCAACCTGAAGTTGGCAATAAAAAATTGATTAGATGCTCGCGACCATGATTGACGAAAAGTGCAACAAGGTGAGAATAGGTATCGGTCTAGTCGATAACTTAATTACTGCCACTTATGATTCTGAAAAAAGGTGATACATCATCTACTTGATATTTAAAATATTTACCTTAATGCGACAAAAGGATATTCTAGGGCAGGAATAAAGAGTGGTGACAATTTCTTTTCTGAAAAATGTCATATGACTTCATAACCGGGTCGATGATGACACTGCACAGGCTCCTTTTATTTCTCATGCTCCTTTTATTAACATGCATTCTTAGTAAAGATAGAGTTGTTTTCTGTTGAATTCTCAACGCTTTTTATTCAGAACTGCCCCCCTCTCAGTCTGGTTACTACACAAAACCTTCCGGCTATTTAATCCCTAGCTGGGAGGAGAATAACTTTCTGCCTATTTCAAAGGCATTAGTTCCAAAGTCAGCTTGATCTTGATTGGCCATTTGTATTTTCGTGTCAAAAACCGTTACTCTTTTACGTCCTACGTACATAATAATTTATTTTTTTATCACCATGCACTTTCAGAGTGTAGGCTATCATGTCTCTTCACATCTTCCTTTTATACATTGTATGTGAAATATCATTTGCAGTTAACTTCTCCATGGCTTAGAATTCAGATTCCCATTTTTTTTCTTTTTAGAGTAATAGTCTAGAGGACCCTATTAACCTTGTGCTACAGAAATAAAAAACCCAAAAACAAATTTTTGTGAAAGGGAACGCAAGAAACTAGCTTGGAATTTGAACTTGTTTAGCCGATTACACTTTCTGCGCTGATATCCGTTACTCTTCCCACACAGCACTGAAAATTGAATAGAAGACCAGAGTTAATCAATCCATTTAAAACAATGTCTGCCTATTTCGCAGTTATTTTGAGAAAAATCTTCAATCTACTAATTCTCCTTCCGGCAAGGCAGATTTTGTTTTGCAGTCTTGGTTGGCAGATTGGCTGCTAGTTTTAGGAAATAAATTCAAACTCCATCTTGTTCCCACTAAAACTTAAACTGCATCACTATTTGTAGCGTTTCTGTGGTCCGATCCTCCCAGAGTTGCTCACAAGCTTCAAGAAGAAAGAAATAATCTTTCAACATGCGTGGAACTAGCTGACTGGAAAAAAAAAGTCTATAAAATCCTAAGGCATTACATGGAAATATACAGCAATTTGTGCCTCAAACTATTTTCTTCTTCGTTGTTTATTTTGTCATAATTTTTTTTTATTTCTATATTTCACATTCCTTGACTTCATCTTCTTTATAAGCTATGTCTTTTCAGAATATGTGCGATCATTTCTCTCCACGGTGTCCTATATCTGTTTTTATAAATAACCTTTTAGTATTGCTATTTATTCTCTTTTTGCCGTCCATTCACAAAAAGTCGTTTACTCGTATTTGTCCCTTCTTTCTTCATTATTGCATTTTCTAATTATTATTGTAATAATAAAATATGCAATATCCCATCCTCCCTTTCGCTTGTAACTATGCATCAGAATTAAATAAACGTTTTTCAGCACTAAAGCTACTATGTAGAATTCTTACTATATTACAATTATATATTTATATATTTTTAACACCGTTTTTGTTAATATCTGTATATATCTCAGAAATGAGGTATCATGGTTATTTACACTATTTACATTATTTGGGCCGTTATCTTCATCGCCATATTCACAACGTTTCAGCCGTTGTACTCTCCAGCCTTCTACATGGCCGAGTGGATAAAGAAGTTGGTTAGATCCAGTGACTAGACTCAAAGAGATTTAAGTTCAATACTGGACCACAACAGTAGTTAACCAATACTTGGAGAGTTGAGTTAAAGGGAAACAACAGAGATTCGTGGAACTAGAACAATCTACTCCGTTGGAGGAAATAAACGGTTCCAGTCGAAATTTCAATCACCTGAATAAGGCCGGAGCGTACAATGGCCGAAACGTTTTGAATATGGCAATGAAGATGAGGATAACAGTCCGAATAATGTAAATAGTATAAATATCCGTTTATGTTATCTCGCTTTTTTTTCCAGTTCTTTCTTTCTCTCATTTTGTTCTCTCTTACTCTGATCATCTGTGTTTGTTTTCCACGACCTCTGGTTTGTTTAATTTTTCATTCTATTATTTTTTCTCTCATTTCTGGCACATCTTTTGGCTGATTTTCTCAATTTTCTACGTTCTTTCTCCCTGTCTTTTTGTCTTACATTCTCTTTTAACACTTTTTCCAATGTTCTTCCCTTTTCTCTTTTACGCAATTTCTAAAGTCTTCCTTTATTTCTATTTCTTCCCCATCATCCTTTCTATTTCCTTTTCTCCTTATTTTCTCTTTGTCACCTTTCCTACGTTCTTTTTCCCCTTGTCTTACCTTCTCTTTTACCCCTATTCCAATTTACTTTCTTTTTCTCTTTTGCATAAATTTTAAATTCTTCCTTTATTTCTATTTCCTTTTCCCCTTATTTTCTCTTTGTCACCTTTCCTACGTTCTTTCCGCTTTATTTTCTCCTTTTCTATATTTTCCTTATTTTTTTCTATTTCATCTTTTGTACATTCCTTCATTCTTATTTAATCTTTTTTCATCTTTTTTCCTTCCTATTTTTTTTCTTTTTCGTATTTCCTACCCCTCTTACTTAATCTTTTCCACCCATTTTATCTTATTTCCTTTTTATTCCTCCCTCTTTCATCTTTTCTACCTTTTCTTTTTATTGTTCTTTTTTTCCTCTTCCACCTTTCCTCCTTATGTTTTAATTTCCACCTCCTTTTCTTCTTATTTTTTCATTTCTCCCCTTTTCTACGTTCCTACGTTATTTACTCTTTTTCCCTTTTTTTCTTTCTTTTTAAGGTAAGGAAATTAAGACTACTAGCCGAGTTGAAAATAGTGAGATATGTTTTGCAATTTAGCTTAAATTATCAACCAGTTGGTTAGCATACGTTTGGTGTGTCATATCTTCAGATTCTAATATCGACCTAGATTCATGGGAATTGCAAGAAGAAAGATGGAAGGAAATAATTAAAATTATTAAATAATAAGAAGCCGTCAAATATGCCCTTCTGGCAGACCATAGTGCAAATATGATAGACAGAATTGATAGGGGAATATAGAATTAGAAATGAAGATATTATGAGAGAGAAAGCAGGCTCAAGTTTTCTCAGTTAACTCGAAAAATCAACTGCAACAACGTTTGATAAAATAGGCGTAGTTATATTGAAATCTTAGAGAAGAAAGTGAATCAGTTGGCCTTCTGAAAAAGAATTAAACGACGCAGACGACAGCGCCATTGAAGTTAGTGTAAACAGTTGGAGATTTTCTCTTTTGCCGAATTTTTCTATTTTGTTTACCTGCTGAGAAACACCATCGTTTCTGTAGTAACCCTTATAAATATAATCCTTCAATAATACGTCACATATGGCGAGTGGCACATTACCAATAGTCTTGTTAACTTTCTAGAATCAAGATAAGAATAAAGAAAAGATTGATTTTTTTATAAGTATATTCGACTTGTTCAAACACAGAACCGCTTTATATTTTTCATTTCGCTTAATTTTCCGAAATACGTTTTTCTCAAAGATACTGATAAATTAGCGGCTATTATGGCCGTAAGAAAACAATTACATAACGTGAATATAGTCAGATTAAATAAAGCCAGTTTTATTTAAAGAAAAGTCGGGAAATTTTATTGGTAATGTAGTGAGTGTATTTCCCTTATATACTGAGATGGGATAGATAGTAGGGCAAACTTGGCTCTATATCCTTGTTTGGGAAAAAGTTAAGGTGAATGAAATCTCACAGGACAAATTCAAAATAATTTGGATATAGGACTAGAAATTTTATTATTTATAAATAGATAAAAATATTTGATAGTGAAGCTGCAACGACACCTGCTACTGTAGTGAGGCTTTAGCATTTCTCGAAAATGTATTTATAAGTTTATCATAACAAAACATACCATCCTTTAACATAAATTCGAAAAATTTGAAATTACACTTGCATTGATAAGAAGTAAGATAGATAAAGCAAACTGAATTATACAGGCTTGATTGGCAACCATTCTAGAGATGGCGACTCAATAAAATCTCCCCTTCCGGCAATCTTGGATCTCTCGTGTGGGTGCATCCGTCTATGAAAACGCACAGTGACTGAAATTCATCAACTGCGTGAGTTACGCACTCAGTCCGCAGGCGTAGAAAGCGTTTTGAAAAAAGATTGATAGGTCATTAAGATTTATTCATTAATACGATTGGGCATTTAGGATGTATCTTTCGTAACCCCAAGGGCGATGTATTTATCCGCAAAGCCGTATTCACAACAAGAATTTCAGGGAAAGGACAGACCCGCTGGGTCCTTTAAAAATATATTAATGGACACACGGGTTTCTGTACGACAAGTTAAGAAAAGTCGAGCCTGGTCAGTATATATATTTCTCTCTCTTCTTATATATATATATATATATATATATATATATATATATATATATATATATATATATATTACTTATCCGACGTGTAAATTTTCGGGACAACAACTGAGACATTACCCTACTTATTAAACTATTTAGTTCATGCCATATTGATTGATAAACTCCTACAACAAAAACTTCTCAAATTGTCATATTACTAAATAAAGCACTCACTTAAATTTTCGAAAAAAACCAACCTTAGCGTTGTGACTGCACGCTTTGCAAGTTTGTATCCGTTATCAATGACAGATTTAAAAGAAAATACCTATATATATATATATATCGATTCGCATTATATTTTTCGTCTCGGATATTAACTGAATTTTACCAAAAACAAATTAATTTCCATGCCTGAAGATGACTGAATATACAGTCGAAAGTACTTGCGTATTTAAGAAAGAGCTTATACATCTTATAATTAAAAACAAAACAAAACAAGGATCATAACTTTTATCGAGTGATTGGTAGGTTAATGCATCTTAATTTTTTGTTAGCGAAGACATTTCGCCACTATATATCACTAACTTTACTAATTTACTTTTGTAATATATATATATATATATATATATATATATATATATATATATATATCACCAAAGTTGAACCTAGTCACAACCTGGTTAGATGACTGCTTGGGAACAGCAGGTGCTGTAAGCTTAGATGTGCGGGTGGTGTAACTGATAATAATTCGGAATTGTTAATCGGAGAACCGAGTTTCAATTCCGGTCGGGTTCATTATATTCACTTAAGCGGAAATACACTTGGGAAATATATGATACCCCTGTTCTCCATGCCTGTATGAGTTAATTATTAATTGTACCATTAAATCATTATTATTATAAAAAAAATCTGAAGTTATTTGCTGGCTTTAAATAACTCACAAAGAGTTGATAAGCCGTAGAAAAAGAATCAATAAAAAAAAAGTTCATGTATTAATTTCAATGTCATTATTCTTAGAGTCTCGGGTCACTTTCCTTCTGTTGAGATTTATGGCTTCCCCAATTTCAATTTGATTTGTCAACTAGTATTTACTTCGTATTTATCCTTTTACTTTTGAAGTTATTGAAAATAAACAATCAAAGATATACGTTAATTGCATTCAATTATTAGAGTTCAAAATCATTTACGCGGTCTTGCGGTGAAGGAGGTATTTTCCACCCTATGGCATCTTTGGTACAGACGCAACGTTGCAAGACTATCAATTCTCTATCGATATTTCCATGGAAAAATGTTTAAATGAGATCATCTCTTTATTTCCACCATTCAGTGCTCTACAACGTGAACTCACCATGCTTGAATCACTGAGTCGAATCACACAAATTTCCTTTGCATACTATTTCTAAGGAGAAAGGTCCACTTAGATTTTTTTTCTGAAAATAACTATTCGGTGGAATAAAGTCCCGTGTAGATTCAACCTTATCTGTTCTCTACAGTCTTTTAAGTTACATGTCAATCGGTATTTATCTTCATAATCTTCACTTCCTTCTATCTCCTCTTGCAATCATATCACACAACTAACTCAGCAACCATCTAATATGATTGTATTTTGTGACCTTTACGAAAGCTGTATTTCAATTGATCATAAACCCCGCATTTGGCTTTAAGACCAACTATTCTTCTAACTAAAAATCTTCACCTGATATTTCAAAATCCTCTCTTGGGAGACCAGAGACTTCTGTTTGGAAGCACTGCTCGAAGGAAACTTATGTTTTGTAAAATAACTTTATCAGAAAAGCAACGGGCCATGAAACGATGGAAAAAGTAAAAAGGAAGAATAAAAGGGTAAAAGAGAGGCACACTTATGAGAGAGTGCATTGATAAATCACCATCGTCATCATCATAGCTATTTCGACTAGAAAACATGCATAGAAAATGTTTGAGTTTTAATCTCCAGCATGGTAGCTCATTTCTGAGCATGACAATCTGCTCAGTTCCAGTTGCGTGTGTTTTTTTTTACATGAGAAATGGATGGTGTATATACTGGGCTTTTTCTTTATGTATTGTGTACCCTCAGGACGTAAGCGATCATGGTTCACCGCAGTTTCTTGTCCCTTGCAGCTCTAAATAAATTCCGTCTTTTTGTTATTTTTAAACTCTCTTCCACCATCTATTTATTCAAGCTTGTCAACTATGTTATACGTTGCTTTCCCCTGTCCCTCTTGACCTCATTTTGTCCTGTGAGAATCAGATCTTCCAAAACCTTTTTCCTCATTATGGGCACCAGAAATTTCAACTGTATCTTCTTGATGTTAAGCATTTGTTTACCTTGTTTTCACTTCCTCTAAAACCTCGTCCTTGCTCACATGTTCGGTTCATGGTATCCTCAGCATCTTTGTGTAGATCCACATTACTGTTGTTTCAAACCCATTTTATCTCCAGGATATAAACCGGCCTAACTTAACTTATAATGCAGGTATAAAACAGTCTAACCTAGAGTGGAGGAATCTATGTCCTTCACAGTGGCAACGACTTTTCTTTTTCTCATTTTCTCTGTGTTGTTCTTTTTTTTTTTCTACTAATATAAATAATTTCTCCCTATCGGTGTATCATTTTCAGTTTGATACCCACTGAACAGAAAGTTATTTGATTTCACACTTGGTATTCTGGAATAAGTTAAACTATAAATGGATATATTTTATGCATAAAACATAACTGAATATTTGAAATTATCGCCCCATTTTTACTTTTATTTTAAGGAGTATATATTACGTTTATCGGCTCACGCATACGAGAAATCATAAGTAAAATGTCGGATTGAAAATAGATACATTAATTCTATATAATAAACTATATATTTATATAACTATATATGGATATTTATTTTACCGTTATATTTAATTTAAATCACATTAAGATATTTATTTATTTTAAAGTATACCTTGAGATATATTTATAAACTATACGTGGTTTGAACTTTTTTTAACATTCCCGGAGAGTCTATATACATACACTCTACCTGGAGTGGATATTATGGGCTGAACCAAATTATTTCGCAATCCACGAATGTTATTATTTTTTAAAATTTATTTTGAGAATAATTTATCTCTCTTGAATAGAACAAAGAATATATTTCGATATATACGATTTGCTTTGTTTTCTAGCGGATTAAAAACTAATTACACCCGCGGTATTCAGTAAGTTATAGGCCACGCTAAGGTGATCATGCATCTTTCGACTAGGCAGATTTTTGCAGCAGTAGGTTGCCATTTCTTTCTGCTGTAGACGAGTTGCCATTCAAGGCTATAGAACCCGGTCTGTCCTGCTATTAACCCACAGCTGGGTGAGGGAGAAGAGGATTCATCCCATTTCCAAAGTTACGTAAGTGAATGTAATGGAATCGACTGGAATTCGAACTCGGCTCTCCGATTTCCCAATCGGAACCGCTATCCATTACTCCAACGTATTACAATGTATATTTCTGCCCATCGTAATTGTTCTCGTTATACAAGGAAAGCGACACTATTATTTCAATTCAACACACAACTGAAAACGAGTTATTGCAAACACGTTCACAATCATAAGTCCAGTTAACCGTTACGTCGTTGGGACAACACGTAAACTGCATCCGTAGTAGGAGTGAATAAGTGTACACGAGGGGGATTGAAAAGCTCATAGTCTGACTATGAAGGAGTGATGTTAGAGCTGTGAAATCTTGCTGGTATTAATTTCAACTCTACCTTTTCAAAACCGTATTGTTTCCTCCTGTTCAAAAGAAACTACAAAAATAACTAGTAGGGACTTCTCTTGAAAAACGTCAATATTTGGCATCGTCGTTTTACAAAATACCTTCAGAAAAAGGCTCCAAGGACATTGATGCTGACATGTTTGCTATATTAGGGATGATGTTTCAGCTTTATCAACAGTAGAAAAGTAGGTAGCAGAATTTAGGAGGGGAAGAGAGAGTTTTGAAGATGAACGTCCTGCAACTGCCACCACCGAGAAAAAAGGGATTATATTCATTACACGGTGACGAATGACGGACGATTAACAATAAATCATATATAGCCAATCCTATTAGCATATTCCGTAAGAGAGTTGGTTTCAATGGGCGATGTCATTGACTGTGGTTTTGAACTGGCTTATTACCCTACTCTAGCAATATTCTCCTGATTTAGTCCCATTAGATTATCATCTATTCCTTAAGAGAAAGAAAAATCACTTGGCAGGGAATGAGTATCACAGTGATGATGTCGTCATATCAGAGGCTGATGACGTTTTTTTGTTGATCAACAGGAAGAAACTTCTTCCCCAATGTCATCCAAGCACTGCAACACCGATGGAAGACGTGTGTAGACCGCAAGGGGATTATGTTGAAAAAATAAACCTCATTTGGTTACATTCCATGAGAATATATTGGTTTTCCTATGAACTTTTCAGACGACCCTCGTAGGATAAGTCTCCATCCCACTTCACGCTAATTTACAATTTAGTTTCCCTTCTCCTAGAGTGTTTTAATTACCAAAGCAAAAGAAGTAGCTGGATTAACGTATTTCCCAGGGCATTTTTGCGAAGCGGATTCTCATCCACTCAGGACAAGAGTCACGTGGATTAAAACTTTGGTTCGTGATTTTGGTGTCATAGCATGATTGCGAGTTCAATCCTAAGCCGAGTCGTATAAACTTAGACTCATTGGAAACGTGGCAACAGCTAACTAATCAGTATTAAAAAGATCAAGACGATATATCCCTAGACAGGAATAGTGGAATGAGAACAAGATTAATTAAAAATATAATTTGATTGGCAGGCATCTGAAGAAGACCTAATTGTGCAACGACCGAAACGTTGAGAGGAAAACAATAGAGATGAGAATATTATTCCGAATGCAAATAATTATTACTGTTCATTCAAGAGATTCAGACAGCGACTCTAGCAGAATTTGAACTTGAAAAGCTGTGCCGACTTTGTGCGTTGATAACCTTCACACAAGCCGCATAACTTTAACACAATGCAGAAATACATATCTATATACAGAGAGAGATCGAGATATAACCGTATAAATTCATAAATGCAAAATCAGGTTTGTAATATAGGATGTTAGTAAATAGACTAACTTAAAATGAAATTGAACTACTTTGGTTCAGTTGACGTTTACGTCTACATGTGACAGTATTTTCTTTCAGTGGAACATGGACAGACTGGATCAATGACTGCAAGCAGTAATAAAAATCATGATCAATTTCTTCAATATACAAGCTGTTGTAAGTTTTAAATTATATTTATCAAATGTATAAAAGAAATCACTGGGGAAAATAATTTCACGCTAAACGTTTTAGGCGATAGAATGAAAGATGGTGATTGAGAGGAAGATAAAAAATTTAATAAGCCAAAGGCATTTTGTGAGATCAGCTATTGATAGCATTTACAAGCATTATCTTATTATAATTCTGCTTTCACTTCATTAGTTAGCACGACCGTTACTCCCTGCCAATACCTCATGAATAACGGATTATTCCGTTTTGATCGTATGCAAAGACGGAAAAGGCATATGGGAGACGCTACTTGATTTCAGTGAGAAAACGAAAGAAAGACAGCAAGAAAGAAAGAAGGAAGGAAAGACAGAAGTGTTTAACGTCTGTTTCAGTGAAATGGAAAATGTTGTCAATTTCAATTCTTTTCATTTGTATAACATAACTTATTAAAATAACGATAGGGGTTCATATTCAAGATCGTTATTGCAATATTTTGTTAAAGTTGTTAAGCTGAAATATTTATCGACGCGACATGGGAATTTCTACGGATATTTTTTTATTGTAGAACTCGCCATGAGGGAATTCAGCCATTAACGTAAGAATTAAGATTCATAAAAAAATTCAAATACAAATTCAAATTGTCACTGGTACTTCTAGTTAACAGTAATATTCACAATGTTGGGAACAATACTACAAACTGACTTATGTAGAAAGTGAATATGCCTTGCTAATAAAGAAAATTTAATTTCATAGAATTCACATTCTTGGACTTAATTATCATATGTGGTAGTAAGTAGGCTAGTGAACACAACCGGCAATAGGCAAAAAGAAATATTTATTTATTAGCATACGAGTACCCCCGCCATCAATCAGAAACCTATTTTCCTGAAAAATTGTTTTAATAGAAAGATTTTATAAATGGAATCTGAAAGTATCACTGACTTCTTGGTCAATGAAGGCGTAATGTTTCCATATAAGGAAACGGTTAATATTATCTCTACCATTACCAGAGCTATGTGATATATAATTTTGAAAATGATGATACGTAATTATTGGAGAGATAGCTTCCTAGAGTGGGCATGGTAGAGAATACCCCTGATAGAATACATGCCCTGGATGGCAGCGTTTATGGTTTGACCCGAAGAGATATTAGCTTTACAGATATACCTCACCGGCTTCCAATGAAGGTATGTGGAAGGTACTGGCCAGGTGCTTAGCGTCGAACGACCCTACAATCACAACCGGTCTTGGAACTGATGATGATTCGTTTATGCTCTAACACATTCATTTGTGATTTAAATCAGGCTAGCTGCCCAGTAGTTCGCCTGGATAAGGAATAATGCTTTCTCTAGAATTTCAGAAGAGTTCTCTGTATTAGCGATTCTCCTCCTCCGAAGTATAATATTGGATAAGTATATTATTGGATAATAAGTATAATATTGGATGAGTATAATCTTGGATACCAAGTATAAAATTGGATAATAAGTATAATCTTGTATACCAAGAATAAAATAGGATAATAAGTATAAAATAGGATAATAAGTATAAAATAGGATAATAAGTATAAAATAGGATAATAAGTATAAAATAGGATAATAAGTATAAAATAGGATAATAAGTATAAAATAGGATAATAAGTATAAAATAGGATAATAAGTATAAAATAGAATAATGAGTATAATATTGGATAATGAGTATAATATTCTCCGAAAGCAAAAAAAAAATCGTTATTGTCGAAATCCTGATTTCTTATAAGTTAGCGTTTCTTCTGTTGCACTCGTTGTCACCTGTGGTTATCACCCAAGCAAAAACGTGCTTATTTTCAAGATTGAGAAATAACCTTGAGCTATCTCTTCATGATATGAATTTCTGTTTTAACTCTTGTGTAAATCAGACCAATGTTTATTATTAATTTATTTTAACGATAAGTGGATTTTGTTCTGTAAGTCATGTGACTGAAAATCTTTTTCGTCAGGATACGTCTTGCACATTTGTAAATCTACCATTCGTCAGTGTAATAGGTACTGCTGCCATATCTGGTCTAGTGCTCTCGAGGTTCTTGACATAACATAAGAAAGGATCTGTGATATAGTCGGTCCTGACCTGGCATTTCGACTTAAGTGACGTGGCTTCCCTCTGTTTTTTCGACAAATATTTTCATGGTGACTGATCTGAGGTGCATGAATTGGGGTGAAATTATTTTAAAAAATCGATCTTAAATAACCCAGCAAATATTGATATTCAGTCATTTATGTGACTTTGACAATCATGTATCTTTCGATACATGACTGACGAGGCAGATTTTTTCCCGTAGAAGGTTTCCATTACTTTCTGCGGCAGACCAGTTGCCATCCAAGGCTATAGAACCCGGTCTGTCCTGCTATTTACCTATAGCTGCGGGGAAAAGAAGAGTATTCATACCTTTCGTAAGTGAATGTAATGGATTCAACTGGAATTCGAAATAGGCTCTCCGATTCATCAATCCGAGCCCCTATCCATTAGTCCTCTCGCTTTTAAATTAATCATCTATAATATCCTCTTCATAATAATATTAGTAATTAAACTTCACCGTCATATACCGTTCCATATACTTTTCATGGTTAAGCTGCTCTCAAATAAATATAATAATTTATCAACTAAATAAATTCGCAATTGATACATACAGATAGCCAATTTAGTTCTCGGAAGTGGTGTAATTGTTAGCAAGCTTGTCTTGCTAGATAAATTACGACTGGGTCGTATCTATCCTTCGATTCTCACTGGATGCTTCACGCTTACGACTTTGTGCCATCTTTAAGCTACGCTTAGAAAATTACCAAACAGATAGCTAGATAATATTGCTTTTCTTTTCAGGAGGCTCTCCTTTATTCACCGCTTAATCTATCTTTAATTTGACCTGCCAGTCAAGAGAGAGATTTTTATTGTCAACACGTCGTTTGACACAGAAGGAATCACAGGCTTTTTCAGTTATACACCGCGTCCTTTAAGGGGGTGGGCGATCTTAACTCTCCACAAGTCTTTTGTTGCTCAAAGTAACTTTTTTCGCTTTAATATCACCTTCCTATTCTATCGGTTCAGCAAATGTTCCTCTCGAGCAGCTTCTTCCTCATGAAGCACTGCTTTGGGAAATCGACTCCAAAGAGGATACGTCCCCGATCACTACAACCTTAACATGTGCAAGTCTAGGTTTAACGGTTATCTTCCCGCACCCCACTGTGACTTCTATTCTGTAACATTCTACCTTGAATCATTATAAAAGAACAAGACAAAAACATTCATTGTTGTCCCTGATCTGCTACACGGA
>OZ038496.1:73213548-73233548 GCA_964036315.1 Acanthosepion esculentum
TATATATGTATGGATGTATGTATATCTATATATATGTATGGATGTATGTATATCTATATATATGTATGGATGTATGTATATCTATATATATGTATGGATGTATGTATATCTATATATATGTATGGATGTATGTATATCTATATATATGTATGGATGTATGTATATCTATATATATGTATGGATGTATGTATATCTATATATATATGTATGGATGTATGTATATCTATATATATGTATGGATGTATGTATATCTATATATATATGTATGGATGTATGTATATCTATATATATATGTATGGATGTATGTATATCTATATATATGTATGGATGTATGTATATCTATATATATCTATGTGCATATATATATATATATATATATATATATATATATATATATATGTTTGTATGTATTTAAAGACATTTATGATATGTTTAACGTTCTATTTTTTCTTTTTTTATAGATACAAGTATTTAAGCAAATGCTCTGTTTTATAATGAACAGTATTAAATAACATTTACCGGCCTGAATGTCCGAGAAATTTTCATAGAAAATTTTCCTTCTCCGACATGACGGTTCCATATAGGATACAGGTTCGATTCTTGTCGGAGAAGGAAAATTTTCTATGAAAATTTCTCGGACATTCAGGCCGGTAAAAGTTATTTAATACTGTTTATTATAAAACAGAGAATTTGCTTAAATACTTGTATCTATAAAAAAAAGAACGTTAAACATATCATAAATGTCTTTAAATAAATTGTCGGACTTTGTCCAATTCAAATATATATATATATGTATGTATTACTCAAATAGTTAATAGTCTGTACTTACTTGATTTTACGTCCCCATTATGTAATTCACATATTGTGCTGTCTATATTACTGAAGGGCATTTTCATAGGTAATAGTTAATATTCCCTTTCTACTTTTCTTTGTTAGATTTCCTTTACTTAAATAAAGAAAAAAACCGGTTTTGTTCGGTATGCGTCCTTTCTTTTCCCAAAGAATTCCCTGCAATCATATAGTCGATAGTGTACCATAAATCAAGTGCTTAATTTTTAAAAGTGGAAAGGTGAGACGGGTGGGGTGTTGATGTCACAGAAAAAAAGGATGGCGGGAATAGGAATGGATGCAGACACCGACAAGGCTCCTTCAGTCGCCATTAAGATATTCACGGCTCTCTTTCCCAGATAAACAACGAGTGAAAACCAGCCATTTATATTCATCAAACAGTGTTTGAATGTTCTATTTTTGCAGTCGGGTTTTTCTGAAGATCACCTTGTTGGAGGTCGTTCGTCGCAAGAGTCTTTTGTCGAAGTGACGGAGAAAGACTTAAAGAAAATCGATTACTTCATACGAAGCGCCGAATCTTTCAGGCTTCATCGTTTTCAAAGAGAAGTGAGAGCGTCAGTGATAACAAGAGAGGCAGATAAATAAAAATAAAAGAGAGAAAAGAAAAGAACGCATGGCGGGAGACAATAGAGAAACAGTGGTAATAAATGCAAAACAGAATATATATATATATAATATATATATATAATATATATATATAATATAATATATATATATTATATAATATATATATATATATTATATAATATATATATATATATAATATAATATATATATATTATATAATATATATATATTATATAATATATATATATATATTATATAATATATATATATATTATATAATATATATATATATATATTATATAATATATATATATATATATTATATAATATATATATATATATATTATATAATATATATATATATATTATATAATATATATATATATATTATATAATATATATATATATATTATATAATATATATATATATATTATATAATATATATATATATATTATATAATATATATATATTATATAATATATATATATAATATATATATATATTATATAATATATATATATATATATATAATATATATATATATATATAATATATATATATATATAATATATATATATATATATATTATATATATATATATATATTATATATATATATATATATATATCCACTAACATTAGTACAGATTTTTTAAGCTGTTGTTATTATTGTTGTTGTTGTTGTTGTTTTTTTACCACAAGTATTATCATAATACGATTGTCAGTATTGTCCCTTTTTGCCATTATACTTTCGTTTCTGCTTATTAAGGCTAAATTTAACGTTAACACATCAATACCTATTATTAACATATTAATAACAATTAATATCGCAGTTATTATCACAATCAGCATAATCACAATCGCCAATAATACATAAGCAGGCAGCGTTGAAAATACAACATCATCACCATGCCCACAAACAGAACCCAGCTTAACCAAAGTGGTGGTGAAAGATCCAGTCCAATCGGAGTGTATGTGCGCGTCTACGTGTGTGTATGTGTGTGAGGAAGTGTAAGTTTGACGAAAAATGTCAAGAACAGCCCTAACCGCTCCTTGTTGAAAGATATATCTCTCCATATATAAAAGCTCCGTCTCGACACCGAAACAGAATTACTGCTGCATATGTATGTACGCCCGAACGCATGGATGTGTATCTCTGCATAGCGTCGGATTGTTTATATGGATATATTTTTGTAAACTAAAATTAGTACACATGTATGTTTGTTTGTGTGTGTATGAGAGTGCCATCCTAAACAAAAAACAGAAGTAAATACCCCCTCCCACCACCAAACAAGCATAAATAGATCCAATTAAAAAAAAAACAGTTTGTCTGATGATCGCAAAAGCGGGAAATCCAGAGTCAAACTCATATCCGCACAACTGAATATGTTAGTTCTATCACTGATATTGAGCACTTTCCAATAAGTACTGCGCATATATATATATATATATATATATATATATATATATATATATATATACTTTGTTCCGGACTGTTTTCCTCATCTTTACTGTCATATTCACGACACAACGCTTTGGCCGTAGTACGCACCGGCCTACTTCAGCTGATATTTGTTGGAATTTCGAACAGAAAACATTTAGTTCACGCGAATAGATTATTCTAATTACACGTGACATGTTTTGGATATTTCCGTTTCCGTCAATTTCCATTGACTGCCCAAGTTTTTGTTCCCTCTGCTCTCGCCCGGTATTGAACTCAAAACTCTTTGTGTGAAGTCACTTTTGGATCAGTCAACTAACGCTTTTATCCCCTGGATCATCAGTGAATAACGCAATACACACTGTTTAATAAAATGAAAATGGGGTGTCAATTTAAAATAAGAAGCGTCCATTATATATATATATATATATATATATATATATTGAGCTGTAGGGATACGAGTTTGTGCTTATGGCGGCAGATTTGAAAAGCTTCACGACCCAACCAACTAGCTGCTCCTTGTTGAAAGGAATATCGCTACATATATAAAAGCTACGGTCTCGACACCGAAATAGAATTACAACTGCGGATATATGCTCGAACGCATGCATATGCATCTGCACCTAACATCGGATTTTTTATATGGATGTGTATGAAGCAAAATGCGTACACCTGTAGGTATGTGTGTCTATACGTATGAGACTGTCGCCCCAAACAAACACGAGAGTAGATTATACTCTCCAACCACCAAACATAATAAAACAAGATTAAATAGATCCAGTTAAAAAATAAGCCAGTTAGTCAGATGATCGCAAAAGCGTAAAGCCCAGGATCACAAACTCATATCCATACAACTGAATATGTTAGCTCTATCACAGTTAATGAGCGCTTTCCACTAAGTACTGCGCATATAAAATAGTATATATATATATATATATATATATATATATATATGGAGAGAGAGAGAGAAAATATGAAAAAATTCGCAGCATATGTTTCGTTAATAATCTGGCGTCATCAGAAAAGCATTTTTACTGGAAAAATAAAACCTGTTACCGGAACAAAATATATTATGTTTAACGCCTAAACGATTGTCTGAAAATATTATTGTATCTTTATAGACATTTGAGTTTTACTAATTGTTTATATTCTTTTTAATTATCCAGTCTTGTTTCAGAAGAATTCTGTAATAAATAATGACATATTGAAAAAGTCTGGTCGTAAAATAATCGTGTGTAATTCGTAAAACACAGTATTTTCAATACCTACTATGAAGAAATTATGATCACATTTTATTGAAATAGATTTCTTTAAGATGACAAATGTTGTGTGAGCAGTTCTACGTGTATATAAGCGTATTCCACTGCATGCATTAAAAGCTTTACGCTTTCAGGGTGAATTTATTTTAGAAGTATTGAAATCACTCGCATAAATTCAAATATATAAATGGCTGTCAACTTTTATCCTTTTTTGAAAATCATTTAACCATAAGCAAGTAGGTAAAGCTACTAAGACCCAGAAACTAAGAAAACGTCACTGAGGTAAAGTGCCATAAAAAGAACAGAATCCAAGGGAAAATATGACGATTGATGACGCTTGAATGTGCGTTGAAATTGTTAAAAATCGTACTTCGAGATCTGAAGACGTATTGGGATGGCCAAGTATGGGCAGATAGCTGCGAGACAGAAGGATTTCTTTGGTGACAAAGGAAATAGTACTACTTGACATCTGTCCTCCTATACAGCAGCGAATGTTGGATGGTATCCTCAAAGATGAAGAAGACAATCGAGGCAGCGAAGATGTGGTTTTACAGAAGGATGCTGAGGATATCATGCAGCGAGCGTGTGAGCAACGATGAGGTCTTGAAGAGGATGCAAACAAGGAGGAAGCTTATACATAACATAAGGAAGAGGCAGATAAAATTTATGGGACACGTAATGAGAAAGGAGGGCCTGGAGAATCTGATACTCACAGGTCGAATTGAGAGGAAGTGAGACAAGGTAAAGCAATTCATGACAACCTGGCGGGCTTAAGCAAATGGATGGCAGAACGTGGTCTGGGGGAGTTGGCAGAGGCACGAAACTTACTGAGAGCCACAAGGGATAAGAGGAAGTGGAGAGCCACAATCGCCTACGTCCTGAAAGGACACAGAACATAAAAAGAAAAGAAAAGAAAATTGACAGAGCACTGGAACAATGAACGCTATATATATATATATATATATATATATATATATATATATATATATATATATATATATAATCAGAAACAACAATATAAATGCGTAATGATGTGTAAACCTGTTTTAATAAAAGGGCGTTTACTTGTGTTTTAACAAGTATGCAAAGGCGTTCGATAAAGTATGCCACAAAGACCTGTTGGAACTTCTAGTCAACCTCGACATATTTGGAAAGGATATTTTAATAATGAAGAACCTATACTAGCAGCAAACTGCCTGCATACGAATTTAAAATCAGTTCAGCTGATATGCAAGAATTGAAAGGGGTTTAAGAATATAGCTTCTGACCGGGCTTATTCAACCTATACTATGAGGAGATACTGAGAAAACTAGATATCTTACCAGGATGCTTTATTGGCGGCCCCAATATTCAGATGACACAGTGTTGATAGCAGACACAAAAATAAAACAAAAAAAAAACTTCTACCGAAGGTAGTAACGAAAAGCAAGAAAATAGAATCGCATGGCTGTTAGCAAAATGATGAACGCAAAATGCAAGTTGCAAATCGGAGATACCAAAATCAAGCATGCACAACAATTTAAACAGCTGGAAAGTGTTTTATCGTGGTCGCAAAATGCGACATTGAAATCCGAAGGCACATTCGGGTAGAGAAGATGCATTCCAAAAGCTAAGCAGAGTATTAAGAAATAATCATTATAAACACCGAAAAGATTACTGAACTGTTACGTGATATCTGTCCTCTTATATGCCAACTGGACAATCTCCTCAAAGATGAAGATGAAGACATGAAGCAAGAGAAATATGGTTCTGTAGAATGACGCCGAGGATACTATGAAAGGAACATATGAGCAAAGACGAAGTTTTAGAGAAAGACGGAAACAAAAGGGAAACACATGCTTAGCAACAGGAAGACTCATGTGAAATTTCTAAGGCCCAAGTAAGGAAAGAGAGTCTGGAAAATCCGATGCACACAGGACATACTGAAGACAAGCGGGACATAACAGACTTAATGAGCCTGAGTGTGAAATGTGTGAAGGAAATTTTCGGATAAATAACAAAAAGAAAAAAAAATATTAAGAGCTACGAAGGACAGGAAATTGTTGAGAGTCATGATCGCCAGGTTTCTGAAGGAACATGTCAAATAAAGAAGTTGACAGGAATGAAACATCCGGAAGTTAGTTCCACATGTGAGAAGTACGGAAGAAGAAACTGTTAACATAGAGCCTGCGGTTACTTTTAGCAATTTCAACAGTGAGTAGAAAATATGGTTAGCAAGCTTAGTGGTTAAGAAAAACCAGGCAAAAATAAATAAATAAATAAAATAAAAATTTACTCACTGACGATCAGCTTCGTGCCGACTAACCATTTCACAGAAACACTAGCGAAAGTAATGGCGTGTTCAAGCCCCGGGATTCAAGTTACAAAGAACGCAGTGTTGGTGGTGGGGAGGGTCATACGAAGAGAATATTCAAATATTAGGTCAATGGGACTATCATTTGTTAGTCCATTTAATAGACAATCTCTGAGATTTCAGTTTGTTTTGTCGTCTCCTTCTTCCATAAACCTAGTTGGCTCTCGACAACTTGCTGGTCTGAGATATTTTTTTCAGCAGGTGTCGGCTGACCGTTTTCCTTTGCCTGTTGATTTGAATATTCTCTTACAAATAGCATAGTATCCCAGGCCCACTGCTGGTCGTGGACGGGAGGGTAGAATAAATGTATTCGTTTTTTTGTCATTTATTTTAATACTTATTCATTAATAATTCTGATGAATCCTTTAAAATTATATTCTTTTCTCTGCTCAATATTCACCTAAAGACACCATTTTTATTTCTCGATGATAATCCGGTGAAGGAATCTTTATTTGTATCCACGAGTGGCCTGGTGTCGATTGAGTAAATTATGGTCGCTACATATGTAGCGCTCCAACTCCAGCGCCTCGAACTTTGTTGGAGCACTGTAGTTTCTCTCGGTCAATGCGTGTGGCAGCCATGTGCCGGTTTTCTGAACCTTATCCGTTGACTGAAAATTACGAGCGGCAATAACTCATGAGAGCTTGTCATTTTCTGAGTCAATTTCCTAGTAGTTCTTCTTTAATCAACGCGTGAAATTGGTTCTCATCAAACTGAACGGGTCGGTCAGAACGCGAAGAGTTTGTTAGTTCCAGCTCCCCGCCCCTGAAACGAGAAAACCGTTTCTTTGCTATTCTATCAGTACACAGCACGCATGTCTCCAGCAATTTTGTTACCTTGATTAAAAGTAAAAAGATGATGTTGGACATACTAATTCTTGTCTATTTGACATCCCATCTCCAAGGAGTGTCTAGTCTTAAAAAGTTCAATAACGTTAGACAGGACGACCAGAGTTACGAAGCAGCAAAAGCATGCCGAAAAAGATTATTCTTCGATATCAGAAAAAAAAGTAACTTATATATGTAACAACCTAATAGTTTATGATTAAATTCAAGAAGTCGAGCTAAGAGGAAAGAAAGTAAAAAAATAATATTATGAAAATATAAAAACAAACTTAAATAGAAAGGAAAGTCAGTATTTTACCCTGAGGGGATCCTTTCGGCCAAAACCTCCTCAAAAGCTGAATGTTGGCGAAAAGCAGGAAACAATCAATGACACATTAGTAAATGAAGCGAATGAGGAGGGAAAATTGGAACACAATTAAAATAGATTTTAATTATAAATAAATTAACGACTAAAAATAAAATAGGAAGTTCCAAAAAGAGTATAAAATGCAAGATTGATTTGGTTTGTTTTGTTTTAAGGCATATCAACCTTAATGGGTCATTTAATGCCGACAACTTTTTTTTTTACTGGTAATATTTTTGTTTTGTCAAAAATCTATTTCTGTTAATATTTTTTTCCTCAAAAATGTATAGCTGGTAATATTTTTCTCAAAAACGTATAACTGGTAATATTTTTTCAAAAACGCATAGCTGGTAATATTATTTTTTCAAAAACATATAGCCGGCAACGCTCTTCTTTCATAAACGTATAGCTGGTAATATTATTTTTTCAAAAACGCATAGCTGGTAATATTATTTTTTCAAAAACATATAGCCGGCAACACTCTTCTTTCATAAACGTATAGCTGGTAATATTATTTTTTAAAAACGTACAGCTGGCAACATTATTTTTTTAAAAACGTATTATCAGTGGCCTTGCTGTTGGACGTAGTTTATCGTCACACCCAGGAAGCGGATGTTGTTTATCGTCATATCCAGGACGCAAAATGGAAGATGTTACTCATAATCCCACGATCAAACGTAAGGGAGGCATAAAGAGTTCCTTTTGTTTACATAGGGTCGACTGATGAAACTTAATATAAACAGCCTCAAGAGCTAAAATATAAAAATATTAGTAGAAAAGGCATAAGGAAGCTACATTACGGCCGTGGGAAAATGACTGATGTCGAGGTGCCAGGTCAGGATCGACAATATTGCAGAAAATCAGAACTCAAATAGATTAACTATAAATAAATACGATGGAAGTAATACAAAATCAATAAATTAAATAACACGTCAGTTGTAGTCAATATTTGCACCTGCTTATATCTGAATATTTATGTTCAACAGAAATCGTCTAAATTGCACTTGAGGATTAAATTAGTCTTCATCGAAAAAGAAAATGTTACTAATAAGGTATCGTTTCGCAGCGGAATTCCTAAATTTAGTTTTTAGGGAAAAACGGAAGGCAGGTGAATGCGGTTCAAAGATGCGTTGAGTAGTTTAACTAAAAGTGGAATGGACATTTTAAAATTATAATTTTAGAGGAAAAAGGAACACAAAAAATAATTTGAAGATTGTTATGCCCTGCGTCAGGATATCAAGCAAAGGATTAGAAAAGATGAAAAAAATTAAAGTAGGAAATAAATTTAGAAGGGTGGACGAAAAGAGAGAGAGAGAGAAGAAAAGAATAAAAAAACTGGGAAAGAAATAATTAACATTTAATAAAAGACAAACGGGCGATGAGAATGAAAATATAAGGAAAGATACCAAACAAAGAAAAGATTACTAATATATATATATATATATATATATAAACATAAAATAAGGTACATATTAAAAGACTGGGAATAGGAAATAAGTTATAAGAGATTGTTATGAAAGATTAACAGTGGGAATGTAACTAAAATAAGTCAAACGTTAAAAATGAAATAAAAAACAAACGAAAAACTAAAAAGTACTACCTTTTGAGAAGAAGAAGAAAATGAAGATGGGTGTAGTAGTAGTAGAAAAAGAAGAAGGCGAAGAAGAAAAGACATAGTATTAGCAGTGAAAGGTGGAAGAAGAGGAAGAAGACGAACGCGCTGTAGTAGTAGTAGTAGTAGTAGTAGTAAAAGAAGGAGAGAACGAAGAAGGAGAGAACGAAGAAGGAGAGAACGAAGAAGGAGAGAACGAAGAAGGAGAGAACGAAGAAGGAGAGAACGAAGAAGGAGAGAACGAAGAAGGAGAGAACGAAGAAGGAGAGAACGAAGAAGGAGAGAACGAAGAAGGAGAGAACGAAGAAGGAGAGAACGAAGAAGGAGAGAACGAAGAAGGAGAGAACGAAGAAGGAGAGAACGAAGAAGGAGAGAACGAAGAAGGAGAGAACGAAGAAGGAGAGAACGAAGAAGGAGAGAACGAAGAAGGAGAGAACGAAGAAGGAGAGAACGAAGAAGGAGAGAACGAAGAAGGAGAGAACGAAGAAGGAGAGAACGAAGAAGGAGAGAACGAAGAAGGAGAGAACGAAGAAGGAGAGAACGAAGAAGGAGAGAACGAAGAAGGAGAGAACGAAGAAGGAGAGAACGAAGAAGGAGAGAACGAAGAAGGAGAGAACGAAGAAGGAGAGAACGAAGAAGGAGAGAACGAAGAAGGAGAGAACGAAGAAGGAGAGAACGAAGAAGGAGAGAACGAAGAAGGAGAGAACGAAGAAGGAGAGAACGAAGAAGGAGAGAACGAAGAAGGAGAGAACGAAGAAGGAGAGAACGAAGAAGGAGAGAACGAAGAAGGAGAGAACGAAGAAGGAGAGAACGAAGAAGGAGAGAACGAAGAAGGAGAGAACGAAGAAGGAGAGAACGAAGAAGGAGAGAACGAAGAAGGAGAGAACGAAGAAGGAGAGAACGAAGAAGGAGAGAACGAAGAAGGAGAGAACGAAGAAGGAGAGAACGAAGAAGGAGAGAACGAAGAAGGAGAGAACGAAGAAGGAGAGAACGAAGAAGGAGAAGAAGAGAACGAAGAAGGAGAAGAAGAGAACGAAGAAGGAGAAGAAGAGAACGAAGAAGGAGAAGAAGAGAACGAAGAAGAAGAAGAGAACGAAGAAGAAGAAGAAGAGGAGGTTAGTAGTAGTAATAGTAATAGAAGAAGAGGGTAGTAGTAGTAGTGGTATAAGAAGAAGAAGAGAGAGATGACATAGTATTGGCAGTGGAAGAAAGAGAGGAAGAAGACGAAGGCGCTGGTGTAGTAGTAGTAGTAATAGTAGAAAAGAAGAGGTTAGTAGTAGTAGCAATAATAGAAGAAGAGGCTATTAGTAGTAGAAGAAGAAGGTACTAGTAGTGTTGTAGTACTAGAGGGAAAAGTTTCAGTAAGCGATGATGATAGAATAGAAAAGGAGAAAAACGAATAAAAAAAAGAAAGGCGAAGTGATTAGTTAAATTAAATAATATTAGGAATAAAGGGGAATGGGAATTGTTATTATCATCATCATTATAATCATAACTGTAGAATGTAGCTTGAAATGAAGCCATTATTCTAATAACAGGAGCACGATGAACGATCGAAAAGAATAGCAATACATAAGTTAGCATTATTCTGCGTGACTCATCATTATCTGAAATACAACAGATTGTACTCAAGAGCAACACTCGCTAACTCAGAAAAGATTTTTCCCTGTGACACAATAAATTTACAAGAAAAATTTTCTTTTACGTCAAGTCTATTACATAATAGACTTGGTAAAATAACATGTCAAACGGCAAATCAGGAAAACTCTATAATAATACTAATACTATTACTACTAATAATAATGATAATATTAATAATAATGAGGAGAAGAATCTATCGCAAGAAGAAATACAGCATCAAAACATGTACAATTCCAAACTAACAGAAAACTGATGCGAGAGAAGAAACAGAAACAAGCGGAGTGAAGAAAAGCATATAGGGATTAGACACAGTGAGACCCGGATATAAGAGACCCGGATATAAGAGAAACTGATATAAGAGAGATTTTCTCTGGTCCCAAATTAGAGCGATACTTACCTAAACAAAACAGACCAAACCCGGATATAAGAGAAACCCAGATATAAGAGAAACCCGGATATAAGAGAAAGTCGGATATAAGATACTGATATAAGATAAACCCGGATATAAGAGATTTTCTCTGGTCCCAAATTAGAGCCATACTTACGTAAACAAAACAGACCAAACCCGGATATAAGAGAAACCCAGATATAAGAGAAACCCGGATATAAGAGAAAGTCGGATATAAGATACTGATATAAGAGAAACCCGGATATAAGAGATTTTCTCTGGTCCCAAATTAGAGCCATACTTACGTAAACAAAATAGACCAAACCCGGATATAAGAGACGTCTTCTCCGGTCCCGACAACTCTCTTATATCCGGGTTACACTGTATAATGAAACAAACAATAACTATTTGAGAAAAATTGGAAAAAAAAAGATGAAAAAGACTAGAACAACAACAGCCATAAAATAATAATAATAATAATAATAATAATAATAATAATAATAAGGACCTTGAAATAGAAACAGAAATCTCAAAAATGTGACACATGGGAACATCAACAATTCCTGTTGTAGTTGGAGCCCTTGGACTGGTTGGAAAAGATTCCAGTAGGCTGATTGAAGGGATCCCTGGAAGTCCATGCCTCAAAGAGATACAAAAAATTGTTCTGACAAGTGCAGCCCACACTTTACGAAGGGCTTTATCTATGTAATTATTTATTTATTTATTTTTTTTTTTTGCAGTGGAAAGTTTAAAGATGCCATTTCTAACCTTAGGTTCCTGGGCGGGACTCGGAAAGAAATGTGTAAACGCCAGATATCAAAGAAAATAATAATAATAATAATAATGAGAAGAAACGAAAAAAGAAGAAACGAAAAAAGAAGAAACGAAAAAAGAAGAAACGAAAAAAGAAGAAACGAAAAAAGAAGAAACGAAAAAAGAAGAAACGAAAAAAGAAGAAACGAAAAAAGAAGAAACGAAAAAAGAAGAAACGAAAAAAGAAGAAACGAAAAAAGAAGAAACGAAAAAAGAAGAAACGAAAAAAGAAGAAACGAAAAAAGAAGAAACGAAAAAAGAAGAAACGAAAAAAGAAGAAACGAAAAAAGAAGAAACGAAAAAAGAAGAAACGAAAAAAGAAGAAACGAAAAAAGAAGAAACGAAAAAAGAAGAAACGAAAAAAGAAGAAACGAAAAAAGAAGAAACGAAAAAGAAGAAACGAAAAAGAAGAAACGAAAAAAGAAGAAACGAAAAAGAAAGAAAGAAACAAAGAATGGGAGGAAGGAAGGTAAAACAAGAAAAATTGCTAGACGAAGAAATTCGGAAATGAAAGAAAGAACATCTGAAGGAAATATAATGACGCAAGTAGTACGGAAAATTAAGAAAAGTATTCATAAATGAAAATAAATCTGGCGTAAATATTTAATTTAAAAGAGGGTAAAAATATATAAAATGTAAAATCTAAGAAAAGAAAAGATTAATATTAATGAATCACGCAAGGAAAAGAGCAGAAAATAAAAAAGGAGGCACCAACGCTGTGATTATAAAAATAAAGAAATCGGCATACAGTTTATTGGTAGTAGCTTATGTCAGCTAAATGGAGAAAAGTTTTACAATCTCACTACTGACAAAACAAATCGGAAAAACAACTATGTCCCACCAACCCTACTTCATGAATTCAAGCGTCCTACGAGGATGGCATCCCGCTCCCACCTTTTCCCTGTTGAAACTGTTAAATGTAGCCGTCTCTTCTACTCCAATAGCTTCATATCTCGCACCTCTCGCCTGTGGAACACTCTTCGTTATTCCTGTTTCCCTGACAACTATAATCTCCAACTATTCAAATGTATTGTCAATCGACATCTCCAGTTGCCTTGATCTATCCACTATCCTTCTCCACATTCTTTCCTCTATCACTCCTATTTGCTCTCGCTCCAAATATTCTGTAACCCCTTGCGTGCTAGTGGCTTCCCGCCTTGCTTGGGGTGAAAAGCTTAAAAAAAAAAATCATAGATTTTTCTAATAGCTTATTGGCATTCCTTCGTGAAATTGTTCTGAAATCCGACAAATTTCGTACATGGAAACGTAGAAAAAATCTCAAACCAAGTCTTCTATAAATGTTTGATATTCACTGAATTAGTAAGATGTTTATTAGGATTTCGAATGAGTGGAGAACTTTTCCTCACTCAATCGTATTTATATATATATATATATATATATATATATATATATATATATTATATTCAAACAGGTTTGGTTAAATAATTTAGACATATCATGTCGATTAGTTTTCGTTGTATTTTCAACTATAAAAGTGAATTACAAAATAGCTATTGAACGAAAGTTAATAAACCGTGCAAAATCAAATTCTTCAACCAAAAAGATTTTCTACATTGAATTAAAAAATATTAAACAAACATTCATTATTAATGACTTCCCTAATTACATTGTTCATGAACAAATTGGACAAGCTGTTAGAAATAGTAACATAAATATAAATGAATACATCATCAAATAACTCTAAACATATCAAATTACTATATCGTAATCAAATCATTCCAACTATAAACAGGAGGAAATTTTTTAAAAAACTCACAAGGTCTAAACTATCTCCCACTGATCTATGTAAAAAATAAGATTAATTATATACTATACTAAATTTAATACAACCAACCGAGTTATCCACAACAAATCTCCGCCATCTAGCATCTTGCAAAATGCCAACATTCTAAATCAATTTAAATGTTCTTAAGGAGATTTTATCGCTGATAAAAATGTCAATACGTGAATTGGCTTTCCTACGATGATGCTAACAAAAAAAAAAAACTTACATTTCATTTGGCTGACCATAGCTCAATATATCAGCACTTAAAGGAACACTCATGTTCACACTCACAGATTAGACGGCTATTACTTGAAAATACATCTATATTACATAAAAATAATAACAAGCAAAAACTAAAAATCTTTGAAGCCCATTATATAACAGAGTTAAAGCCCAAAATAAAGTCATCTAGCATAGTATAACAAGCAATGTATAGCAACAAAGTCCTTCAATGCTTATAAAAAAAATTATATATGTATGAGCAAAAACAAAAACGTTTCTTCCATTATACTGAAAAAAAAAAACAAAACAAAACAAATGTTCACGTGAATTTGAAACTTAAAGCACCTTGTCTGTGATATTTAATGAAACTTGCATTAAAGAAGGATTGCTGCTTAAATACTATACATATATATATATATATATATATATATATATATATATATATATATGAAAAGATATAGTCTTAAAGTGTGCTATATTTACGGGATAAAGTGTTCAATATCAGAGAGAGCGTGTGTAAATATAAAAGTGAACATAGAAGTCAACACTTAGAGGCGACAGTGTTTCATGCTATATGAAATCGTCAGGCCTGACGATGGCATCTAGCATGAAACAGAATGTCGCCTCTAAGTGTTGACTTCTATGTTCACTTTTATTTATATATATATATGCACACTCAATGGTTGTAGCTCACCAATTCTTTCTCTACAATTCGTCTGTGCAATCTTAGTTTTAAATGTCTATAAACTGACGAAAATAAGATCCATTTTCATCATTTCATATATTTTCTATTTCCCTAAAGTGTGAAGTGATGTACAAACAAAGAATACCTGTTCCCTTTATGGGGATGGTGTTCGTAAGATGTCTGCGGTGTTCAAAATTGAAATTTCGATATGGAAATCCGAATTCCGAGAAAGTCCTGAAAGGCTTGAAGTGATTAATAAGGACCAAATCAATCAGGGATTACAAACAGAACAGGAGACAGATGTTCAATGTATCGCGTATTAGCGTCGTAAGGCATTTGAAAACATTTTGATATGTGGATCACTACGGTGTTGGAACTTTAGGATTTAACAGATTTAATGTACACCATTTCCATCGCTGATTTTCTGCCAAGAGCAACAAAACCGACCCACCTTTGAAAAGAACAATGACAGACGAAGAAGAACCAATGTTTTTACGCCAATGTGGAATATAAAATGATCCACTATTAACAACTCCAAGACCTGAAGTGCCATATAAACAGGTTTATAAAAGAAAAAAAAATTAACAAGGTTGGAGTAACTGCTCTTTAAATAAATTGCTGCAAATTAAGCCAATACTTGGATATTGGAAGCCAAGATATAGAAAATCCCTAAAAGAAGAGGTAATATTGGACTGCTTGCGTATTGACCAATACAAAAATAACACACTTGTACTTACTGAAAGGGGAAGAACAATCAATATGCCGAACATGCGAGACTGTACAAACTATAAAACATGTTTTGATTGAGTGTACAGCTCTTGCTCCATCTATGAAAACATACATAAAAGAGCTCTTTCAAAGAACAGCGATGGACGATATAATATCATTTCTCAAATGACTGGGTTAAATAGCTCCTCACCCAGAAAAATGTCAAGTTCTTGGGAGATAGGTTCATGAAACTATCTAAAAGATGGCGAAATATAGTGGGACGAATAATATGTGTTTGAGTACATTTATGCACAAATATATAAATGCTTTTGAAATTAGCTTAAACACGCTAGGAGTTTCTGATCCGACTCAGTGTATTAGAAAAAGGCACATGATAAATTCTGACATCGAAACAGACTAGGAATGCTATGAAAGAAAGCTAGATTTATAAATGAATCATATTAGAATACGTCGTGCCCTTTACGATGAATAGATAACCCCCACCTGCTATTTATTTTCATTTTACAGCAATTTATATTGGATGATCCATTGGATTCTGTCATCGAAAGATAACGTAATTTAAATATATGTATTCTTTTTCTTTCCTACATCATGTCCTTTTAGGACGTAGGCGACAGTGGCTGGTCATAAATTCTTTTCTTTTGTTGCTGTAACTAACTTTTACCACTTTATCTTTTCCTTGTTCTGCCATCCATTCACACAAACTCGTTAAGTAGGTTTCTCGCTATATCACGCTCTTTCTATTTCCTCCAGTATGTCCAGACTGCCATCTTTCTTCATCATCAGTGTAATTTCAGTTGTCTCTTTCTGATTGTTAGAATCCATTTTCTTGTAGTTCCTATTTTCAAAAAATAATTCCTTGTTGCTTCTATCCTTCTATTCTTAGTTTTTATTTCCATAGTCGCGTCATTGTTGCTTGATGTATCTTCTCAAACTATGAGATAAACATCCATTATTCACTTATATACAAGAGACTATATAATATAATATGGCTCAGCCTTTTATCTTTTCAACGGATTTTTCTAATCTCTTAATTCTTTGTTTTTGGAAGGCAACTTTTGCTATTATTATGAGACTTCGGATATCCAGAACATTTTCCGTCTTCTGTTACTACACTACTCAGTTCAATTTATTTAGATAGTAAAGGAAAACGAGAAGAAAGCACTAATAATAGGAGTATATAGGTTCGCCCATCCTACTGTCCACCTTCCCTCCGATCTTTTGAACAGGAGTATAAGTTTATCTATTTGTTTCCTGTTTAAGATTTCACTTCCGGTTCCTTCTAAAGTCTTTTAATTTTCTTTCACTCCCAGTAGCCCATTATGTCTTAGTAGCATTATCTCTTGCTTGGGATGAATTGATTATAAAAAATGGCTAATATAACCATTACCATTAAGTTTAAGAAGACAGAATATACAGCGTGATTAAAAAGTAACCGTTTATTTTATGTATAGTGGACTCTCCCGTCTTGTAAAATTATAGTTACACGGGAGAATCCATTATATATAAAAATAGGGAGTTGCTTTTCAATCACCCTCTAGAGTTGTCAGAAAAAGGAATGAAGCAAAAAAGACAGACACGAATAGGAAGTGTCAAAATAAAGCAAGTACAGAAAATTAAATATCTATGTAATATCAGACGACGGAAATCGTCACATAGAATTCAAACGCGCATGGGAACAACGAAAAATGCTACCCGAAAGATAAATAATATATGTTAAGAAACATGAAAATTAACAAAGAAAGAGAATGAGCGGAATTCTTGTGGATTATCAATGCTTCGATATCACAGCGAACGCCAAACCGTTTTCTTTCGGGTGAAGATGAGACACGAGGTAAAAGAAATGCTATTCTGCATAATGCTTAGAAAACTATAGACGGGACACGTGATTAACGAGAACTCTTTAAAGTAAAAGGGAACAAAAAGACATTTCCTTAGAATCAAAAAGAGGTAGCTGAAATATTTGTGATACATAATGAGGAAAGACGGCTTGTAGAATCTGACACTCGCAGGATGTATAGAATGCAAGAAGAGCAGGGGGAATCTGCGAGTAAGCTACCTTATGAACTTGTGTAATTGGCTGGCAGGATAGGGAGTAGGAAAGATCGTAAAAAGCATGAATATTGCTGAGCGCTTCAAAGAATAGGAAGTTGTGGAGAGCCATGAAAACACCGTTCTGGTACATAAAGGAAGAGTTGGTTGATTTTCAAGTCATTACTACATAGGTCAATTCCTGGGCTGTCTCATTTCTTGACAACTATCCATTGTGTTTTTCTTACAGATAATGGTTCGTCGGAGTTTGTCGGTTAAATCAATTTCCTTTGGTAAAAAAAAAAAAAAAAATGAAAGGAATTTCGAAATTAAATGATATTTGCCAGTCTACATCGCCGTTGCAAAACGTTCTTTTACGCTTCAGACTGAGAAATGATTCGCCTGCTTTATTAACGTCCACTTTGATTGGTAAAGCGGAAGCATTCTTATTAGAAAACGAACAATACATTCTATTAGCGTTTAAGAACACTTTTATTACCTCGCCGTGTCTCTACACATTATCTTTTATTGATAATTCCTACAACAAGGCGTATGTTTTCAATTATCTACGCCATAGCCTAACGGCTGGAGTTTGGTCTGCAGAATTGAAGTAGCTCATATTATTTCTTCTTATGTGCCGTGTAATTTCAGGACGTTGATGATCATGGCTCTCCACTTCCCTCTATCTCTTGTAGCTCTCAATAAGTTTCGTGCCTCTGCCAACTGCCACAGACCTCGTTCTGTCATCCACTTGCTTAAGCCCGCTAGGTATGTCATGCATTGCTTTCCCTTATCTCTCTATCCCTCTATTCGACCTGTGAGTATCAGATTCTCCAGGCCCGCCATTCTCATTACGTGTCCAGAAATTTAATCTGCCTCTTCCTTATGTTAAGTATAAGCTTCTTTCTTGTTTATATCGTCTCCAAGACCTCATTGTTGCTCACAAGCTCGCTGCATGATATCCTCAGCATCCTTCTGTAGAGCCACATCTCCGCTGCCTCGAGCCTCTTCTTCAATTATGAAGAAACCGTCCAACGTTCGCTGCCGTATAAGAGGACAGATGTCACGTAGCAGTTCAGTACCTTTTTCTTTGTCACCAAACAAATCCTATATCTTATTTGTTTCCATCTAGTTGAGTTGTCTCCATCTTAAAGTTTGATTCGGAATTCTTCTACATCGTAATGTTTCACATTTTCAGTGGATTTTCACCTCTCTTCTCATTTTAAAATTACTTTCATTAAGTATGACACAGTACTCGTCGAAGTTATTATGAATCACTATTATGATGTTTTCAATCCGATATTTTGTTAGTTCAATGCCACTGATTTTGACATTTAGCATTGAAACATTTGCCAATTTGATTTTTTAAGAAAACTGGTACGACTACAAAATACTTTTAGAAAATTAGATAACAGAGACGTCTTTGAGGGTGCTATATTTTCTTTGATCTGCTGTGTACTTTTTAGCATCCCTTCGTATGCAAGACTCACCAATAATGAAGATGTTAGTAATAATGTTTACTAACACATTTTGAATTTTCTTTTGAATGAATACTCATCAAATCTCGCCACAGTAAGATTTTTGGTTCAGCTTCGCATCATATCTTGATAATTATATATACTTAATTCATAGTCAACTGTCTATCCATCTTCCTGTCTGTCTGTCTACATTACATTTCATTAATATCTATCTATCTTACAGTTCGTCTCATTCTATCTTACTGTTTCTTTATATCTTGTCTGTCTATCTCACTCTTCATATCTATCTACATTACGTTTTATATATATATATATATATATATATATATTATATATATATATATATATATATATATATATCTCGTACGGTTTGTATCTATATATTTTACTGTTTTTATCTATCTATCTGGGCATTGCATTTTATTATTTAATACCTATAATAATGAGGTGATATATGAACTGATATATGTAATTGCATACACTATTCTTGTCTACTTGTTTTTCAAATATGTCTATTGCTCACGTGACTAGTTAGTCCCTGGTGCAGACGTCCGCAAAGGCATTTCCTGTTTCTTCAGCTCACAGAGAACTAATCTATGGTGTATACAACAACTATGCTGAAAAGACAGCTACAGTTTCTGGGGCGTGATAAGTAGTGGAACAAATACAGTATGTCTAAAATTACGACTCAAAATGCATATGAATTCCTGTTAGCAAATTCCAAACAGTTTAGTCAAACCAATTTCATCCTCATTGTTTGGAATAACACTTTCCATTGCTTTCTGACATTTTCAAAGAATTACGTACGCTAGGATAATTTTCCAAGTTTACCACTTTGATAAATTAATCATGCCGAGATTCGAAATAGTATCTCATATTTGGAATGATAAAATTCTAAATAATCTGACACACACACACACATATATATATATATATATATATATATATATATATATA
>OZ038496.1:73238548-73261048 GCA_964036315.1 Acanthosepion esculentum
TTTGGGGTTTTATGGCATATCAACCACTATGGGTTATTTAATGCCAGATCCAGTATTTACTAAATATATCAAAAACGTATAGCTGGCAACATCATTGTTTCAATGTGTTGGAAAAGACCTGGAAGTTCAGTATTTTCCCATAGCTGGGACCCCAACAGGTGCTACCACCCCGGGTCAGGGAGGACCTGGGAACACCAGCAATTAAGAGGTGGTTCCACGCTTCCTCAAAACCTCCTGATCAGAGGCCTTGCTAAATGTTTTATTACCTGATATCTAATACCGAATACTGATTAGGCGATCATCAGGCTACTGATAGCTTCAATATATTGCAAGTAGGTATATATTGATTACAAAGTTAACATTAGAAATTATCACAGATTTTCGTAAAAAAGACCGTCTACTTTCTGTGCCGTGTCTCTTCAGGACGTAGGCGATCATGGCTCTCCACAATTTCATGTAGTTCTTCATAATTTTTTTGTTGTTTTTTCTCTTATATTTTGTTCCGCCATATATTTACACAAACTCATTAAGTAGGTTTTGCATTGCTTTTCTCTGTTCTATTCACCTTCCAAATTCTTGGAAACATTGGCGTTTTTCACATGTTCCGTCCATAGTATCCTCAGTATCCTTCTTTAGAACCACATTTCTCTTCCTTCAAGTTAATTTAGTTCCACCCATCTATTTTTATATGTTAAATGTATATATGGATGGATGCGGTTTTTTAAAGTTTTTTTAAATTATTAATTTTTTTTTACCTTTTTAAGTCAAGGGACATTTCTATTAGGGACAATGATTAGACCGTCATCTCTATAAATTCCAACATGGTTAAGGCTAACTACTCTACTCAAGGTGTCTAAAATATACATGCCCAGTAAATCTTCAATTTGGGCTAAATCGAAAGCTCCCATAAGGACATCGAAATTTTCATTATCTTCTTCACTCAAGAAAATGATCTGGACATTATTTTAGCATCAAGAAGATCAATACTTACTTACAATGACGCTACTTATTATTTGTTTGTCGTGTGGTGATATATATCGATGAATTTATTTTCTTATATTTTTCTTCTGGCATGTGGTTAGTAAGTAGTTGATTTCTGTAAAATAGTTTAATGTTGTTATAAATATATTATTATTATTAGTAGTAAATTTTGTTGCAGTAGATATTTTTGTTATATAAAAAATTATATATATAAAAAATTCCAAGAGGATAGAATCTAGGTAGAACTCAATGTCCAGGACAAGAATAAGAATATAATAAAAAGGTTAAACACTAATATTCCATGCTTATAATTTATTACATTGGAATCGTAATTACGATCCAATTCAGCAGACCTACAAATTCAAAAAGAAATCAGAAAAAATAACCCCGGGAATAAAAAAATAAATTTAGCGAGAGTGTATGTATGAGAGAAAAATGATAAACTAGTGAATAAGTTTGTTGCTATGTTGTCTCGTGGCTTATAATACCATAATGTTTTCTCTATTGTGTGTTGGCTCTTCATAGACGTGCATGATGACTACTCCTCACATCTTTATATCCCTTTTAGCACTAAGTAAAATTTTCCCCTTACTAAACTTCCATATTCATGTTCTGCCGTCCACTTACACAAGCTTATTAGGTAGGCTACTCACTGTTTCCGGATGTAGCTCTTACCCTCGATATCTTATCTATGATATTAACGAAATTACATTACCCCATTATGTCACGTTTTCGTTACAATTTTTGCAAGAGACTTCCTTATTGTTCCTATGGTCCGTCCATGTCATTCATAGTATTCTTCTGCAGAGCCACACTTCTGCTTCATCCTTGAGAAAATTATCAACGTTCACTGCGACATACATACCAATTGAGCATTCCTGTCTTTGTTTCTAAACAGCATTTCCTGTTTCTTAATATTCTGCTTAGATTCTGAAAGGCACCTTTTGTTATTTCAATATGTCTTTGGATTTCTGTCTACTATTTTCCATCACCTGTTATAACTCTTCTCTGTAAGTTAAATTATCTTTCTAATGACCAGCCATTATGTCTTCTTAAAATTGATGGTTAATCTTTTCTTATCGATTTTTTTTTACTGTCGTGTTTAAAAGTATTAAATTCCACGGTAAATAATGTCCACTTTTAGAATACACATTTTAATAATGATAAGAGTAGTTCAAATATAGTGACTTTCGAAGCATAGCTTAGATGGAGCACAAGGTCGAAAGTATGGGGCACCAAGTGAGAATCGTACTCACTTCTCAATCGTAAATGTTCTAGCGAGACAAGCTTGCTAACAATTACACCGTCTCGAGGTGCCCAATGATGATTTTTCAAGCGTAGCTTAGATGTGGCACAAGGCCGAAAGTATGAGCCACCTAGTGAGGATCGATCTCACTACTCAGTCGTAATTGTTCTAGCGAGAGAAGCTTGCTAACCATTACATCAGGTTGTGGTGCATAGGGTGAAGACCCACCTATAATCAAAGATTACAGCGCTGGTTTCTGAAATTCCGTCATAAAGATACGAGACATGAAGATCACGGTGGTAGGGATGTCCATCTGATATTGACAATTCACATCTAAAAACAAAAGTCAAGCAAAATCCATGTCGAAGTATTAGGTAATGAGGAGCAATAATATCAGACCATATCAATAAAATTGGCAATTGTTAATCGAGCAATTCCAATTCTGCTTGAGGAAAATGCGCGGTCACATTTTGACAGTATGACCCCACAGAAAGTCACCGACTAGGGATACTAAACTTTGGCATATCACCATATTCCTATGATATCTTTTTCAAGCAACTTGACAATTCCATTGCAAATAAGATTTGGAAACTGCATTCAAAAATGTTTTGTCGTCAAACTTTTAGAGTTTTGATCGTAAAGTTATAAATAAACTTGTAACCCGATAGTAGAAATTTATAGATTTTCAGGGCCCTTATTTCGATGGATTTAAACACTGTCTAAATACATTCATTCAGCATTTTTAGGTTTATCAGCTTATGAACGTCTATTGGTCTACGCCGAAATGTAAATATTTTATACGTAAATTATATTGTTTTTAGATAATAATGATTTTGTCGTGATACGAGTTTTAATGAATTAACCCACAGCTGGTGGGAGAAGACGTAAATTTATAACTTTCCCAATGCTATTCGCGCCTAAGTGATTATAACGAGCCGAACTGATGTTGAAACTCCGGTCTCCGATTAACAATTCCGAGCCAATATACATTACACCATCGCACATCCAAGTTTACAGTATGTGGTATTCCTAAGCGGTCACCCATCTAGGTAAAACGCCCACATGTCGATGGCACATGGCCTGGCTGAGCAGCACTTACATTCCTATGAAGATACCATAAAATGGGTCGACTCGTGGTTAGCCTCAAAAGACATGTGGTTTTTCCGACGTGGAATTTAAATGCTGCCAGAAAGATGGGGAAAATATTGGCTAGCAATGGGCATTACTTTCAGTGACATATTTCCTAATGTTTTTTGTTAATAAAACATTACATGTAATGAAAAATTAGCGATAATTATTAAAGGTCCTAATACACACACATATCTCTCTCTCTATATATATATATACATATATATATATATATGTTGCTTAAATTCGGTGATCGTACAGGAATCGGTGTTTGAACGTGATGTGAGCGTAAGACAACACAGGAATAAGTGTGGATTCTAAAATCGGGCTTCATTTTCTTAACTAACTATTTGCAGTTTTCTTGTGTTTACTATCAATATTTTGTCATTTGCATATAATTAATCCGGAAAAAAAATCTCCAGTTCTCTTAATATCGCCGCTCTGTATAGGTTGAATAAATCAGATGAGAAAACGAGTCCTTGCCTTCCTCACATTTTTATATTTGTGTAGATGCTCTACTCTTTTCCCCTTCGTATATCGGCATTTTGGTCCAAGTTAATACGGAAGATAGCATTCCGTTATATTACCCCCAAACAAATAAAGGCCCTAATTTATCATAGCTTACAAACATTAGGAGTTTGAAAATTTGTCTCTCTTTCTTAGATGCCGTGTCCTTTCATGAAGTGGGTGAACATTCCTCTCCACAACTTCCTAGCCTTTGTAGCTCTCCACAACTTCCTAGCCTTTGTAGCTCTACGCAATATTATTCTCTATGATATCGCACCTATTCCATGTCCTGCTTTCTCTTCACAGAAATTCGCTATGTAGTTTACTCGATGTTTTCATTCTGTTCCCCAAGTCATCAACATTTCGTGTGCGTATTAAATTTTCAGATCCCTCCTTCCTGAATTATGTATAAAAACCAAAAAGGTGAATCATTCACTTTCTACATGCGCGGAATATGTGATCGATCGGCGTTATATCGAGTCTAATTTGTTATTGCTTCATCACCGAGGCCAGTTGTTACAGTCGGGATTGCGTTTGCATGGTACCATAACTGTCCGGGTTTCAATTTTCGGTAGTGGATGCGCACTGATGATGAGTCACAAATATAGAACGAAACGGCTGTCTAGTGCATTCTGTTGAAGTTTATTCTAGACTCGATGAATTACTTATATATATATATAGAAAGAGAGAGAGAGAGAGAGAGAGAGAGAGAGAGAGAGACATGATAGAATTGAATAGACACCAAGATAAATTTTATTTCTGATTTTTTTTAATAAAAAAGATAAATTAACTTAGATTATTTGATTAAAATTGCAGATAACAATACTGGAACATGCCACGAACCAAAGGAGCATCAGACCTATCCGAATTTCAGCGAGGACGTATCGTGGGCTAACATGAAGGTGGTCTTAGTCAAAGAAAAATATCTGAAAATCTTTCAATACCCCTTTCTATTGTTAATAGAGTGATAGTACAATTCACTAGAGAGGGCAAGAAGTGCACAAAACATCATCCAGACCACCCTGGGCTCTCTGAAAGAACCATGCGTCTTGTCGAAAGAAATGTTGAACAGGATCCACGTTGCAAGTCCTCTGACATAGCAACACAAGTTGATGTCAGTCCCAGAACAGCTGTCAGGTATCTTCACAAGCTGGGCTACTATGGCAGAAGGAAACCACTTCTCCGTCCAGCCAATATCAAACACAGAAAGGATTGGGCTAATGAGATGGTGGAGAGACCTGTGACCTTTTGGACCACTGTCATTTTCTCTGATGAGTCAAGATTCGCATTATTTTCTGACAGTGGAAGTGTATCGGTATGGAGACACTGTAGTCAAGAGTTTGATTTAAAAACACTGCAGCCAACGGTGAAACATGGGGCCTTTCAGAAATGGTATGGGGTGCAATTTGGAGTGATGGTTGTTCAGAGCTTGTGGAGTGTGAAGGAAACATTAATTCAACCAAATATGTTTCTATATCAAAGAAAGGGCTCCTTCCAATATACTCAAGTAGTAGAATGAGCAAAGTTGACTCCCTATTTATGGAAGATGGAGATCCATGTCACACTGCTCAAGCAACGCAACATTGGTTGAGACACAATGGGATCAATAAACTTCCATGGCCAAGTCAGTTCCCGGATATTAACCCTATTCAACACCTTTGGGGCATATTAGATCGAAAACTCTGCAAAAAGAACAGGAAATCTTCTAAGCCTGAACTTTTAGGATTATTGCGTGAAACATGGCAAGAAATCCCTCAAGATGATAATCGTGAACTCATTGCTAGCCTGCCTAGAAGGGTCCTTGCATTAAAAAAAGCAAAAGGGATATCAACCAAGTATTATTTATTAAATTTATGACCATTTATAATAACTTCATTTGTATAAATTACTTGTTTAATAAAATAAACGGTTTCTGTGAGCGTCTATTCAATTCTGTCATGTCTGACATATATATATGTGTGTATGTATGTATGTATGTGTGTGTGTGTGTGCATTAGGACCTTGAATAATTATCGCTAAATTTTCATGAAATGTAATGTTTTATTAACAAAAATCATTAAGAAATATGTCACTGAAAGCATTGCCCAACGCTAGCCACGACTTTCCCCCATCTTTCTGGCAGCATTTAAATTCCACGTTGAAAAACCACATATCTTTTGAGGTAAACCACGAGTCGACCCATTTTATGGTATCTTCATAGGAATGTAAGTGCTGCTCAGCCAGGCCATGTACCATCGACCGGTGGGTGAGGTAGGACTTCCCATTTAAGGGTTTCCGAGTAGGTCTCACCCGTTTTGCAACATATGGCTGAACAATGTCATATTGCAAAATAACTTTGCCGTGTCTCTGCTCGTATAGCGGTCGATTTTTCTTCAATGCTCGGCTCGAACGCATCAATTCTCCCTGATAGTTATCTCCCGTAATGTTTTCGGTCGGTTTCAGCAGCTCGTAATACACCCAGTTGATTCCACCAAATGCAGAGAAGAAGCTTCGAATCATGGATATTCGGATTTGTTGATGCATGGCCGTGCTTACCCAACGATCTTTTACGCTTAGGACTATCGCCGATCACGATACAATGCAAAAACGCCTACCTTGCGTGTCGTTGAAGCAGCTGTTTTCACCTGACAAGACGTCCTTGACGCATGCGCGATGGGTTTTAGTGTCCCATCCGTCATTCTATGAAGTATACGTGCCCAAACCTCATAGGCACTCGCGACTATTATTTCCAATTTTGGGTCATAATGCGCTAAAAATAAATCTGCTGTTAGAGTCTTAATGATTTTGTCGAAATTTTTTTGACTTTCCTGTGACCATTCCCAAATTTTTTCCTTCTTAAACAGTTCGTTTAGGGGTGCGCGTAAATTGTGCATGTTAGGAATAAATTCTTGGTAATAATTTACTAAGTCCAAGAAGCTTTGTAATTCGGCTACGTGTTTTGGAGCCGGCATTTTTTTTTATTGCCGTTGCCCTTTCTGGGTCTGGTCTTCTTCCTTCTTCGTCAATAATATGGCCCAGATATTTTATCTCCTTCATAAAACCGTAGTTTTGTATGCGCCTGAAAACCTCTTGAACGTGTTCCCAGTGTTGTTCAATATTTTTGCTATTGTCAGCAAGGTATGCAATCGTGAAATCCAGTCCGCTTAGCATAGTATCCATTATTTGCTGAAATATCGCCGGCGCGACCTTAATCCCGAATGGTAATCTCTGGAACTTGTATAATCCTTTATGTGTGTTTATGCACAACAACCTCGAGTTTTACTCATCTACTGGTACTTGTCGGTATCCTTCACTCAAGTCTATCTTTGAGAAAAATTTTCCTCCGTTCAATTTTGTGAAAACTTCCTCTGGACTAGGGAGAGGATAGTTATAATCCTTAATCGCTGCATTCAATCCCGTTGAGAAATCAGTGCATACCCGTATCTCACCCGATTTCTTTTTCACGTAAACCGTAGGTGAGGCCCATTAACTATATTCCACCTTTGTCAATATATCGGTTTTCACGAGTCTATCCAACTCTTGGTCTATTTTTCTAATGATGCAAAAGGTACATTCCTTTTCTTCTTGAAAATGGGTTGTACATTTTCTTTTAGTTCTATTTTTGCTGCCATTTTTTTACACCTCCCGAGGCCGGCTGAAAATACTTCGGGGAAACTTTCTTTTAATTTCTCTTTTAATTTATCTGCCTCGGTCGATAAACTTTTCACTTTTTGGTAGAACGTATTTATCGGTAAATCCCAGAGGTCAAATTTCTGCATCCAGTCAGTTCCAAATAAATTTTCCGTATTTTTTAGCATATACATTATTAATTTTTTGGTCATTCCGTTGAATGTCACCTTTGTGATAACTTCCCCCTGGAATTTGATTTTTCTTCCTGTTACCGACCTAGATAGTCTATAAATAGTCTTGAGAGGCGCAGTCTTTATAGTGTCAGGGAGAGTCCATTGTGTCGTTATAGGTAAGTTCCTATAACACTTATCTTATCTCTGCTAATCCTTGTTCTACCAACCATTTACTCAAATTCATTTGGTAGTTCATGCATTGTTTTCTCTGTCCCTTTTGCTTTTACTATGTACTGTCAGTGTCAATTTTCTAAGGACGCTTTCCTCTTTATAAGCACTAAAAAGTCCATCTGTCCTATTCTGAAGTGTTATTTTTGTTTCCATTTGCATTACAAATTCGTAATTGCTCACATGTTCTGTAAATGGAATTCTCAGCATGCTTCTATAGAACCATATTTTTGTGTCTTCATCTGTAAGGAGATTGTTCTGCATTCACTGCCATATAGGAGGATCACAATTGTATAACAGTTAAGTATGCTTTTATTTGATTTAGGAGATTTTGGTTTATCTTTTTGAAAGTATCATTAGGTATGCTCATGCACTTTTGGATTTGTAACACTTCTTATATATTTACATCTTTCTACTTGCTCGATTTTGGCAATTTGTAATTCGTAAGACCGACCATCCTTTTTACTGACACTTGTACATTCTGTCTTCTTGCAATTTTTGTTTAGTACTTTCTTATCGATTTGCTTTACTCCATTCTGTAGGAGGTCCTGTGAATAAAATGTTGGTGTAGAGTAAGAATTATTCGTAAATCTTTTCGGATATGGAATATTCGTGTATACATACGACTACAGTACATTTGTGTGAATTCAAACTTTTTTCCTAGCAGATATAATTCTCTCTCTATTCATAATATCGTATCTGCGACTTTCCAAATATGTTTCTGTGAAGGTATACGACAAACAATATTGTCTTCCATTTGCATTGAATACTTACAGCTATGTCACGATGAAACACCGGTTCTCGTAAGATAACCGATGTTAAGCAACATTGAACCAGGTAAGTATCTAGATGCTGTAAGATTTGATGTGCAGGTGGTGAAATGCTAAAAACTCAGAATTGAAAATCGGTGAACCGCGTTCAGATTACATCGGTTTGCTTATATTCACTTACGCGCAGATTCCATTGGGAAAGTTATGAATCCATCTCTGCACCCTCAGATATGGGTTAATTAGTAGCTCTTGTATCTGTAAATTATTATTTCCAAAATATTCTAACAATCTAAAAATATTATCTGGTTTTAAATAGGCTTAAAAAAAGTTGATAAACTGAAAAAAACAAACAAACAAATCAATCACTAATCCTATAGTCATTTATTCGGATTTTTCTCGAATCACACAGACACACACACACACACACACGCAGGTACATTGACGCATAAAAAATGCTCGTACACACACAAAAACAAACACACGTATGAGCTCTCTCTCACACAGACATACACACGCAGGGATGCTCTCTCTAACACACACACATACACGCACACACAGAGACGCTCTAACACACACATACACGCACACACAGAGACGCTCTAACACACATATACACGCGCGCACACACTCACACACACTCACTCGCTCTCTCTCACACACACAACACACACACACATCCACACGACAAAAATACATGCACGAATGCACACTTATGCATTTAAGCACACGCACACAAACGCATCCACACACCCGTACACACACAGAAAAAAAAAATCATATTAGGAGCGCACTCTGCTTGCAAATGCCAGACAGAAGTAGAAAGAAAATTGATCAGAAAAAAGTATAAATTCTTTGAGGTGATAAAAAATTTAGCTGTGATAAACACGATAAAATCCCCAACAACATTTGCAAGTTTGGAAAAACAGGTCAGACCGCTGTGCACTTTCAAAGAAACGCACAGCTAGATTCAGTAAACAAGTTCACGGATTTCTCTCCTCCGAACCATCTGCTAAGCACAAACAACATTATCGAATTTTCATTGCTACTGTCATATTTCTATTGAACCATCTTACGCACCTTTTTCATTTACCAATCTTAACCCCACCCCCCTCTCTCTCCCCCTCTCTCTCTCATGTTCACCTATTTAACTCCCTTTGCTTTTTCTCAGTTCTATTTCTGATTCTCAACGCCTAAATAACTTATTGTGACGACCTCTTTCTCATCGTACGACGCTGCTATCCATTCTGAAAGTTTCATGTCTTTCCCCATCATTATGTTCTTTTTTGTTTCATGTATTTTCTCTTTTTTCCTTCAAGATTATCCTTTTTTATAATCACTGTATATAGCATTAGATTCCACTCACCTGCGTGCTATTTATTTTCACATTCTCCAAACATTGCTTATAATCTGTCCGCAAAAAAAGAAACTAATGTGTGTACGCGTTTTAAAATGTGACGTTTATTTAAGAATTTGAAATCGACAGAGAATTCCGTTTTAAATTCTTTTCTAGGAGCCAAACAGGAATTAATTGACGAAAGTTTTGCGTTCCGAGAAGCAGAAAAAGGAAAGAAATGACATTTCTTACTCAAATGAAAGCTTGAAGTTGTTTAAAAAAAACAAACAAACGAACAAATCTAGTTCTGGGCATGACGATAAACTACATCCGACAACAAGGGTTCTCATCGTGAGATTACAGGGGTTTGGCTAGCATGGACCTACATTTTAATTGCTGTTGTTCCCAGGTCCAACCTGATCGGGCTTGTTAGTATCTGTTAGGGTCCCGCCTATGGGTAAATATTGACCACCAAACAAATAAAAAAAATAGGAGAGTAAAAAGTAAGAAATATTTTTATAGTATAAATTTCAGTAATATATATATATATATATAATATTAGTGGTCTATATATATATATATATAATATTAGTGGTCAATATATATATACATATATATTATATATAATATTAGTGGTCAATATATATATACATATATATATTATATATAATATTAGTGGTCAATATATATATATATATATTATATATAATATTAGTGGTCAATATATATATATATATTATATATAATATTAGTGGTCAATATATATATATATATATTATATATAATATTAGTGGTCAATATATATATATTATATATAATATTAGTGGTCAATATATATATATATATAATATTAGTGGTCAATATATATATATATATATATAATATTAGTGGTCAATATATATATATATATATATAATATTAGTGGTCAATATATATATATATATATATATAGAATATTAGTGGTCAATATATATATATATATATATATAATAGTGGTCAATATATATATATATATATAATAGTGGTCAATATATATATATAATAGTGGTCAATATATATATATATATAATAGTGGTCAATATATATATATAATAGTGGTCAATATATATACATATATATATAATAGTGGTCAATATATATATATATATATATATAATAGTGGTCAATATATATATATATATATATATAATATTAGTGGTCAATATATATATATATATATATATATATAATAGTGGTCAATATATATATACATATATATATATAATATTAGTGGTCAATATATATATATATATATATATAATATTAGTGGTCAATATATATATATATATATAATATTAGTGGTCAATATATATATATATATATATATATATAATAGTGGTCAATATATATATATATATATATATATATATATAATAGTGGTCAATATATATATATATATATAATAGTGGTCAATATATATATATATATATAATAGTGGTCAATATATATATATATATATAATAGTGGTCAATATATATATATATATATATATATAATAGTGGTCAATATATATATATATATATATAATAGTGGTCAATATATATATATACATATATATATAATAGTGGTCAATATATATATATACATATATATATAATAGTGGTCAATATATATATATACATATATATATAATAGTGGTCAATATATATATATATATATATATAATATTAGTGGTCAATATATATATATATATAATATTAGTGGTCAATATATATATATATATATATAATATTAGTGGTCTATATATATATATATATATAATATTAGTGGTCTATATATATATATATATATAATATTAGTGGTCAATATATATATATATATATATAATATTAGTGGTCTATATATATATATATATATATAATATTAGTGGTCTATATATATATATATATAATATTAGTGGTCTATATATATATATATATAATATTAGTGGTCAATATATATATATATATATATATATATAATATTAGTGGTCAATATATATATATATATATAATATTAGTGGTCAATATATATATATATATATAATAGTGGTCAATATATATATATATATATATATATATATAATAGTGGTCAATATATATATATATATATATATAATAGTGGTCAATATATATATATATATATATATATATATATATAATATTAGTTGTCAATATATATATATATATATAATATTAGTTGTCATATATATATATATAATATTAGTTATATATATAATATTAGTTGTCATATATATATATATAATATTAGTTGTCAATATATATATATATAATATTAGTTGTCAATATATATATATATAATATTAGTTGTCAATATATATATATATATATAATATTAGTTGTCAATATATATATATATATATAATATTAGTTGTCAATATATATATATATATATATAATATTAGTGGTCAATATATATATATATATATAATATTAGTGGTCAATATATATATATATATATATATAATATTAGTGGTCAATATATATATATATATATATATATATATATATATATATAATATTAGTGGTCAATATATATATATATATATATATATAATATTAGTGGTCAATATATATATATATATATATAATATTAGTGGTCAATATATATATATATATATATATATAATATTAGTGGTCAATATATATATATATATATATATATATAATATTAGTGGTCAATATATATATATATATATAATATTAGTGGTCAATATATATATATATATATATAATATTAGTGGTCAATATATATATATATATATAATATTAGTGGTCAATATATATATATATATATAATATTAGTGGTCAATATATATATATATATATAATATTAGTGGTCAATATATATATATATATATAATATTAGTGGTCAATATATATATATATATATATAATATTAGTGGTCAATATATAATAATCCAGATAGAACTAAATGTCCAGGACAGAGTAAGAATATAATATGAAAGGCTCAAACACTAATATTACATGGTTATACACTGGAATCGTAATCACGATGCAAATCGTCAGATCTACAAATTCAAAAAGAAATCGGTAAATATAATTCCAGGTATAAAAAAAAAAAAAATTTTAGTGAGAGTGTATGTGTGGGAGTGGGAAACAATTGTGAGAGGGAAATGTATTAAATCTCTAGAGAGAGGTGTAACGGAAGAAAGAATAACACTTCCTGATCAAATGCATTGCTGTTGGACGTAGTTTATCGTCTTACCCTGGACACGGATGCATTTTATCTTCATACTCAGGACGGGTATAGTAGGAGAAGTAGGCGAGATATTTCAGAAATATTCAATGTACGGGAGTGTGGTAGATTTATAAATGTGCTAGATGGATAATAAAAAGTATAATTGTCTGACGTGACATAGTGAACAAACTTTCTTTCTTTCCGTAAATCTAGCAAATGATTCAATATAATCTTCCCACTCCATGTCAGTGGACAAAGTGAGCCGAAGAGAGCGCAAAATTGCTGTCTTGGAAGCTAATATCAACTATGCTGAGGAAAGCAGAAAAGGTCCCCTATGGTGATTAAATGAAAATGAGTTTTGATTTGGAGGCGTTACAATTTGCCAGTCATTCCTTGACAGATTTAACCACTGATTGGAGGTCCATTTCGAGAGCAGTTGCCAGTTTTACTTTATCAAACTTGTCGGACTTACTCCTAAGACGGCGTAAATATTTGCGTCATCAGCATAAATACGGAGTTGGGAAATGATCACATTGGAATTGTCGTTGATGAAGATCAGAAATAATGTAGTTCGAAGGACAGAGACCTGGAAATCGCCAACATTAATGTCAAATCATCCAACACGACGATTTGTTAAGAACAATTGGAGTAATCTAAAGATTCGTCCAGATACAAACTTAAGCTATGAACTTGTGGAGAATTCCAGATCTCCAAACCATGTTGAATGGCACCGCCGCAGCCGAGCCGTTCGTAAGCCAAGTCTCATCGACAAATTTATCAATCGTCGAGCTTCGTGCTGATACTATGCGAGTTTTTTACGTTCAATTTCGCATTAATACTCTTGAGAAATGCTTGCATTCTTATATCTCTTACCAGAAGGACGGTCTCGTTTGTCTAGTCTTGGATTATCACATCTCTGGGAAAAGCAAGGCTAAAACCAGTGTAATGAATCACGTGGAAGACATTGATTGTATAGAATTGGATATGACAATTCACTGCAACTGATTCGCCACCGGCTTCTGGACCCCAAATTGACAGAGGATCGTGGAGAGGAATTCGAGTCAATGTGCAAATATCTGAAAAAAGGACTACTTGAAGGAGATGTGTTTGTGTAAGTAATGTTATTTTCATGGCAATTTCTCGATATTTTCTGCAGCAAGTAATATAAATGATCTTCAAGAAAACCAATCTTAACTGATATTAATCTGACGGCTTTTAAATACTGTCGATTTTGTTCCCCACTGACTTGAGAATTACCAGCCAACTCTAATGTTCAGTTCAACAGAAAACGGATATATTTAACAAGTATTTTCATGACATTTTACTCGGTTAGTCTTCGATAAATGTGATTAACATGTGTTTGGGCTACTGCCACTCAAATAAACGAGCCACAACATCCGGTCGTTATTACCTGACACAATCTATTACAAGCCAAAAACTGATGAACCTAAACTACGTATGTACAAGTAATGCGGTAGCTTAATTTGCTATTAGCATCCATAGAAATAAGTGAATATCTTTACAAATCTTCGAAACATTAAGCATTTAAAACCTTTACATGTGTTGATACTGCAGTGCTTCGATTATGGCATGGTTAGGGTTAATTTTTGATCAAGTCCGTTCCCACCACATATCGCTATATTTGGTTCATGTTTATACTGCCCTGTGTAATGATTAAAAGAAAAAGCAAAGAGTGCTGAAAAATACAAAATAAATCTTTATGTAGCACAATATAATAACCATGCATAAAGATAAGGTGAAGAATGAAGACCCAAGAGGACAACAGCAAAGGTTCTGGTGCAAACGAGATAGAAGAATATATACCGGTGGTAACAGTAAAATTGTACAAATCGTTTAACGGCACAATTATCCAGCCTATAAGACGTTTAATATCTAAAAACCGCTGAACTAATTTAGTTTCTTTTTTTTTCATGTTTTCAGATAAGCCATCTTGACATCATTTATAAAAATCAATGAAAAAGCATTTAAAATAATTGGCCAGAAAGAGAACAGTTTTAAACTGTTTTTACATCAGACTCACTTTATTTCTAACTCAGCAATGGTAAGAGAAAAATATCATTCAGGCTTTCAGTAACGGTACCAATCTTCATACTATTGCTTCCATCTTCAAGGTCTATTCAAGAACCATCAAGAAAACGGTGAATAAGTTTAAAAAAAGAGGGAACTGTAGAGAGGAAAACTGTGTCAAGAAGTCACAACAGAAAAAGGGATCATCATTTTAAGTTACAGCTAAAGAAATCAATTAGAAAAGATCAAACTCAATTCATAAGACATTTGGAAAGTGATAGAGGAGCTTCAGCTATGCCAGTCCAAAGAGCAGTAAAAAAAGAATTGATAATGAAATCGTACGTGAAAACTGTGAGCTAACTTGTTACACCAGGACAGAGAGTCAGAAGGTTAGAGAGTGAATATCATTTTGAATAATTTTGAAAATGATCCTGATATATATATATATATATATATATATATATATATAGCACTTGAAAATACATTTCAATTGAGCACTGTTGAGTGATAAGCTAATTCTATAAACAACAGCCACCTGCACTAATGCAAAGCTCTTCAGTAAAATGAATGGAGCACTTTGGCTCATTGGCATTTGTTTACATTTGTAAAAACAATACGCTAGATTTAGTTGTGTAACTCTACCGAGTGAAGATAGCTCTGGCTGACACCAAATTAGTTGTGTTTCAATCCTGGCTTGAGGCATTCGGAAGTCTAGTCGCACTGAGAAGCTGTGATACAGCTAAACAGTACTATCTGTGAATGATATATATATATATATATATAAAGGAGGCGCGGTGGAGTAATGGATAACGGCTTGGATTTAGGAGAGCCGAGTTCGAATTCCAGTCGAATCCATTACATTCACTTACGTGCTAACACCCTTGGGAAAGGTGTGAATCCTCTTCTTCTCCCTCCAACTATGGGTAAATAGCAGGACAGACTGCGTTCTATAGGCTTGGATGGCAACTGGTCTAGGAGAAGGACAACTCTGAATTTAAACCTGCGGGGGTTCGTTTGGGGCATCGTTGCACCAGGTCCCTGTATTCGTCCCTCCAAAAAGTGTGGATGGCCCTGCACAAAGCCTTCACCACTATAATCAAATCCTGTGCGGGTGTCGGGTTTTCAGTTTCTGGGAACTGATCTGTCTGACCCTCATACGTCGAGTTCGACGGGAGAGTCCATCATATATATATATATATATATATATATATATATATATTTGAATGTTATTCCGAACCGTAGGTATGATTAATAGATAATGAACATGTCATTTTCGTTTATGATCGATTTCATCACGATACTTCTGTTAAGCTTAGGAAGTAATTATACATTCTTAGTGCTCAATGTAGTGTCCAATAGTGTTATAAATTCTCGGAGAATTCCAGTAAGTTATCTTTAATCATTTCGAAGATACTATCGTTGAGAGCTTAATCTAACAATTGGAAAATTTTGTTGTTACACACACATACTTACCAGGTGTAACAAATATATATATATATATATATATATATATATATGATGTGTATTTGAACAGCACCCTTTCTTTCAAGCATGTTTCATTGAAAACGGCCGACGAGTTTTATGATGTTTTTACAGCATTGTAACATTTTCTTTTCTTTTCAGAGTTTAAAGAACATAGGAATTGTCCATAGTTGTAACACTTTCGGTTAGCCATTATCAAGGATGTTGTTTTTGGAAGGTGAATTACTACATAGTTTCTATATATCGATTTTTTATAGTAGTTTTTCCTGTGTGTAGTACGTTCAGCTGGTGTTGTATGCTTTTTGTGCTTGACATGGGCATAACTTCTATTTTTAGAATACGTTTAATACGCCACTACTGAATAGGGTAAGGTTGTGATTTGAAATGTATCTTTGTGTTGCTAGAATTTTCCCTAAATAGTTTTGTAAATTCTGAGTTAATAAATGTTTATTAATCGCACTCTCCTTCAAAAGGAGGCATGCAAGGCGTCTACTTAAGCAGCTAGTCGTGTGATCGATATAGGTCATTGGTTTTTGACAACTCAGTCTGGTACTGCGCATTGGAACTGGTGCACTATATTGGTCATCGCCTGTTTAGATTTAGTGGTATTATTTCGGTTGGTGACGATGAGATTTGGGGTCTTCAATTTTCTATGATATATTATTAATTACAATTATTATATAATTATGATAACAATGTTTTTGTTTTTCTCATATCTCAAACACTCAGTAACCCCTTGCGTCTTAGTGGCTTGCTTGGGGTGAAAAGATTAAAACAGGAAAGATGTGTAGCACTATAATATTTACACGGCGAAGATATTCACAATAGGAAGAAACTCTTATTGTACATCTTAGGAGAGACTTATGTATAAATCATGTTAGACATATTATTGATATTTGTATTTTAATATTGAATTCATGTTAACTGAAGTCAAGAAACTGCCATTCAGTATCTTCTGTGTCTAAAATGATACGTGAAATCGATATTTTGAGTGAACAAAAAAACTTTGGGGAAAATAGACGTTATATTCATGAATCAATTAATTCATTCTAAGATGTTAAGAGGTCTTAATATTCTCGACTCTTTCGAAAAATATATTTTGCTCGTTTCAGAAAGTAAACTAATATATTAACAAAATATATTCTGCCTTCTCAGCGTGATTAAGTTTCAGAATACAGTGACAGCAGAGGTCGTAGAAATGGCAGATAAAATCAATAATTAAAACACAAGACAAATGTTTTAACATGAGTCTAGATTTTCCGATTTCTTATTGTCTGAACATCTTATTTGTTTGTTTCTTTGTTTAGCGGCACATCAACTCCTTATGGGTCATTTAATGGCGAAATTTAAAATATCCTGCGAGTATCGATAATTTCTGTTACAAAATAGGTATTACTGATAAGTTTTGTAAACTGTATTGCTGTGTATGTATATATATGTATATATATGTATATATATATATATGTATATATATATATATATATATATATATGTATATATATATATATATATATATATATAGCTGGTATATATATATTTTTTAATATTAAAATATATTTCTGCTATTTTTACTATAAAAATGTATTTTTATATTGTCTTGACCTCATTTTGCGGGTTAACTATTTGTCCAAATCTGCAAACATAAGAGGCCTTGCTTCCGGATATAGTTTATCGTCTTACCCAAGACACTTAACCTCTAAGGCTATGTATGTTTATTGTTACCCTAATTTAAATGCTGTATATTATTTATAATTCAGTGTTTTCATCTATTTTTGTTTTATCTCCTATATGAATAAATGCGAAATTGGAGCGGAATTCTCCCACGAATTCTGAAGTTAAAAAAGGTCCTACTCTACTTTATCATAATTTACGCACTACAAGTTCAATATCTGACATATATTATGTACTCCTACGCGACATCACTTTTCAGGATTAACTAATTTGCATATTGATTTTAAAGCAAGTATATTTCATTAATTAACTGTCCCTCATTACTGTTCCATTATTCGAGAATTGTTTTGATTTTCATATCAAAAATAGGTCTGTTTAGGGATATTGTCTTATATAGTGCTGAGAAAGTGTTTGAAATTTGCATTTTACTTGGCCTTCAACAAGTTGGCATTTATTTGTAAAATGTCTTCATCTATAAACAAGCCTGCCCCCACATCCGACCAATTGATTTCTTCTGGTTTTACAGTCATTCTCTCTGAACAAATATATTAAATGTCCACAACCCCTTCAACAATTCATAAATAGTGAACATTAATCCCATAGAAAAATAAATAATTTTCCCTAGAAAAATTACTACATAGCGAAAGGACTAAGCCTACTAGTATACTTATAAAGTGTGTAAACCTATACATCTGGTGGCACTTGGGAATGGCACAGGGTGAATATTTAAAAAAATAAAAATATAACACAAAAGTTTGCATTAAAAAGGACAGAGTAGTATAACAGTTTCTTAGAAATATGTCGGGGCTTCAAACCTCGGGCAAATAGTCGCTACCACCCACGAAATACTGCCATACACTTCTATAAACTTATTACGCAGACGAGTGAATCACTTGAGGCAGATGTCTAAAAGGTCGATACTTGGATGCTTCAGATGGTTCAACAATGTTCTTAAAAACTGGAACAACAGACCATGACTTCCAGTAAGCTTATCTTATGTAATTTTTTTCTTCAGTTAATGGTAATCTAATTCTTTAATCTAATAATCGTTGCTTCCTGCCATCTTGTCTTTCATTCATTATTTCACAAATCATTAAAATCTTGACCTGTCCAGGGTTATTTTGCTGCATAACTACATTAAGTTCACTTCTTACCGTTACTTACGCTCGTAAAAGACCACATAGTGACCCTCTACTTAGAGAGCCTCGGGCCTTGTATTCGGTGAATATTAGTATAGAATAAATTAAAGCCATTTTATGAAAACAGCAAAACAAATGGAACATGTATGATAGAAAGGAAAATCTAACACATTTTAGTGACAGTCATCCACACATTATTGGGACAAGTGAAAGCTTTTGATATAGTACCCACAAAGACCTAATCGGAATTCAGTAACTTATTGGAATTATATTAGAATAATTCATAATACATTTAAATGTGAATATCTGAGTAAATATATGTCCCAGGCAAAGGAAATTAAATAAGCTTCATATTGAGCAATAAAATATTTATCAAAATTTTAACAAGATATGCAAATGGATGGAGATATTATAACTGATTTCACAAAGCTTCACAAATGTTCAATATTCCCACCACTTGTGAAACGACAGATGCCAAGACGATAATCTAGCACCTGCCAAACATACTGTAGAATGTTATTCCGATAGTCACATGTTAAATACTGTCAGTTTTTAGAGGACACCCTATGACCATTCTAATCACTGTTATCCTAATTTATTTCTGAACCCAAAAGAAAAACGAACATATCAAAGAGACATTGAGAACTTTGTTTCACTCCAGTCAACATAAAAGGAATAAAACATCCGGAGTAGAAACTCATTTTTTGTAAGCTTTTATCTTTGTTTACATATTGAACACGCACCCATATAAATACACGCAAACACGCAACCTGTTAAACTCCATAACCTTACATTGGTCGATTATTACCTTTATCGATCGCGACAAAATATTTTGACGGAAAAACATTCTTTATTGAAAATCAGGTTCAAGATTTAGTTGAAATTTGTTTTTCAGATGAAAGCCTACATGATTTAACTTAAACGGAATCGGAGAGTTACTAGATGAGTGGCTAGGAATCATTGCAAACAATGGTTAATATATAATTGAATAAAATATAATTGCATTTTATTTCTTGAAGAATAAATCTGATAAATAAAAAGGGAAATTATTTATTACTCAAATCAATAGAATTGGAAACAATTAGATCATATTTTCTACGATGAAAATGAAATTATTTTGGAAGATGGTACGAAAATTGAAAGAAGCAGAATATATGTTCTTCGAGAAGAAATATGATTTTCGACTTGGAGCGCAATCTTTTCTTACAGTATTGGTACCTATTAACATATCGAATCAGCAGAGACAGAGAAATTCCTGAAAATGAAATTGCTTGAGTTACCCATTTTGTCAAGAATGGACTGATCAGAACAGTATATTTGCCAGTATTGCTTTTGTTTGCTAGCATTGTCAGGAAGAACATATTTTCCATTACTCTGACATCGGTTTTTCCCCAAATTGTTGAGTTCTTTTGTGAATACAAAGGTTAATGGTAATCTAATTCTTTAATCTAATAATCGTTGCTTCCTGCCATTTTGTCTTTCATTCATATCATGTATTGTATTAATCATAATCATATTAACAGTAACCCTCTTCCCTGATTGGCTTTTGAGCTTTGCATTGGTTGAAATCCAGTAGAAAATATGAGTTAAAAACAAGAACAAAATGAAGGATGAATCCGTTTATTAGCCCGAATCATTTTAATGAGATTTTGATCTATAATTTTTAATATTCCGCAAAATATTTAAAATATTGTCTTCTTTTGTTTTTGTATATTAGTGATATTTTAATATATGTTCCTTGTGGTGCAATGGATATCAGCTCGGAATAAGAAATCAGTGAGTCGAATTCCAGTCGGGTTCTTTAAAATTTCTTACGCACAAATAACCTTGGGAAAAGTATGAATCCATCTGTTTTCTCCCCGTCTATGGTATTAATAGCAGGGCAGACTGGATCCAATAGCCTTGATTGGTAACCGGTTTACGGCAGACAGAATTAAAACTTTACTGCGGGGAAAGTATTCTGCCTTGTCATTCATCAACCGAAAAGACACATGATCCCCCAAGCGTGTGGCACTTAACGGACCGTTTTCCTTTTCTTTTTCTTTTTTTCGGAGGTTCAAAAGTGAATTCATTCGCCGAGCAAACTTACGGTATTTTTTTCAGTCCGGTCAGAAAACTTATTCCGATGTTGGAGACACTGGTATCTGTTTCTGTATATGTATTAAGATGCGCTGTTCACGTACAACAAATTAAAAGAAAAATTTTAACATACATGTAACATACGCCTGGATGCAATATATACTTTATAATAGCAGAATAAGATAGGTGGGATCTTGTTATAAAACGAAGATCAATATTCTGCTCAGAATGATGTATTATGTATTCTTGTTGCAGAGTCATCCATTTTCAGCAGCATGAGTTAATATATACTTTTCTACTTCTACGAGCCGTTTACTTTCAGGACGTTCGCCATCATAGCCTTACACAACTTCCTGTCCTTCGTAACTCTTAATAAATTTTCTCTTTTTGTTAAATCTTCTAAACCTGGTTCCGCCATCAATTTACTCAAGCTCGCTAGGTAAGCTATGTGATATTTTTCTCTGTTCCCCTGGCCTTCAATCCTTCTTGTGGTTATCAGATTTTCTTGACACTCTTTCCTCAGTATGTGCTCTAGAAATTCCAACAGTCCATTTATGATGTTAAGTATAAGTGTTTTTTTGTTTCCATTTCGTCGCTGTTCAGATGCTAGGGGCATTGTATTCTCAGCATCCTTCGGTAGAACCATATTTCTGTTCCTTCAATATTCTTCTTCATCCGCGAAAAAATTGTTCAGCATTCACTGCCATATTGAAGGGCGGGTTCAGAGCTTTTGTTTATAATGAAATTTTTCTGTTTCTTAATACTGTGTTTAGCATTTGGAAGGCATCTTTCGCTATCCCAATGTGCTTTCGGATTCCAGTGTCTTCTTTTAAAACACTTCCCAGATATTTAAATTGTTATTATTGCTTGATGATGGTCTCAAATT
>OZ038496.1:73266048-73271048 GCA_964036315.1 Acanthosepion esculentum
TACACCAACCTCCTATCTATCTACCTACCTATCTATCTAGCTACCTACCTACCTACCTACCTATCTACCTACCTACCTACCTATTTATCTATCTACCTACATATTTATCTATCTATCTACCTACATATTTATCTATCTATCTATCTATCTACATATTTATCTATCTATCTATCTACCTACATATCTATCTACCTACATATCTACCTACCTACATATCTACCTACCTACATATCTACCTACCTACATATCTATCTACCTACATATCTATCTACCTACATATCTATCTACCTACATATCTATCTACCTACATATCTATCTACCTACATATCTATCTACCTACATATCTATCTACCTACATATCTATCTATCTACATATCTATCTACCTACATATCTATCTACCTACATATCTACCTACCTACATATCTATCTACCTACATATCTATCTACCTACATATCTATCTACCTACATATCTATCTACCTACATATCTATCTACCTACATATCTATCTACCTACATACCTATCTACCTACATACCTATCTACCTACATACCTATCTACCTACATAGATATCTACCTACATACCTATCTACCTACATATCTATCTATCTTCAAGTATCAGTAGAAAGCATGGTCTGGAATTTGAATGTGAGTAATGATGCTAACAAGGTGAGATGCAAGTGTCCCTTAGACCTCCACTAATTCTATGACACGAGCATCCCCGAATCTATGATACTCCCCTAGCATGAAGCAATGATACGCCACCCACTTTACTACATCTGAATTTTCATGCGATAGTATTCATATAATGCACAATAATGAATCATATAAAATATAGGTGAACAATTCAACAAGAAAAATTGAAAATAAACACAATGTATATAAATGAAAATTAAATACATGTCATAACCGGCCATCCTAGCTTAAATAAATCAACAATGTTTTACGGAAATTTTTAATATCAGCTTGAGAGTTTACTTGTTAAAAAGTTGAAGAATTTTAACACATTCAACATTATGGTTAAAAGAATAGTGAATTATAAAAAAAGTATTTTTAGAGGCTTACCATGAGCAAAACAATTTCACGGATTTGGATAAAAAAATGAATGCAGAATTACGTCAAAATCTGCGATACTTTTTCATCCTTTAATAATCAGGTGTGCTTAGTTTAATTTGTAACGTATTTATTATAGGGAGAAAAAAACAAAACAAATGTTGATAAGATTGCTAGGGTTACAAAGCTCTGCTCGACAACCCCGACCAGGCTTCCCCTCCCCGGTCGATGGGTTCGGAGCTAGTACACGCTGATTTCACCTACCATGAATCCAGCATAAAATTCAGAATGTAGGAATCATAAAATCCTAAGCCCTTTAAATGTCTTGTTGTGATAACCAGTTATAATGGATTTATTCTAGGAGATAATGAAATTGAACACATGATATTTGGCTCTAGGCATATTTTTCTACAGATAATTATGTCACATTTCAAATCAGATGTACATTGGAAGTAAAAGCTTTCACGTGAATATCCTCACATATATAATGGTTTCATTATGGTGAACAAAGTAATAATGAATGTTGTTACATAATGCGTAGGCTATCGCAAATTGACAAAACCTACCGTACTGGTCAGAACTATGACTACCGGAACTGAATTGTGTTTGGTTGAAACTCGTGACATTCAGAAATTGATAGATCGCCTTAGTTTATTTTTTTTTCTTCTGAAAAACACACAAAAACAGACAGTACAGTGAAAGTTATAGAAGACACCTCGCCACTCCCAGTGGGACTAGACAGAGAAAAGCTTCCAGATATTTATACAATTCAGGATCGACCTGTTGAGATCCGTATTCTCTACCTTGCCTTCCCTATTTCTCCAAGAAACAATGTCACTACTGTCTTTCTTGCGTTAATTTTAACCCCTTCAGGAAAAAAAATCTAAGCATAGTGCAACCTGTCACCGAAAATGCATGATTTTTAAACTCTTAAAAAGAAATAAAAAATACCTGTGTATTGTGCGACACTCTTTTCGTAGAAACTGAGCAGAAAAATCTCGCATTGTACTCAGATAGTGATTTTCCAAGCGTAGCATCTATGTGGCACAAAGACGAAAGGCGGGTGGCAGCCAGTAAGGACCGAACTCACTCGTAATTATTCTAGCCAGACAAGATTGCTAACCATTACACCACCTCGAGGTGCCCAAACTGTACTTAGATATATGCGGTAACTAAATCGGCAGTTCATATAAATAAACGAGAGAATAATGATAAAATTGTGTCTTTCCATAATAGCAAAAACGAAAACTGAAAAGATTGGAAGTAATTATTTGAAAGTGATATATAGTATTTAATGAACTTGAGATGTCCAATTACCCAAAAACAGTTTTAATAAAAACAAATAATAGATTGGAACATATTGAAACGGTTATTCTTATCATTTCCGATAGTAATAAAGGTAAAGGTTCATTTCTAACAGTGTGATCATTGCCAAACTGAAGAGAATGCGATGATTTCAGACATTGATTTTAAAAGTAAGTGGAGATTCCCTATTTAAAACTCTAACAGTATACACTATTAATTGGACCCACTTAACTCATTTTAGCTTTGTGTTTCGCTCAAGGGGAATAAATAACAGAAAGTCTTACAAAAGCAATATCAAATATATGTTTATATATCATCCTTATTGCTTAAAAATCCTTACTAAATTTGGCGTATTTATCTATTTCTGACTGACTATATATATATATATATATATATATATATATATATATATGTGTGTGTGTGTGTGTGTATGTATGTATGTATGTATGTATGTATGTATGCATACATACATACATACATACATACATACATACATACATCCATATATATTATATTATATTATGCTAATGGATGGCGACTCAGATTGAGGAATTGGATAGCTGAGTTCGAATTCCAGTCGGATCATTTATATTCACTCACGTGTTAATGCTCTTGGCAATGGTATCAATCCTCTTCTTCTCCACTCAGCTATGTGTAAATAGCAGGATAGATTGGGTTCATGGGGGGGGGGCAACCGGACTAGGAGATAGAAACCGGCCTAGAGAGCGTTGGCTCCGTCAGGCTATCTTTCCCAGGAAACACCACTTCACGGCTGCAGATGCCCCTACAGCCCTGATGAGCCACGGGATTCGCGATATTATATATATATATATATATATGAAAGTTTCGTTGAAAACGACTGACAAGGTGTTGTGGTTAAGATTTATTTTATATAATTTCTAATGTGTTCGTATATTTTTTCTTTGCAGGGCATAAATTAAATAGAAATGATTTATTTTTCTCCGAATGTTTTTGAAGCGCTTTCGGCTACACTTTTAAACTTTATCAAGTGTATGTGTGTGTGTGTGTGTGTGTATATATATATATATTGCGGAGTGATGTCATACATGGTGCAACACTCGTTCAAAGACATCTAAACTGTCAACTCTATACAATTGCTTTCTCAGATCAATGGTTAAAAATGGGTTTGGGCGAATGAAACCTGTAGTTCAAGGGGGGGAGTGTCCTATTTTTTCGATCTTCGAGAACTGGCTTTCTGAATCATTAAGGGACAACTATACCGAATATCAGAAGCCGCATTACATAGGTACTTTCAGCAGCAGTGATAGCTAAAATGCATAGCAGATTTAACATAGAAATATAATAACATAATATGTTGACGTTAAACTGTTCTTGAAGCAAAGTTTTAGGTAAGAAACGCCTTTACCGCAATACTGGGGAGAGCACTAACAATTACTGGACATTACAGAACGATTTTCCTGAAAAAACATTGTTTATAATAAGAAGATTTTATGAATTTCAACCGAAAGTAGCAACGTCTTCTCGGTTACTGGATGCCAAATGATTCCATATTTGGAAATTGTAATATTACTATGAAAACGCACGCACACACACGCACAAAGACACTCACACGCACACACTCACAAACACACGAGCGCCTGCACACACACACACAGATACTCACTCACTCACTCACTCCCCCTCTCTCTGTCTCACACACAGACACAGACACACACTCAATGACTCACTCACTCTCACACACTTGCGCGCGCCTACACACACTCACTCACATTCTCATTCTCTCTCTATCACTCTCTCAAATACACACACACATACAAACACGCACGCAGGCACGTTCCCCCTCTCCATATATGTATGTAAGCGTAGGCCCGAAAATGGAGAATATAATCAGTGGACACATTTCAATTTCGCATTAATAACCATTAGAAATGCAGGAGTTCACCTCTTCTAAGAGGTCAGATCATGGATCATTCCCCGTTGTCATTTCCAGGGAACAGGGAATTAAGTACAACCTCTTACATATCATTGCCAGTGGAGATTACACCAGATAACTAGACACTGTTCCGAAAAATACCATGGGGTATCTAGCTTGATATCTCGATAACCTTGTTCCTGGATGATTGGATTTTATTTCATCTATCTATGAATGTATCTAGAAGCGAATACAGTTATATATTTCATATGAAAACCTGGTTCGCACCCAGGTAAAAGTGAAGATGTATATTGATTTTCTTTTATTTAATGTGAGTACAAATTATTCGATGTGAAAACTTATTGAAACAAATTCCCGATCCACGGAGCCGTTAACACAATGCGTATTTGACTTTCGTATACACCGGCGGTGAACAATTGCAATATCAGTGGCGAAAGTTGTGTGTTAAAAACACTCTTCCCCATTCGAACATTAGCCCCGGGGAAATAAGGTAGGAATTAATTTTCGGCGACACGCTATCTTTGCAATTTTTAAGTCACACACAAAACTCTCTCTCTCTCACACACACACACACATTATCACTTGAAACGTTCTGTCTATTTATTAAACAGTATATTTCTCCAGTAAAGAGGGGGCACAGGGAGTTAAGACATTGCCATCGTGTATTAAATAATGAACTTCTATCATCAAAAACTTTTCATAGTATTAGAATAGTTTCATCAAAATTT
>OZ038496.1:73273548-73291048 GCA_964036315.1 Acanthosepion esculentum
ATTTAAGAGTGCATTTTTTTACTTGTATGGCAATTTGACAATTTGTTTTTGTAGGAGTTTATCAGTCAATGTGGCATGAACTAAAGTGTTCAATAAATAGAGTAATGCCTCAGGTGTTATCCAGAAAATTTGCTCGTCGGATCAGTTCTTTTATATCAAATATGATGTCCAATTCAATTTATATTACAATGAATCATTCATACAAAAATAGATTAGTAAAGTTAATGATACAAAATGGCGAAATCCCATCGCTAACAAAATTTTCTTTTCTTTATAAATTTTAAAGACAAGGATATAACATTCTTCAAGTGATTTGTAGGTTAATGCACCTTTAAAATTTTGTCAGCTAAGGGATTTCGCCATTTTATATCATTAAATTTATTAATCTACTTTTTGTATGAATGATTCATTGTAATATATATATATATATATATATATATATATGCCGGTCCGTGACATTCTAAAATAGCCATACATTGACCGATCGAAGACAAAGTTTGGAGCGAAGTGTAAACAGGTAAGGTGGTACAAAGTACAACTAGTTTTACTAGGACGCGTAGCTTCTTACAATAAGTTTTCATCATTTTTTTTGAAAAATTAAAAGTGTTATTATTTAACATCAATCAGTTATGTGCCATGCAACATACACGCTTAGGCGATCATGTATCTTTCGATACATGAATTTCGAGGCAGATATTTTTGAGGCAGTAATTTGCCGTAACTTTCTGCGGCAGACCAGTTGCCATCCAAGGATATAGAACCCAGTCTGCTCTGCTATTTACCGGTAGATTTAGGGAGAGGAAGAAGATTCATACCTTTCCCAAGGGCATTAGAACGTAAGTGAATATAATGGATTCGACTGGAATTTGAACTCGGCTACTCCGATTCCTCAATCCGTGCCTCCATCCATTACTCCACCGTGCCTCCGAGGAGGCACGTTGGAGTAATAGATCCCCTTCTTCTTCTTCTCCCAGATATGGTTAAATAGCAGAACAGGCCGGGTTCTTTAACCTTGGATGGCAACTGGTCTGCCGCAGAAAGAAATGGCAACAAATTGCGGGTAAAAACAACAAAAAAAAAAACTGCCTCGTCAATCATGTATCAAAAGATACAGGATCGCGTAAGCATGTATCACGCCTGACACATAAATGACTGCTTATTTAACATACAAAATGCTCCCACGATTTTAAAAACAATTTAATGATTAAAATAAATACTTATTTAATAAAAATGCGATATTGTTTCTTGCATATCTTTTCTTTAAATTTTTACATTTCTTCGATTGGTTTGCGAAATTGAAAGAAATGTAGAGCCTGTAAATCTCGCCCAAAATTGTTAGCGATAACTTCAAAAATATAACGGGACGATTTCAACACAAGGTGGCGTGTTGCCAAAAAATTCTTGTTGAATGTAAAGTATAGTTATGAATAAATCTTCGACTAACTCTTGAAACTAGTTTTCCTTGGAGAAAAAATTGCCATGAAAGCATTTTGCACCGGCAGTAAACGGTTATAAGCGGTTGGTGCAAGGTCAGCTGAATATTGTGGGCGGGGTAGGACAAACCAACTGAATTCCAAACTTTTTTTTTCCCTTTCTTGTTCTGCTGTATGCAGCCATGACATGACATGACATGGAGAATGTAAACATATTTTCCTGCTAATGACGTAGGATGTTTTACAATAAAACATTTAAGGATACATTGCAGCTGCTGCATATATCAATGTCCATTTTTTTTTATTTCATAGCGTTTTAAGAATTCTAAAGGAATAACACTCCGACGATCCCACCATACGCACAAAAATACTTCTAATTTTACTTTTAAACACGCGTTAATATATATTTAAGAAACGAATTTTTAGGATGATATATTTGTTATGACAGTTCTTACGAAATAAAATTACATATGACTCATACTAATATATGTAAAAACATTTCCCCATTCACACATTCCATAAAAACACAAAAGGACCACCTTAGAGAATGCTTATGTAATAATAATTATTCGGATACATTGATTTCGCAACCATCACATTATCATGCCGTATAATTTGTCATTTATCTGATAATAATTCAATTAAATAGCAAATCACCAATCAATATCACATGAAATCCGACAGATCCCTACACATGACAGAAAATACTATATCACATAACCAGTATGAATGGACTACGATTGCGAGAAGAATTAAATTTAAAAACAAACAAATAAGATCTGAAGAAATTTTGTATTGAACTTATTGAAGATGTTTCATAAATAAACACATAAGCGAATTACACGATAATATGAACTGTCATGTGATAAATTTGAAAATAGCACAAAAAAGTCTTTGATAATAGCATTTGAATGTTGAAAATAATTAGACATCGGAACATTTATGTACTGAAAAAAAGAAAAAAAATATTGTAAAAAAAAAAAAAAAGATAAAATTATCGTTAAGAAAGAATATTTCGTTGACACTACATAAATAAAATATTGCTGACCCAATATGTCCAAAAAAACAAACACACACGTATATATATATATATATATATATATATATATATATATGTATGTATGTTTGTGTGTGTGTATGTAGATTTGTGCATTTAGGCAGCATATTTTTATCCAAAGAGGTTTGGTTATATAATTTAGACATTCTATGTCAGGTTTATTTTTCCTTTAATTCTGTCAAGTTTATGGACCAATTTCTTAGTAGCCGCAGAAAATTCATTAAAAAAAAATACTAATATTTTCTTTCAAATAATTATAGATGAAGCTGAAAATACTTGCGAAAATAAAATCTTTTGAAAGAAAATTTTCGTATTTTTAAAAATCAATTTTCTACGGCTAACAAGAAATTGATTCGTGTACTCGAAAGGATTAAAGCAAAAATAAACATAGTATGTTTAAATTATTTAACCAAACCTGTTTGAATATATATATATATATATATATATATATATATATATATATATATATATGAAGAGAAAGAACAGCTAGTTAAGAATCCACAGTTCTTTAGCATTTAATTTTTTTTTTAAAGTGCTCGATACAACGTAGAGTATAATATTTTTATTTTAAAAATATTTTACATCGCGACACGAAAATTTCTTTAAATTTGTTCCATTATCAAGAGATGTTGGGTAACTTTTGATAAAAAAAGATTTACATGTAATCATCTTCATAAATCATTTTCATTAAAAATACCTATAATTACCTGATAATGTAACAATTTAAAGTTGGGAAACATAGAAATTTCCGTGACGTGATGTAGAATATTTAAAAAAAATATTACTATCAACATATATATATATATATATATATATATATATATAGGCTCCTGAAAAATTAATTTCGGTTGAGCTCTTTGGTTTGAGGTGTGAGTTTGTAAACAGTGACTATTTAAGCTAATATTGTCATGCTCTTCGGGAGAATTGAGTCACTGTCAGTCACTGTGTGTTTATCTAAATCTAAAAATAAACACGCTAAAATTCACCTTCATCCCTGCCGTGAGCCGACGGCTTAGTGATAGAAGTTCCGACTGACGCCAATTCAGTTGAGTTTCGATCCTAGCTAGAGGCAACCGGACGTCTAGCCACACTGATGAGCTGTGAAACAGCGAAACAGTCTGTCTGTGGATGACAATATATATATAATAGGACAAAGAACAAAGGAAATGTTTTACAAACTAACATATTTGACTTTTATTAAATCTTCAGCAGTGAATTAGACATCAAGAAAAAGAAGAAATAAATTCTTATATTTTTGCTTTTGTATTGATTTGATTTTCATTTTTGCGTCATGTTTCCCGTGAATTCGATTTGTTAATTAAACGTAAATATAATTTGTGGCATTCCGAATTCAAGGAAGTACACTTGACGCGTCCACTCGAATTTTTAAAAAATTAACGGATTTCAAGCCTATGGGAAAAGCTATAAATCTTGCTTTATGCATGGGTATTTACTCAAGTCTCCCCACTGAGACGGGATGCGACACAAGTTCAGTTCTTTAATGTGGGCTACCCGAGCGCGTACACTCGGGTCACTGTCAAAATATTGGTCAATTTTTCCCCATACCTCGCTTTCGTGGGATTGGGCACAAAGCTTGTCTTAGCTGGTCATGGCTACGGAATAGATACTACAATATGCTTATAGAATCTAAACGTGAATCTCTTTATGTATGTAAGTATATAATAATTCTAATTAGTCTATGTGGGATTCAGATGATAATGTATACTCGTAAGTATGTGTGCTTGTATGTACAGTGTAACCCGGATATAAGAGACCTGGATATAAGCGACCCTGGTATAAGAGAAACCCGAATATAAGAGAGATTTTTCTCTGGTCCCAAATTAGAGCCTGTGTTAATGTATATACAATAGACGAAACCCTGATATAAGAGACTTCTTCTCCAGTCCCGACAACTCTCTTATATCCGGGTTACACTGTATGTATGTATGTCTATCTGATATGCTTGCTTTTCGCATGTTGATTTGGGAACGTTTTACCTGCACACTGTTCGTTTTGATAAGCATAAGTTAGATTCTTTAAGAATGGATTCAATGAGGGTTAGTAATGTAATATAATATAATGCATTTGAAGTGTGTTTATAGTTGGCAATATTGTAGGATATACAAGTACTTTCGTTGTAATGATTGATGGTATGTTTTAATTAGAGTGGCATTTGTAAAATCAAATTTGTCACCAGTTCTGTTCCTGTGTATTATTAGAGAATTTGAATGTTTGCCTAAACATAAATTTTGTTTTATGCTCTTAGATATGGGATTTCAAGTTTTGTGATCTCTCTGACATACATGCTTTTACAGCGTTAAAGATTTATTTGGTAAGTACCAGCATCTGAAATGGTGTTGGATTTATTTTTTCGCCTAATGATATTTCTGATTTTCTTAGACAAATATCCCCCTATTATGGATAATTAATGTATTTACAAGTTTGCTACAAATTAATGAATTAGAACTTTGCTACAAAGAGTGCTAGAGGTTAGAATTGTGTATTTTGTGCTATTCTTCTTAGAAGCGCTGTCGTGGGTGTCTAGATTTTGGGACTTGTGGATTTCTAAGCTCGTTTATTAGCAGAGATATGAAATCATATTGGTAGCGTAGAAGTCAATTTTCTCAGTGTGTTTCTTTTCTTCACATAGGTATTCTGGACTACATATGCTAAACGCTCTCGGGTAGAATCCTATAACTAATCCTAATTTTATTTTTTAATTGGGGTGGGATAAAAAATACTAAGATAGTTTTTGTTAGTGGATTAACTATAAACTCTAAAATTTAATTTGTTATCGTTACTTATTAATAAGATGTCGAGCAAAGGTAGACATTTATTTATTTATGTATGTATGTATATGACTCCCATTCATCCTTGCACCGAATATTGCTACCAGATTTTCTTTCTAGAGCTTCTGATCTGTACTTAAAGATTATTGATGAAATCCAAAGAAGAATCTGAACTGTCATCGATCCTGATCATTCATCTCGAGTTCAAGTATTTTCCCACCGTCTTAAAGTAGCTTCCCTTTGCATTTTCTATAAATAATTTCATTGAAATTGTCTATATTTCTGAGATGCGGTATTATGTACACTATTTACGTTATCCGGACTATTGTCCTCAACTGTCGTCATATTTATCACAACGTTTCGGCCGTTGTACGCTTCGGCCTTCTTCAGGTGGTTAGAATGTCGAACTGAACCCTTTATTTCGCTCACTGGTGTAGACTGTTCTAGTTCCACGTGCCATGTTTAATGGATGTCAGTTATCAGTTATAAAGGCATTTGTCAGATTCATACCTGGCTAAGGCAGTGGAGAACTTTCAGAGGGAAATTAACAGGAAATAACTGATAACTGACATCCAGTAAACATGGCACGTGGAACTAGAACAGTCTACCCCAGTGAGCGAAATAAAGGGTTCAGTTCGACATTACAACTACCTGAAAAAGGCCGGAGCGTACAACGGCCGAAACGTTGTAATAAATATGGCGACAAAGATGAGGACAATAGTCCGAATAATGTAAATAATATTCATTGTAATTGTTCTGATAATTATACGTGCTTAATACATGTACAAGATTGACAGCTTGATCTCAGCCTTTGATAAAACTACTAACTTCTTTTTCTCTCGCACATCTCGTGTGTGGAACTCACTTCCGACCACTTGCTTCCCAGACAAATTTGATTTTCAAAAATTGAAATTTAATGTCTATCACTGTCCTCTTATTTCCGGCCCTTTTATTGTTTCCCCTCCTTAACAATGTTTTTTTTTCTCATATAAATTCACTCTCGGTAATCCCTCATTTCTGAGTAGTTTTATTACCTTGCTTTGTGTGAAATCTTCATATATATATATATATATATATATATATATATTATCCCTCCCTGATAGCACGAATCGTAGTTTTATGCAAAATGCAGTCTTTAGGACTGGCTGTTAAGTAATTTGAATTTTAAAAATATCTGTTTATCGCAGTCTTGGCACAGTAATATATTACAGGCTTTAACTGGGATTACAGTTATTTAACTTAAAAAAATTTATATTTGTTATTTAAAATAAACAGAATTTTTATATATGCGTAAAATAACAATAACGTATTTAAACAGCTATTTTTTATGTCTTCATATTAAATATAAAATATAATTTTTCAAATGAAAAATCTGTAATCGCAATATTATATATAATTGCACCAACAGTGGGATAAACCGATTTATTTTTAAAAATTAAAATCGTATAACGTTCAGCAACTGAAGATTGCGCTGTGCTTGAAACTCCGAGTCGTGATATAGTTGAGGGATAATAAGTATTTAGTTATTAATATATACTTAATAACTCTGTTGTATTATATCGAGCACTGTTTTACTACAAAGTAACACGACGGATGAGACTTCCTAAACAATTCCTGCTATAAATCACTATATGTGCGATATATATATATATATATATATATATATATATATATATATATATATAAACATTTTATTTTTTAATCTAAGTTAGTTTTATTATTTCAATAATTATTTTACTTTATACTCGTAATTGAGTAGTCACTCAGTTTATTTTAAACAGTTTGTATTTCCTCTATCTGCCTGCACACTCGAGAAAACGTATTAAAATATGTGCACTCCAGCAGGATTTGAACCTGCGCACCCCAACCTCACCTTTGCAAAGTAAACCACCGGTGTGCTTTGACCTTTCGGCTAGGAAGATTTTCACAAAAAAAAAAAAATCTATTATTTCTTTAGAAATTGTTTCGTTTACGTTTCGGGTACAAAACTGAACAAATATACCTTTCAAGAAAATCTGTAAAATGAGTGAATGTGCTATAAAACAAATAGAACTTTCCTTAGGTTGTGAAGCTCTTTGTGGCCGAGCGGTGAAAGCACGTCGGATAAAACTTCCTAAATACTTTTCTTGTTATAAATTACCGATCTGCCTAATAAAATATTCAAATAGTTGGTACATATCTATATTCGCTCTCTCTTTTCATAGCGCATGCTCAGACGAGGTATAGTCATTCGTTCCGTTATTTGAAACCGTCAGTTTATTTTTTCCATTAAATTAACAAGAAGGAATTTCCATTCGGATAGCTTCTTCCCAGGAAGCGCTACATTGTGCCCCTCTCCATATCGAGAGGATGCTACAATATTAACCACTTCAACCGTTTTCTTAGTACAAATCCTCATAGTCCATACTTATCTACTCTTCTTACGTGCTTCATTAACACCCTCTACACTGAGTGGCTCCTGGGTGAACAATTTCCGCGTAGTATTGCATCAGGTAGTATCAAATATATGCTTCGTTAAATAATTGAAGAGATATAAGCAGAATTAACCACGCATTTTTGAAGAAAGGATAATCTCGAAACTAATTCATTGATTGTTTTTTTTTTTTCACGGTTTATCAATCCTTTTCAGGTTATTTAAAGTTATAAAATGTTTTTATTGCAAATGTATTGTATTTTTATTTTTTTTAAAATAATAATGATTTTGTGATAAGAGCTTTACTAATTAACCAATAGCTGGAAGGAGGAGAAATAAATATATACCTTTCCCTATGGTATTTAGTGAATATAAAAAAAAACACCCTGAAATTGTAACTACGCTCACCGAGTAAGTATCCCAAACCATTATCGCTTATACTACCCGCACATCCAACTTATAGCACCGGGTATTCCAAGTAGTTACCCATCTAGATACTGACCAAGTTCGACGTTGATTAACTTTGGTAATGATACGGAAACCAATGTTTCAACGTGATGTGGCCAACATAGAAGTTGCTCCCAGTGTGAAAATCACGCAAAACATCTTCCGCTGGACATGTAGGTAGCGTTACGGTTATCGACGCGAAAAAATGAAATTAAGAGACCGAGTTTAAATTCCTGTCGTTTCTATTTCATTTATTTCACGCTAATCCTATTGGAAAAGACATGACTTTCTGTTACTTCAACGATATGTTATACAAGAGGACCGACTAGCTCACCTTGCCTTGGGCGGTAGACAATGATAGATATCGATGTACATGTCATGATTTCGTCTGGCATGCACACAGGATAACGTGTAGAAGTTAAGACCTCCTTTTTGAGTTACGTGATCACGGCTGCTCAATCCAAAATTGCGACCGTGATATCGTGACTCAAAAGTATATCTTAAAACATATTTAAAGGCCGAATGGTTATTACATTTAATTTTCTTCGATGAAACTCGTGTTCGAATTTCGTTACACTCGATTTGTCAGGTAGCTGACGTTTTGATGCTACTGACCAGATCACATCGAAAGTGCCTTAAAATATATACTAGGGTTTACACTAGTGAGTGAAATTGGATACACTGAACTGTTTTAGGCCGTTGATGCGTGTACTAGTATGAAGTCACAAGTTGTTGTGATAAGGACTCAGTGGACTGGAATAATTCAAACAATAGATAGCGTTAGATGACGCACTGTTTCTCAGAAACTGTAACTAAGGTCTGCTCAACATAGTTGCAGTATAAATCAAAACTGGATTCTCTGGATGTTTAACAAGCAGGCGTTTGCAAAGGTTATTTTCTAGCTACGCTACAAGACACGTGTGCTCGTGGACGTGTAGCCACCAATGATATATATATATATATATATATATATATATATATATATATGTGTGTGTGTGTGTATAAATGTATTTATTTCGTTGAAAACAACAGCCAACAAGGAAAGCGTAACTATAACATTCAGAAATAATCTTGCTCTGGGACAAATAACGAAAGCTAAGAACGAAACCCAACATACAAATAATGAAATCCCCAAAAACATATTGCAGTACTAAAAAAACACTTTAACCGAAACTGAATATAATGAAGCACAATACCACATCAATATAAGTATTAATAAGGATGAACTTGACCAGCGACAAATATTTACAAAATAGCTGTGCAACCTTTACCAAGGAAATATTCTACTTCTCAACAATCACGATAAATACATAAACCTATCAACTCACATATTAACGGATGATCAAAAGGAATTTTTAAATCTAGAACCAAATTGCCATCTCCAACCGAAAATTCAACCTTCTCAAAAAGAAGACTGAAATTGAAATCTTACATCAGTTATTATGTCACCTGGAAAAGGACAAATTGTTAAGACTCCATCCCAACCTCAAATATCATCTCAAGGTAGAATCTCTAAAAGATTATATTCCACGTAATAGAAACAAGAACATTCCAACAAAACTCAAAATTGCTGCTACAGAATTAAAAAACAACCCTAATGTAATCATCAGAAAAGCTGATAAATCCAATATTTACGTAATTTTGGATAAATTGGATTATCACAAAAAACTTCAGCATGTTATTGATGATCGTTCTAAATTTACTAAATTGAATAAGAACACCACTGAATCCCAAAATAAATATGTTAATAAACTTATAATATCCAACAATGCTGTTTCAGGATCCTTAAAAATAAACAAAATTATTGGAGATTACCAACCTGGCTACTTATACGGTAATGTTAAAATACACAAACCGGGATACCCATTACGACGTATTATTTCTCAAATTCCAACATGCATATTCCAACTATCAAAATTTCTCAGTGATATTATTACCCCATATCTCCCTACTAACTATAGCATTAAATCTACCCAGGAATTCCTCCAAATACTTAAAAGAACAAAATTAAAAACGAACCACGGCATTCTTGCGTCACTTGATGTAGAGAATTTATTTATTAATGTTCCCGTCTCCGAAACTATTGATATTATCATCAATTCGGTGTATACAAATAATTTAATTCCACCTTTATGTATCCAACCCAATATTTTAAGAAAACTATTGCTCGCTTGCACCACTAGAGTTCCCTTTTATAGCCAGAATGGTACTATTTACACACAAACTGATGAAGTAAGTATGGGAAATCCTCTCGAGCCGTGCTTCTCCAATTATTATATGTCCTGTGTTGAAAACAAGGTTTTTACTAAAGTTATTAAACCTGAAATATATGTTCGTTATGTAGACGATATATATTTTTTTTTATTTTGCCTGAAAACAAGAAATAGAAAATCTGAAAGCCACATTTCTACAAAATTCTGTCCTAAATTTTACTTATGAAATTAGTGAAAAAAAATAAACTTCCTTTCTTAGATGTTCTCGTCGATTTTAGTAATAATAATTTTATATCTTGTGTTTATAAAAAAAGACAACTAGTAAAGTCTCTTGCCATCTTAATTTCTCTAGTGAATGCCCTCTTATATATAAAATAGGTGTTATTAAAAATTTCCACACGAGAGCGCACGAGAACTCATCCTCTCGCACGCTTTTCTTTAAAGAATTAAAAAAATAAAACAAACGCTGATTAATAACGGATTTCCTAGTCAATTGTTGGATTTCTAAATTAGGCGTTTCTTGTCTAAGGTAGTTAATAGAAACGGCGAGAATAGAAACAAACAATAATATTAACAATTTTATAAAAATCAGATGAACGAAAATCATAAACAGCATGAACATTATAAAAAAGAAGACAATAGCAAAAGAAATTAGATTAATTTTTATTATAAAAAATTTAAAACCTCTAACCTTACCTCCTAGAACAAAATTAAATAGGGAAAATATTATTTACGAATTTAAATGCCCATTAAGGAATTGTATTCCTGATTAATCAAAATTCGTAAATAATTATATAGTCCACACTACAACATGTTTGACAGGCAGACTAACTTTACACCTTTCTGACAATAGCTCAATTAGATCTCATTTCAATATTCATGGAGACCTACAGGACATTATTCGGAACATACTTGTCGACAACACTAATATAATAGCATCATCTACATGAAATAAAAGGCTAAAAATAACGGAAGCTTTAATAATAAAAACAAACATACCAATACTTAATAATATTAACTTTGAACATGGACAAATCTTGACCGTGCTTTGAAACAAAAAAAAAATGAAAACATTTTATTAAACATATAAACAAAAAACTATTTCTAATTTTAACAGTTAAAATATAATCCTTGAAAATGGCTAAATGTATAGGCGAAAGCGCTCGGATAAAAAGAACATTCGGACAGTTTTTATATTTATATTATTTATCATCCGATAAGAAAAAATATTAGATTGCACGAGAAATTGTATAAAATACTAAATAAAAACACCTCTGTCTGTCGTTTTCAATGGAATGTGCATGAAAGATTGCTACCCACACACACACACACATATATAAACGTGATTTTTAGTGGTTAGATGTGTTTATACCCTTCCAAATACACACACACTAATATTTCCTATCAAATGCTAAATAAGTTTTCAATTTATACTACTCTTTTTCTTATTTTAATTTTTCGAAGATCTACTCAAATAAGTTGTTCAGTTTGAAAATGCAAAAAGTATATTTTTTCTTTATTTTTATCGGGCTTAAGATGATTTTGACAAGCAGTCTTTATATATATATATATATATATATATATATATATATATATATATATATATATATATATATGTATATGTATAGGCATCTCCTTGTAGATGCATATGTCGTATATATCCTCAGAAATAATCGTCCGATCGCTTGTAGATTAAATATACTTTTCTACCACCTCAGCTGTCAATCACTCTAGATTTCTTTTTGTGACAAAGAAAATATTTTCTTTTGTGTGTCAACATTCATGTTGTACTGCAAATATCCAGTACATGCACCATTAGAGTCTAAAATTACAGCTACATTGACACATTAAATGGCGTCTAACATGACAGATAAATTGTATCTGTCCATCAAAAAGAGAATATATGGCATCTCTTATGCTGGCGATTATCTGCAATGTACTTTTCTTTTCTTTCACTTCTTGTTTACAGTGTGAACTAAAATGCGATGATCGCTTTCAATCGGCAAGTACGATACTTGTTTCGTGCAGTATTTTGAGCTTTAAATTCAACAAAATTTTAATGAAATCTCACAACATGTTTGACGTTTATATTGTACAGTTATTCAAAAATAAAATACACTCGGAAGCAAGGCCTCTGATCGTGAGACTGGAAGTCTTCAGGAGCGTGGAAGCACCTCTCAATTGCTGTTTTTCCCAGGTCCATCCTGACCCGGGATGATAGCAGCTTTCAAGGTCTCTGCTATGGGAAAATAGTGAACTTCAAAATAAATGAAAAGACTACGAAAGTATAGAAATACATTTTTATTGTAAAAATAATAGCAGTACCTTAGACAAAATTATGAACAATTTATAGTACTTCCTCTGTTCCGAAAGAGTTGTTCCATAGCCGGAAATCTCATGTGGAATATACTCATTCTTAGTCGAAGTGTTTGCCGTTTACATTAACAGGTTAGCATTGATGTTCGTCAAGTATTTATATTAGCTTATTCAGGTAGAATATTTTGAAGCGCAAATTATATCACTTTTTCACCACATTAAAATTTTTTTTTCAGACCACCCGCTGGCAAGAGATTATGATGGGAGAAGAGAAGCCAATTGGCAGAAATGCTAAACGAAATTGCAAGAAGCACGAATCGACAAATAATGAACGTAGTGCCATGTTGCAAGCACTGCTAGAAAGATCCACAGATCGTGTCCTGAAGCTTGGTGCAATAAAACAGGTTGCAGATGAATTAAACGTAGCTGCAGAACGTCTGGGTTTGCAAATTGAATTAGTTTGCCAGCCTCCAAATAGTCCCGATCTCAATGTCCTTGATCTGGGTTATTTTAATGCAATTCAATCAATTCAGCACTAGCAAGCTCCAAATAATGTTCCCCATCTCATTGAAGCAGTGGAAGAAAGCTTCAATAAACTTCAGAAGTCGAAGCTTGCCAATACTTTTCTGTTTGCAGTTAGCAATGGAACAAGTTATTTTAGTTGACGGCGATAACAACTATAAACTCCGGCATATGTCTAAAGAGAAGCTTGAAAGAGAAGGAAAACTTGAAGTATACATTTCTATTTCGGAAGAGTTGCAACAAAATCTGCTTTTGTTAAAGTAAACCTTCCCCAGTTATTTTTGTTATTAATTTAACTGTTTTCTTTATATCAGTTTCAATATATTTCACACTTATTTATATGACAATTCACTAATATTACTCATTTACTGTTGAGTATGGGAATAAATGATATTTTTGTTCCTTTTGGTGTTTTTTTCTATCTACTGGAACAATGATTTTGGAACAACATGAAAATCTTTTTGGTACAACTATTTCGGAACGGAGGGAGTATAATTACCAACAATACCGATTTATAGTATAAAAACACAAATCCATTTCATAGCAAAATGGAAAAACAATGCATTTCATCTGTAGTCGAAGGCATAGCATTTTGTTCAAAATATATTTAATTGAACCCATAAAATTATGTTCAAAATATTTAGATTATGGTGTTAAATAACCCACAGAGTTTGATATACCACTAAACAAAATCAAATAACCAAACAACCAGCAATTATTCAACACTTGTTTGGCGCTAAGAAGATTTTATAAAATTTCAGAAGCTATAAATAAATACATAACTTCCACCTTATCTTAGTTATTCATTTGACAAGTACTTTTAGACCGTGAGCGATCATGGCTCTCCACAACTTCCTGTTTTTGTTACTTATATATTGCCATTCACTTCTCATTGTCTTTATGATACTTAAAATTAGATTACTCGCTGTTTCCCCATGCTTCCCTTGCCTTCACCGTGTTCTGTGAGTGTTAAAATCTCTAAGCCGACTTTCCCCATTTTTGTCTCTTTTTCTAAGCGAGTTATTGCGAAAATTCCAATAGAATCCTGATCCAGAACAGTTTTCAATATGATAACGGAATCAGCGAAATCCGGATTTTGTGGGAACCGGTGTAAAATATTATTGTAATTAGCTTCTTCAAACGAGACTCTGGAAAAGAAAATTTTCTTGGCAAGAAATTCGACCAGTAATTTTTTTTTATAGAATAATCACTTTACTTGAAAGGTTACTTAAAGACATAGAGAGCCAATAGAAATTCGCTGATTATAACGATACCATAAATTTGCCTAAACCAAATTGTTTGACAAAAATCGTAGTTATTTTTGCATCAACCGGAAAGAACTCGTTTAGAATTTATCAGAAGTATAATTGATAGCCAAATTAGAATTCGACACACTCACCTGAATGTATACGAAGGCCGGCTGAGAAGTTCATAGGCTGAACAAATATGTCAGTAGACGTAAACGAATGAAAGTGTACCGGAATAAACTGCTCTTATTTGGTATCAGCAATATACAGAGTGTTCCAAAAGTAGGTGGACAGTAAATGATAAAATTTGTTTGAGGTTACATATACAATTATATTTACTAATACAATTATCCGAAAAAAAATTAGATAAATTTAGTTCTAAAATTCAATATACCACAACTACCATAGTTATAATGAACAGCATTATAATGATATAACCGATACACTGACTTATTCCACCTAATGTCCACCTACTTTTGGTCCACTCTGTATACTACCATTATTACGAGAGCTGGATCGAGTTTGACACAAGGCAATTATTATAGGACAATCTCTGAGAATATATCTCAGCACACAATATTTAGAGTTGAGACTATCTCACTAATTAGTATTTCACGTCTTTGCTTGCTATAAAAAATATGGAGTTCTTAGTGACGTTTGAAATCATTTCCCTGTAATAATGTAGTAATAAAGTAAGTCGTTAACCATTACCCCACATAAATAAAGTTATCAGATTGTTGTTATCAAAATAAAAATGCCAAACATTATTTAAAATGAACATAACTGTATTTTCAAATCAAAAAATATTGTATTAATCTTTTAAAATGAAAATGGTTTTTAGTAATGGAATTAAAAGAAAGAATGGTAATTGTTCTATAATTTGCATGTTTTTCTGATAGTTGCATTTGGTTAGAATTATCCAAATTCCATGGTCTCACAATATCGCAATAACTGTTTTCCTTATTAAGCACAATAAGTGTCTTCATCTGCATTTGTAAAGAAGATCAAATGCTAAAATATAAAAGGGAAATCATTAAATTATTTTGTACAACACTTGATTGATATGTTAAAAAAGGATCACAATGTCAATACAAGAAATGGATAAACATATTCTCCTTGAATCATATTTATCACGTGGGAAACCTAAAGAAACGAAAGACATTCTATTCAAAGGGCGTTCACGAGACAAAAGAAATGTCTCCTCAATGTTAAGAACGTGAATGAGAAAATAAAAAAAAATATATAATGTACATTAATCAAAACCAACTCGATTAAAAGGGTGTAACTTGAAGAAATAGGCAATACTTGCTGACGAGTTGGTAATCTCTTTGTATTTATTATAATGGAGAAACACATTTTAATGTTATGCATGGTGTAAAATTCAAATCTCTAGCCAGACTTTCCATAAAAATTAAAGAATATAAAAGCTAACGATAATGACACGTGCACATCAGATGGGAAATATTGCTTTAAAAATTAAAGAAAAAAAATGAGATAATAAAAAAATAATCATTATAATCAATTGCACACACACATACTTTGTGATGTCAAAAACACTCGTTGTCACTTTCGTGATGCTTGCTGTAGTCGAGACTTTGTAATCGCAGATACAACTATAGTAAGGCCGTTGAACAATATTGATGTCAGACGCCTTCGAATAGCACTCGCACTAATAGAACATGTTGGATAATACTGGCTCGAATACTAACCACCAAATAGTGAAATAGTATAGAGAATCGCGGTCCTTATAGTAATAGAGGATAGAGTAGAAATGACGGTCCGAATAGCAATAATGGATAGACAAAGAATTGGAGAACGTTAGTCGTCAGCCACTTCCTACATGTATGCGTTTCCATTATGGAACGTGGTCTATTTAGTTCAATCATGGGATCGCCTGCTTTTTGCTCACTGGCGATCTATGTTCAAACTGAAATGTTGGCAGGGACTCTTTATTCTTATAAAACACATACACAGATACAAGTACAGTGGAACGTCGGTTCTCAAACTTAATTCGTTCCTGAAGGCCGTTCGTAATCCGAAATGTTCGTAAACCGAAACTATTTTTCCAAAAGGAATCAATGTAGAGAAAAAAAGTCACAGTACAATAACATTGGAAATGAAAAGAACGCCACAATAAACGAATGTATAAAACACGGCGATCGACTCAGAAATTCTGTTCGAGTTAACTCGGTTCGGTAATATTCAAGAACCGAAATTTTGTTCGATAACAGAGGAATTTTCATCTCAAATTTTCCGTTAGAAAAACGGTTTCTTCGACATGAGAGACGTTCAGGGCCCGAGGTTTCACTGTATATTGCTGAACACATATGTATATAAAAACAATTTTAATCATTAACCCCCCCAAAAAACAAGACAATAATGCCACTAAGAGGCAAGGAGTTATTGGAGTAAATGAGAATGAAAAGTCATAAGTGAGGAGAAAGGACAATGATATAACCCTTTTGAAGAAAGCAGAAGGTGACTGACTTTGAATTTAACTTTTGGAAGAATGTAAGTGGCAGGGGTAAAAAAAAAAAAGGAAAATGAGAAGTACGAAAAAATAATAGAATAGGATGTAAGGTTACATCTAGCTATATTTGACAAGTAAAATGATGGGACCTATTTGCCAAACTAGTTGTCGCAAGGAGGGGAAGTTATTAGAAGAAATGTCATCAAAATATTTAGAAAAGACAGAGGGAAGCAACTTCACGGCGATGTGAATGTGATTAAAAACGAGATGTCAGGTCAGGGCTGATAAAATTATATACCCGTCTTTAGATTTTGTCGGTAATCCTGACATATATAACAGAAGAACCAGACATATATATATATATATATATATATATATATATATATATATATGGTCAATATATATATATATATATATATATATATAGTCAATATATATATATATATATAGTCAATATATATATATATATAGTCAATATATATATATATATATATATAGTCAATATATATATATATATATATAGTCAATATATATATATATATATAGTCAATATATATATATATATAGTCAATATATATATATATATATAGTCA
>OZ038496.1:73296048-73313548 GCA_964036315.1 Acanthosepion esculentum
AGAATAGCGAGAACCTTTCGCTGTTTCGTCTCTGGGGAAGAGGGTGTAGGGTGGGGCAAAGAATCATCACCGACAAGGACACATAGACATTTTTTTTAACCCTATCAACACAGGCAGGTGAGGACTGGTTAGCTCCAGCTAAGATATGGCAACAATCCTCCATTTTTGGACTAATCTAGATTTTGTAAAGATAAACTATCGACGGGTAGAATCAGATATTTCCTGGGGTCGTGCAATATACAGATCATTTTTCAAACATCTTTTGCAATAGAATGTATATATTAGTTTCATTTGAGATCTGGTGAGAGCTTGAGTCAAAATAAACGTTCAAGGCAAGGCGTATCCTTGATAATCACCCATCCATCATGATAGGTGAATGTTCAGCATCAGCTCTATGACCGTGAAAGGTTACTAGTTTGCTTTTGACGTATTGAATAAACCAGCTTTTTTTTCCATTGATCCACCTTGGTTCGGTCAGAGCAGAGACAGCATTCAGATTTTGGGATGTGCACCTATAACCTGTTGTATCATCGGCGTAGATATACAATAACAAATGGAGTATTTTATTGTTATAGTTGTAATAACATCATACTCATTATCATTATCATTGTCATCGCCTTGAGTTTTGTAATCGTAGGTTGGATTTGAATGCAGAAACTACGCTAACTTTTTTCCACAACTGTATCAACAGCCGCCGTTAGCAATTCTGAGGCAGTCCATTTTTTTCTCATTGTATAACCAGTTTTTGCGTTTGCGTCCTCTCTTACGTCCACCTTCAACGGTGCCTTGCATGATTGTCTTGCACAGACTGTTGTGCCTTGTCATGTGTCCAAACCATCCCATTTTTCTCCGTTTGACAGTAGCGAGAAGAGGTTCCTGGTGTCACACAAGTCTTTCATCCCTTTTTCGAAAGGATTATGAAGTAATAACACTAGTAATCAAAAGAAAAAAATACGATCTCTGAAGTGAAATTCAATTGGTCAATTTAAATAGAATGCTATTTGAAATATGTCAATGAATTATAACGTCATATCGACCTTGTGTTTTTTGTGCGGTTTGGGCGCATAAATAATCATACGTCATTAATGTATGTGTTTAGCGTCTCCTTGTCTATCTTGTTATACATTTCTTACTTCTTACATAATTATGGGCATTACCATCTACTTGTTATTAATTTCATATGAAGGTTTTTAATCCGTAACATATAAGCCATGTAAGTTACATTCTAGTTCTCCAGTGATTAGCATTTATCTGTATTTATAAAAGTAGCCATAGTAGCCATTAAAAAGAAAAACCCAGCATTTATATAAGAGCGTGTTGAATATTACGTCACATGTATGCTTTAAAATGAAACAGATACAAAATTAAATAGAACAGTTTATTCTTGTCTATTCATGCTTCGCAATCCTTAGTTGTAAACAACATAGACTAAAAGAAATAAAAGTTAACATGAGTTCTAAAAGAATATATAGTTCAAAATAAAACGATTTAGTCAGAATTTAAGTTTAGTCATTTTGAAGTGAAGTCTATTTATCCAAATACATCTTAATTCGTATTTCAAAGTTTATGAGGTCAATCAAATCTCGATAAAGCACACGGTGACGGAGAAATAATTATCGACATGTTTGAAAGAAGGTGGAAAGCACATATATGTTTTAAGTATGGTAAAACAGTAGACCTTCCATGCTGTAGTGTCAAAATCGAATCACACAAGGTGTTGTTTCTGTGATTTCGTAGGAATGATTTTTATTTATTTATTCAGGGTATAAATGTAAGCTGGTCTAGAATTTAAAGTTGTTTTTCTCCTTGATTATTGCCAATCAAATTTTTTTAAAAAGCTTTCTTTTTTGCTATTAAAATATAGTCGAATTTAAATCACTTATTCTGTTATAAAGTCTGCACATATACCTCCTGGAAAGACCTACCGACTTATGTTAAGACATTAGCTTGATGAAGAGACAATTGACACTAATGTGTTACTTTTGTGACGTACGGTGGCCGTTAATAATTAAGTGTAACTAAAGACTTCAATGTTAAAATAGTATTTAATTACAAACTGAAATACATATTTAACAAGAACAAAGAAATAAAGGTCAATCAAAACTAATTAGCCATTTCAGTGAATACCTTGTTAGTAGCGCGGCTCGGTTTAACGTCCGGTAAATCGTAAATCAAAACCTAAACCCCCGACACACAATAAGTCACACTAATTCGACTGGATAGTTCCACTCAGTAGTCTCTCAGTAATCACTGCAGTCAGTAGCCTGACACAGCTATTTATATATTTATATATATTTATACTGTGGGAAAATTTATATTCATAAGTCCAGAGTGTCACACTCGAACATCAGTGTCGCTAGTTACTCATTTTCTTCCAATATGACACTACGCATTATAGGGCGGTCTTTCTGGGTGGAATATGTGGGAGGTATTTCTGGGTGGAATATGTGGGAGGTATTTCTGGGTGGAATATGTGGGAGGTATTTCTGGGTGGAATATGTGGGAGGTATTTCTGCTGCTCATTTATCTTTTAGTAGTATTTTAAAAAAATATTAGTATTTTAAAAATTCTGCTTAAATTCATTCTAAGATTTTTCTTAAGCTTCAAATAAACATTTATTTCTTCCTCACATTTAAGTAACCTAAATCAATCCTGACCATTTTTTTACGTAGAATATATATTCTGGATAATTAAAACTAAGCTAATTGTGGTCAATGTTTGTTATGTTTGGATTCATCCCCCCGGAAATTTTCAAAATTATCAAAATATCTCATGCAACATTAAAATAAAAATGTACATCGGCGTAATCATGCATTTACCGAAGTAACTTATGTCTCTTGGCAGCATTATCGTTTTTGGTGATAATGATGATTATCGTCAATAGAATTAACTTTTAACTGTTTCCCATGTAAATAATGCCCGTGGAGAATTATTTGCTATACAAATCAAATATTATGCATACAAGAACTAACTACAGAACCATGTAATTTTTTAAAGATTTAAAACTATTCGGTTTTTAATGTCTCGAATATACTCCTCGCTTTCACAATAAACAGACATGAAAGCAAACATTTAAACTCGTGATTTTTTATGCTAATAAACTACTACGAAATATGACAGCTGATCTGAATACACACATGAAAGTCATTATGCTCTTATCTCCACGAGTTCACAGTGAACCGAATTACATTTTTATTTCTGTTTCCAAGTTCCTTCCTTCCTTCCTTTGTCTTTCTTCAGTATTTGTCCGCCATTTTTTGTGACTACCTCCTGCCCATACCCGCCGTCACGTGAAATCGTTTTCCATCTTCTTTCTGTTTTCCATCCTTGTCTTCTTGTTTGGAGAAGGGTAAAAATACATCTTTTGTTCAGTTATATTTTCTCATTTTTTTTAAAAATGATGTCTGCTATATCTATCTTTTATATTTCTCTTCATCTTTCTCACGTTTTCCTTTTCCTCCAGATATTCGCAACAATAGGAGAATTCACTTTCTCTTTCTTCCTATCTTTTTAAAACGCTTCCTTTTGATGTGTTCTTCGTTTCTCTTCGCTAAAACTATGCTTTTCTACTGTTTAAATTGGTTTATGCTACGCTCCATTTTGTCTAACTTATACATTTTTTTTCATGATTATTACTTATTACCAAGGGTGATGCGAACGAGTTTGCCTCCATAGTCAAAATGAAATGAGAGCCGAAAGCCTTAAGCTCTCTACCATATGTGTCCAAATCACATCGACGCATTGCTCTCGCCACACACACACAAAATACATTGAGTCAAATCTTAAACAAGTTTCAGCTGCCTGGAAAGGTTCCCATCACAAATGTATATCGAAAGTACTCGCAGAAAATGAATATGCATCAACTTTCTTCCTAAGAAACCTGTCCGTAATTATTAGAAGATCCTATTAAAAATGTATACAAAAAGACCCTGGTTCGAATCTCACCATGGTTAATTTGTCATTGTTAGTTTGAAGAGTAGGCTATCTGAGGAAAAACGTGTTTATTATTTTTCATATTTTAATCACATACAGACATATTTTTATGGAAAGGGAAATAGAGAAAAATAGAGAGTGAGAATTCAGGCAAAGAAACTGTGGAGTAAATTTTAAATAAATTAAAAACCAACCACAATGCCAAAAGATCAGAACAGAACTAAAATTATTTTCTCAGTTTATAATGCGCAACTGGTTTTTTCGGGAATATCGTAGAAATTTGCTACGCAGAATAGTATATGCTTCGTGCTCAAATTGAGCACATAAACATCTCCAAATGTCACAGAGTCAAGAAAACCATAGCCATGGACAATGGAATTCAGAGGGAACAGAAAAACCTAGGGGTAAACAACAAAATGATTCACCCTAAAAACATAAAATGCAAAGGACTAAACATATCTATATGAAAGAAATAATTTTTTGATCTAAAAATGGACGTCGAGACGGCATTACATCGCCCGGAAACAAATCAGGTACTTCAATAATCATGAACTCACTCAAAAAATATTTTTTACCGGTATATTCTTCAAAGTGGATATTGTTTTGAGCTGAGAGAAACCAAGCGGAGTCGACTATTTATTTAAAGGACACTGGACTAAAAAAATCACTCATTTCCATGACCGTGTACAGCCGTAGAATCTGAAGGGAAAAAATATCTTTATTCTTCTAGAAACGCTTTTGAATTTATTTTTAAAGTTTTAGTAAAGATTGTGTCTACGATTAATTATCACTGTTATTGCCAAGTTTAGCAAATTCTGACTGAAAGATCGGAAAGAAAATAATTTATAAACGATCGAGATAGACGTTTAATAATTTATGTAGATTCTTATAATAATCTATCATGTGGTGAATAAAGTTTTATTGGATATCTCCAAAATGCCGTCGGCGCTGTATAGGGAAATTATCTGACAAATCTGCTGTAATTATTTCGGATTTTAGAATGTATTAACTCATTTTTCAAAATCATTTTTCATTTAGGAGCAAGATTGCATGCAAGATTTAGCACTCCTCATTGGTTCATTTCCTGTGCCTGTGTGCATGGTCTCAAATCATAAACCAAGATGCCGAGTCTTTTCTTCAGGATGACCGTGGAGATTGGAGAAGTAAAAAAAAATCCACAAGATACGTCAGGAATAATGTGTACATTCGAAAATTTTCTTTATCGAGAAAATCCTTACAACCGATTGTGTTTTGCAGCTGTATGACATTCTAGCACCTGGCGGAGTTATAAAAGCAATTCAAACGCAAAATTATGACCAAACCATCAGCCCATATCATTGTTATCAGTGCCGTGGTATCTGATGAGAGCAACCTGCCACCATTGTGGTAAGTACATGCAGAAGTTATTAAGGAATTAGTCGTTTTTTTTTTAAATAGGCTATTTTGCCGGCCCCCGGTATAATAGACACAAAAGCTGATTTAATGGTAAATATAAATAGTGTTTTAGAACTAAAAATATATTATATTTGAGACAGTCATCGCAGAGGTTGTGTGTGCTGTGTAGGCAGAACTTGAACAACATTGACACTATGGTCTGTGACTTTTGTCTTCAGTGAGTGCACCTGATGTTCGTTGGCAAGAGAACCTGTCCATGGGCAAGTTTTGGATTTGCAGAAACTGGTTTGCTTGAAGTGCTTAAAATATACAGATACTTTTAGTTGGCTCCCTGTGCCGAGCGAGGAAATTTTTCTCCCCGGAATCGATCCTCCAAATCTATAAATCGACCATTCGCCCTCGCATGGAGTATTGCTGCCATATATGGTCTGCAGCCCCTGCTGTTTGCCTCAGGGTTCTTGATAAGATCCAGAGACGGATATGCAATGTAATTGGCTCTGATCTGTCATCTCGTCTGCAGTCGCTCTCTCACAGACGCGACGTTGCCTCGCTCTGTCTTTTTTACAAATACTTTCACGGTAATTGCTCCGATGAGCTGCTTTCGCTGGTTCCCAGGCCTCATGAATTTAAACGTCCTACGAGGCTGGCATCCCGTTCCCACCCCCTTCACCATTGAAACTGTCAGATGTAGACGTCTCTTCTACTCCAATAGCTTCATGTCTCGCACATCTCGCCTGTGGAACTCCCTTCCTTATTCCCGTTTCCCTGACAAATACAATCTCCAACTATTTAAGTGTAACGTCAATCGACATCTCCAGTTGCCTTGATCTATCCACTTCCCTTCTCCACATCCTTTCACCTTTCATTCCTATCTGCTCTCGCTCCAAATCTTCTGTAACCCCCTTGCCTTGATCGATCCACCATCTTTCTCCACATCCTCTCCTTTACCACTCCTGTCTGCTCTTCCTCCAAACCTTCTGTAACCCCTTTGCGTGATAGTGGCCTCCAGCCTTGCTTGAGGTGATAAGCTTAAAAAAAAAAAAAAAAAGAAAAAAAAAGAGACCCTGCCCAAGGGCAAGTTTTGGATTTGCAGAAACTGGTTTGCTTGAAGTGCTTAAAACATACAGAGACTTTTATATTTCTTTTTATAATTGATGATGAATAAATTATTTTAACTCGTCTTTTAACAATGGATGGCGGAAAACATTTTAAATTGTCTTCACATGTGATGGTAAAAATAAACAACTTTCTCTATTAAATATGTGTGTTGTTACTGTTAACATTACCTGTTTTCGGAATAATAAAAATGTTTACCGAGAAAAAAGCCTGCGAGTCTATTTTACCTCGACCTGTATAATACGCTTAAAAGCATGTTTGTGTATTTTACCAGGACCGGTAAAATAGCCTCTTCCTTTTCTTATATGTCTAAAGTAAGGCAATACCTTATGCCAAACCTCTACACAAACGGCCATTCTTGACTGAATCAGGCTCGCGGCTGATTTTTCGAATTCCCTGCCTGCAAGCAGAGAGGAACCCAGACAAGGCGATGCCGGAGGGTAGAGTCTCATCTGGGTAGGTAGACAAATCCGGCCCCCGTGTATGCCGGAGTCTACAGGAAATTTTTGCCAGAGACTATGGGCTCGGAATCGCCCCACATAAAAACCGGTCTTGTACCACATCCTCCTTTGTGGGGAGGTTTGGTAAATACCGGCCTCTACACCGTTTTGAGACCTGTGAGCGTCTGGGGGCGAACTGTTTTACACGTGAAAGTTCGTTGCTGGAATTAGATTAAGAAATTATCTTTTGTTAAAGAATTTTTACTTTTTACCTTTGGATTAACTTAATTTGGATTATTTAACTAACGGAAGTAAGTATAATCTTTATGCATTTTATTTGGACTTGAATATTTCATCTTCAAACAAACACGTTCGGTGCGAAATTCACAATTTTTTCTATGATGTTGTTCTTCAAAAATGATCATATTAAATAAAAAAAATTAGAATAATTTATATTAATAGATTAAACATTTTTTTAAAAATATGTTTTTTTTCTGTTTTTCGTAAATAAATAGAAGATATTAAAAAGTTTTTCGCTGCAAAATTTATGAAAAATTTATTAATATTTTACAATAATCCTTACAATATACCACGAAAATAAAGCGGACAATCATTGTCTTGCCAATATCATCTTTTTATTCTGTACATCTTTTGCTACAATATTAAAGCGAAATTCACAATAAATATCATTAAGTATTTTGTCACAGAATGTTAATATAATTTTTTCTTTATGCTATTATTAATTGCAATAACGAACATCTTGATTATGAAATTGATTTTGAAAGGAATAATTTGTGTTTTCTTCATAACACGTGTATTATATTGATATCGTCCTTATAAGAAAAAAAAATGAATGCAACTATTTGCACTGCCAAAATTACTATACAGATATTTGCGAGTTTGAAGAAATTTGCTTAGAAATTTAATTCAACAGTTTTTTCTATGTTATTATTCTTCATATAAAAAATATTGATTTAAAACTAATTATTTACGGGTATTTATATTTTTTAATGTATGATGAATTTTACTAGCATTGTTGTTACAAATGTAAAACAACTAGTTTAACCAGATTAATATTTTTAAATATACAGTAAAATATTAAAGTGGTTAATTTTCTTTCAGTCGGTGAGTTATGAGCCATTCGTGATACACGCTTAAGCGATCATGTAACTTTCGATAGATGACTGACGAAGCAATTTTTTCCTGCTGTTTGTTGCTATTTCTTTTTGCGGTAGACCAGTTGCCATCCAAATTTATAGAACTAGGTCTGTCCTGCCATTTACACACAGCTGGGGGAAGAAGAAGAGGATTCATACCTTTCCCAAGGGTATTATCACATAAGTGATGGTAATGGATTCGACTGGAAACCGAACTCGGCAATCCGATTCCTCAATCCGAACCGCTATCCATTACGCCATATGATCGTATTTTATGAGGGAGGAAGTGGTCGACCCACAACCGCCATAAAATTATAAAATACGATTTAACAAAAATTTTAATGCGGGAGTTTCAGTTCGATATGTGACTACAGGATAAAACGGACCATGATTAGTGAATCAATTTTGAAATACTTTGGAATCAAGCAATTTCTTAAAGACGACGGAAAGTAACATAAGAAAAAAATGAAAATTCCGATATTTATACAAACTTTAAATTCTTAAATCTGAATCATAAACCCTCCAGTCCAGACCTTAAGTTTATACATTTTTTAGAAGCACCGTGAAATAAAATTGTAATTTTTGCAAAATAATAGTTTACTTAATATTTTTTAATGTCGGTACTCCCAAATCTTTCTGAAAAAGGTCAAAAAGTGCTGTGTAACAGGTTGTCATGGTAACTATGATTAACAATATAAGATTTGTGTATTTTGTCTTCCCCAAGATCAGAATGAGAGCGAGCGACGGTTAAAGGCAATACCTCAAGACAACACCACTGTTGTTTGTGAAAGGCATTTCCATTTGATTATGAAACAGTGGCTATTACAAGAAAAGCGTGACCCAGAAATCTACCATCAATATGTAATCATTTGCTCAGTCTTCAACTAAAACCAAAAAATAAAACTTTTGCTTTTGTGAGAAATGTGTAAAACGTTTGTAGTTTCTAGACAAAAATCATTAAAAAAAAATCATAAAAAAAATTAATATATTTTTAATGAAATCAAACGATCAAGTAATTGCAATTGTATGTGACAATAACAAGATACATCAATGTTTTTCCCAAAATTTTGACATTGTTTTTAATTTGAATAAGTCTTGGCCAACGAAATGTGGCTTGATCTTACTTTTTAATTATGCCACCCATTTAAAAATATACGGAATAATTGGATTACTGAACCTAATTCTGAATTATTGTTTTATTCTGAAGGAAAAAAAAGATGACAGGAAAGTGGGAAAATGCAAAAGGTCTTTTTGAGAATGAAAAACAATTCGTTAAACTGTCGAAACTAACTGATTCAGATGTCCATCTAAAACCTGTTGAGCGACACAATATTTCTATTTGTTCAAAAGATTGTTTGTAATTAAACTGTAGCTTTCATTAAAACACACCCAGTATTAAATTGGGAGAATACTGCAGAGACAGTTAATTTAATTTAAAAAGTTAAAAGTTTGGAAACTTGCCTGTGTCAAATAAATATATGGTAGCACTAAGAAAAATGATTTACTATAAAATATATCAGATTTAGATGATTAGCATCTGTAATTTCCTCCTAATTCTGGAAATAAATGATAAAAAGAAAGAGAAGAAATCAAGGACAATGAATAAAAAGAATGAAATAATTAACAAGAGACACTGGTTTAACATACATGCAATGGTTTAATTGATATTTGGAAATATTTTAAGTAGTGAGTTTAAGTTTGTTATGTTTGATGAATTTGCCAGTGACTACTTAGACAATCAATTTGGAAAATTAAGACAAAGTTCTGGAGGTGCATATTTTATAACGGTTTAAAATGTTATTGAAAACTTTCATAATGAATGAAGCTGAACTACTTCTTAAATTAAATATTGATGTCAAAGAATACGACTTTGATCCAGGCCATAATTCCACAAAATGTGGACATTTGCTGGATGTAATTTGATGTCAAACATTTGATAAGTTACCAGACCTTGAAACTAGGCTCCCTAAAGATATAAAAATGTCACTTTTGTATATAGCAGGCTATGTTACATGAAAAAACTGTCCCACAAAAGAGGAAATATTTAACAATGTTATTTTCATTTTCAAGAATAGGTATGTTTTTGAAAGAAATGGATTGTAGTAATGAAAAATTCTACTGGACAACACAGAGGGATAGCAGACTTTTTATTTTCAATTTCCCCTCTTTTTACATATATTTAATTGGCCAACTCCCCAAATTATCTTGTTAATTAATTTACCGTTCTTGTTAATGTAAATTGATTTTAGTTTTTAAGATTATGTATACCGGTAATATCAATTATTGTATCATAGCGAAATGAGTATTTTCTTCATCATTTATGAAACAACTGTCAGATGTAATAAAAAATCACAAATTTTGTAAAGATTATCAAAATTATAGTTTCTCTGAAATTTACAATTTTTGTAAAGTATTTTCAGACTTTGTTGATACACGGTTTCGTAAACTGCTGAAATTGCTTTCTGATAATTATACAATTATATTTCTGTAATCAATTTGCATGAAAAATGTAACTCATTATTTTAGCAATATCATCTGAAAATGTCTAAATTATGATGAATAAATTGATTTTTATGCATTTAGTTATTTCATAGCATTTTGTTCTTTCTTTGTACATTTGCATTTATGAAAATAAGTCAATAATTGTAAGATGCTTTCTAATATAGATGCTAATTAACAAATTACTGGTCATTACTAACAAGTTCTTAATCTAAAATTTTTCTCAGTAATTGTTATTTAGTAGTAGCTTCAACATGTCCTCCATCGGTAATTAACCCCAGTCACATGAATGCCAGGCCTGGTATAAGGATCGCCTTGGTCTTAAGGCAAAGCGCAAAGGTAACTTCATAATGAAGGACCTTGATGTCAGTCATACAGCGAAGGTGACGTAAAATATTTTATTATACCACTTCTCGTCTGCAGATTTCTGATTATCTTCCCGTGTGAACATGACCACCCTAGAATCTGCTACGTGGCCAGTTTTTGTGTAGAAAAGAATCTCCGAAATAAACACATGGCTGGTATCAAGTGTGATTGGACCAAGATATCAAAAGTCTTTGTGATTAAGAATTCCGTTTTGAGTTCATTTTGAGGCTTTGTTTGAAATGAACACGTTGGCTGCCAAATAAAATTAGTATACGGTCATATAAGTCCATTATTATTTGTCATTTAAAAAAAAATTTTTTGGAAAAGAATATGTTAGATATCAATGAAAGATTTTAGTGATAATATCATTTTGAAATCATGGCCACCGATTTTTATCTAACCGCAGTAGCCATGTCACCAACTAGACGGTTTCGTTCTTGTTGGCATCATATTCTTTTTCGGATTTTCCAAATGATATATATGATATGTGTTATTTTCTAACAATTACATACTTCATTTTACGTTCTATGGATGTGATTTACATTTAATTTATGATTAGATATGTTAATGACAAAATTAATTCTGCAAGTATTATTTCTTTCATTGAGTTATTTTTTTGAATTTTTTTATACCCACGATACATTAATAAAGCATTAAATTAAAAGAAGCAGAGAGCCACGTGCATTTTTCCCCAAAATCTCACAGGGAGCCACGGGCATTACTTTATTTAGAAATATGCAAAGGTTGTCGTAAAATGAAAATATAACCGTTACAAGTATCTGGAGACACGGCCTAAACAGAAATCGCATATCATTAAAATGTGGCGAAATGGCAGCGATCAAGTTGATTTAGTATAAAATGAATAAATTAATTGTTTTGAATATATTTAAGTGTTTATAAATGTCTTTTAAGTAAATAAGCGATTTTTAAGTAGTTATGACGCTTTACTTCCTCAACCCAAACACACACACACACACATATATATATATATACTTACTCACTCCCTAATTAGCCAAATGATAACACACACACCCATAGTAATATGCACGTTTACACACATCATACTCACTCACTCCTTAAGAACCAAATAACATACACACACTTAATAGAGACACATCCCCTTTCTAGGAACCAATAAAACTCTCAAAATGACCAAGGGAATTCAGAGCAGCAGGGCTCCATCCATCTCTTATCTCAAATAACAACTTAAAAGACACTGTTTGACCAAACACAAAACTGACCAAAATTCATGTTAAAAAAATTTAAAAAAAAACAAATGAAAACTACAGACAAAAGTTCATTTTCTCCATCAAGGCATTTACATTCATTTCTGTAGTTCATTGCTACCAGCAAACAGAAAATTATTTTTCTCCTGATGATGGCCATATTGGCCGAAAGTAGTTGAGGAATCTAAATGAAATAATAATAATAATAATAAAAGAAAGAATATTAATCTACAACCCAGTGTGTCTGAAGAGTTTAATTTTTTTAATATTTTAATTGTCCAATATATATATATATATATATATAGATAAGTCAAATTTAAACTGAGCATTGACCGACCACGATTGCGAGTTTCATAGGCTTTCGCGCACTTCGTCAGGCATTGAGCACTTTTTTTTTCCTTTCTACAATCTTAGGCAGACTCTTTCGGGATTTGCTTATTCTTATTTATAATTACACACACGCAGACACACACACATATCAAGCACACAAACAGACGTACACATACACACATAATAGTTGGCAACTCGTATTCGAGGATATCCGTCTACTAGGGCGGCTAGACAATCCCTATTGCAGACGATTGCTCAGGCACATTTGTGTTTACTCAACACGCACTCAAGCCCGCTTGTGGTTTATACTGCAACGATGCTGAGCATATATTAATTACATTTTCGGGGAGAGAGCGTGTTATCTAGCGTGAACGACAATATAACCAAGGCCAGTACGCTTAAGCCCTCGGCCACGATGAATTGTGACTTCGAGCTAGCACAGCTATCGACGGCCCTCAAGGGTTTCGTCTACCCCTTTTTACTCATAAGGCTTGGGTCAACCCGTAGTATGATTTTCATGCACACTGGAATCAACCGCTATCCGATGCAATAACATCAGCTTCCTGACAAATCGACCATAGTGAGATACGAACCCAGATCTCTTGGTCAAAAAGCGAACGTTCTATATACATACGTGTGTGTGTGTGTATATATATATATATATATATATATATATATATATATAAATAAAGGAAAGAACAGTAAGGTATAAAATCCGGTGTTCTTATAGATATTTTTATTTTTACACAATAGTGCTCTATGTAAATTTAAATTTACAGAGCATTAATATTATAAATTAATAGATTTAAAATATGGTTTTATCGCTACACAGTGATAACCATGTTTCAGAAATGGAAGCTAAAGCCCTTGAATTTAATTTTGTTATTAAACCAAAGGCATTAGTTCCATTTCCTCATCAAGCGAATTTTGGAGTAACTTACTTTTTAAAATTTACGGTTGTTAACGGAACTGCAAAGATTCATAATTGAGGGTTTCCAAGGTTACCGATAAATCCATTCATCTAGACAAGGGGTGGTAGAGGGTTCATTTTTTAAATTTTCGTTGTATCAGTTAATAGTTACATTTGAAAGCGGGGTTTACACACACACACACACACACACACACACACACAGAGTGATTGAAAATTAACTCTCAATTTTAAAATACTTATAACCCATTTATTATAATTTTTACAAGAAACGTATATGAGAGAAAAGCGTTTACATAAAATTTTATTTAAAATTCGATATGGGTACCAGATTTTGCTGCAAGCTTCTCGAGCCACCCAGAAATCGCGTCAATCGATTTCACCAGGAAATCCTGTGATATGGAAAACACAACTTGTATTCTCTTTTCGAGTTCTTTCAAAGTTTTGTTTTATTGTAGTAGACTATAGTAGAATAAGGGTTTCAAATAAAATATATTGGTTGATTCGTATAGATATTTGGTGTTTTTCTTTTTTTTAGAAGAAGATGGTAAATTTTGACATGTATACCAGAATTTACTGTATTTATTTTACACAGTGCAACAATCTCTATAAGAATTAACCAAATTAATATAGTATTTTAACCGTCAAACTTTTTATATGAAGCATTATTAATTGCTATTAAATTTGACCAGTAATTTATGCATTTGATATCATGACATTTGTTATCACAGCTGTCGGATCATTAAATAAATATTGTTAATCCCAGCTAATGAATAAAGCATCTGTTTTGTTACAGGGAAAATGATAAAGAGAACAACATCAAATCTGTCCAGTGGATTATTTTTTTAAATTTTTTATTGCATGATCTAGAATGCGTTTCGCAGTCAACATCTGAATAAAACCTGTTTCTTTCTGAAACTAGACATGATGCAGCTTCTTTTCGTAGTCAACATCTGAATAAAACCTGTTTCTTTCTGAAACTAGACATGATGCAGCTTCTAGCACATTGTAATTCAATGTGTTTAGTTCCTTGAAAGTAAATGAAAAAATGTGTTTCTTGCTGTGATATTGTGTTTAAAATAGTATTTTCTATACTTAATTTCCGACTTTTGTAAATTTAGAGCTATATTCAATTGGTTACGAAATAAAATAAGGAAATTACAATAAAGCTGTATTTCGTCGGTAACGAGAAGAGAACTGTAAAGACACTGTCTTGTCGTAAGTGCTTGACTGAGTTTTAATTTTACCTCGCTTATTCTCTTGAAAAATAAATGCATATAACTATCTGCATCAATTAGATACTAGATACGCCGTTAACAATCGCTTTCTCATTATTACAAATAATGGCAGACGGAAAGCAAGGTCAGTAGGTTAGGACAGATGAGAATGAATAACAGAAATTCAAATCAACATTGTTTATATAGAGAATAAACGGTATTCTATTTAAACGTCAAATACACAAAGACACAAATGAAATTTAGAATAAACAAACAAAGAAGAGGAGAACCGGATCATGCCATGACGACATCGTGACATGATTTTATACAAAAGAAAATAATCACTTTTGCTTGAGGTTGTAATTTTAATTTTTTTTTAATTTACTGAAAACAAAACTGCCAGCCGCCAAAAATAAAAAAAAGAAAGAAAAAACAACAGAAAACATACAAAAGACATATAATGTAACGTGATGAAAAGAAAGTCATTACCAAAATTTTAATTAAGAAAAAAAAGATCTTAATATAAATATCAACGGAAGGACTATAATATAAATATCAATAAATGAGAGCAAATTGTTTCGATGTCATGAGAAAAAAATTCTTTGAATTGTTTTCTTTGGCTTACAGTCAAATAACGATAAAAACATCGGTTACCGTTCGATCACCTAAGTTAAGCAGTATGCAGCCTGGCTAGTATACAGTGAGACCGCTTGGGACTATTTAGTACTGATTCGGCATTAAATGACTGACAAAGAGGAGTTAAGCCGTAAACAAGCAAACTATTTTCTTTGTTAAAGGAAAAACAAGTAAATAATATCGTACATGAAACAATTTTAATTGTATCTAATTACAGAGCACTGATTGTCTCGTGGCTTAAAAATGTTTTTAATCATTTCACACCAGTCAAGGCGATAATGCCACTAAGACGCAAAGTGTTACTGAGAGTGAAATGAAAGCGAAGATATTAATGAAGAGAAAATGCAATAAAATAATAAATTTAAGTAAGACAGGAGACGGCATTTAAATTATTGAAGACTGTAGGTGACAATGAAACAAGAAATCGGAAAAGATTACTACAGACGAGAAGGTCGAGAAAAGAAACGATTAAATTGAACTTACCTTTACATCTAGCTATTCCGGCATTATGAGACCTAACAGCCAATTCACGTGTTCGAGTTACATCGATGTGGTCGGGTTAAATTCATGTGGACGAGATATCAAGGAGGAGAGCCCATTAGGACAATTGGCATTAATATATTTATATAAAAGACAGAGGGAAGCCCAGTCACAGCGGTGGAAGAGTGGCTGAAGTCGAGATGCCAGGTGATTATCGATAACATTGCAGACCATTCTTTTGATATCAAGATATATAGCCGAAACATCAGAGTTGTTTCTCTTCAGTCTATTGTTTATCATGTTTCCTCACAATTCATGTCTTTCGTAGCGCTTAATAAATTTTCTTTGTATTATCTTTCCGAAATACTGTTCTCTCACCAATTTACTGACGTTCGTTAGGTAGGTTACGCGTTGTTTTTCTTTGTCTCTCCTGCCTTGAATATATCCTGTGAAAATAAGTTCGTTTAAATGAATTTATTTTAAAAGGTAGACATAAGAACACATTTAAAATTCTCTAAAAACATTGACATTTGGGGATATAAAGTGTTGATTCTTAGTTTTTATATAGGTACTAACATAATGTGAATTCATATGTATGTATGTGAATATGTAGTTATATTGTTTGTCACACATTTTTTATATACAGGTCTGTAGATATATTTAGTTATTTATGTGATTGTCTTGCTCATGGCTGAATCATTTATAATGATTTAATAATTTATATTTTTATATTTCCCTATTATTAAAAGTATTATCTTTATTATATTTATCCTTATCTATTTTTTTTATATGTTTATATTCTAAATTTGTTCTTGATAATTATCTAAATTTATTACTTCGATTTATTTATTTTATGTTATTTTATTATATTATTATATTTTTATTTTATTATTTTATGTTATTATATTATATTATTATTTTATGTTATTTTATTATATTATTATTTTATGTTATTTTATTATATTATTATATTATATTATTATTTATTATTTTATGTTATTTTATTATATTATATTATTTTATGTTATATTATATTATTATATTATTATTTTATATTATTTTATTTATGCAGATATTATTATTATTATTATTATATTATTATTTATTATTTTATTATATTATTATTTTATATTATTTTATTTATGCAGATATTATTATTATTATTATTATTATATCATTATTTATTATTTTATGTTATTTTATTATATTATTATTTTATATTATTTTATTTATGCAGATATTATTATTATTATTATTATATCATTATTTATTATTTTATGTTATTTTATTATATTATTATTTTATATTATTTTATTTATGCAGATATTATTATTATTATTATTATTATATCATTATTTATTATTTTATGTTATTTTATTATATTATTATTTTATATTATTTTATTTATGCAGATATTATTATTATTATTATTATATCATTATTTATTATTTTATGTTATTATATTATATTATTATTTTATATTATTTTATTTATGCAGATATTATTATTATTATTATTATTATATCATTATTTATTATTTTATGTTATTATATTATTATATTATTATTTTATATTATTTTATTTATGCAGATATTATTATTATTATTATTATATCATTATTTATTATTTTATGTTATTATATTATTATATTATTATTTTATATTATTTTATTTATGCAGATATTATTATTATTATTATTATTATTATTATTATTATGACGTTATTAGACAATTTGCTGTAACTCTTTTACTTCCGGTCCCACTCTTCCTTCCCTTAC
>OZ038496.1:73321048-73331048 GCA_964036315.1 Acanthosepion esculentum
AATTATTAATATCTATATCACGAACACCATTATTACCCCAAGAAAATAAATAAAATTATGTACTGAATATTTAGATTTCAGTATTTATTAACCCATAAAGATCGATAAACCGTTAAAATAAAACAAACAACAAAAAATCTCAAAGCAATTTTTTTGGTCCGAAAATCGCAAGAATACCATAAACTGACAGCAATGTTGATTCTTACGTCGACACTATATTTATAAATGGCCAACCTAGCTAGAGGACACCGAATGTCTAATCACACTGAAGAGCTGTGTTACAGCGAAACAGTCTGTCTGTGGATGACAATATATGGAAAATGTATGGAACAATCTCTTCTCTTAACTAATAGTTATATAGAAGTGCAAACTGTTACTTCTAGTCTTAGGTGGCTAGCTGAATAAGAGAAAAACAATTTCGAATGCCAAAATGCGTAGAAGATTGTTTAACCAGAAATGTGTCCCAAAAGACGTGGCAATTCAGATATAATAAAGTAGATGAACTTGTAGAGAGACTTGATCACTTATGCTTTGAAGGGTGAGGATATTTTTATAAAATGAATTTGATATATTTACAGTGACAGTTGTATATATATATATATATATATATATATATTTGCGCGTGTGTGTCTGTGAACGCGTGAGCGCGAACTTCTGCTTGCCTATGCAAGCGTGCGTGCCTGTGTTAGCCTGCGTCCCTGTCTGCGCGAATGTGTGTGAACGCGCGTAAGTGTCAGAATGACACAGTTACCCAAGGCTTGTTTAATAACCAACCATAGATTTTAAGGATTTTTGGGATTTAATTTATCCATGTTTTGGACCATTTACCTGGTTTCCGGTACATATTTAAATATAGATTTTCCAACGTCTCATGTCGGCTCTCATAAGCCATTGTCAAATCGGTTTTTGGGTGATGACATTTCAAATTATTGTTTCTTTCTGTCTTCACGTGACAGTTCGTATTATGTTTTTTTTTTTTAATAATGAATTATGTCCATAATGTTTGTTCCTAAATTTAATAGAATTTTATTTATATTGTGTTGTCTTTATACTGTTTTGTTTGGTGATATCTAATTTAATCGAACTATTATTGAAAAGATATGCACGTTAATCGGCGGGATGATGTAGTGATTGTAAAATCAATGTATTTACTATCTGAATTATTATAATGAAAGCAGAATTCTCAAATTAGTCAAGAAAAGTTTTAAAAAATATTGATTTGTCGATGTTTTCAGTTTTTGGTCACAATGGTAGTAATCCTGGATTTTTTTTAGTTATGAATTACTGCTTTTTATTAAAAAAAAAGAATCACTTTTGTTTTAAAAAGCAGCTCATATTTAAAAGTTTGAATATTACCAAAGAGAGATCATAAAATATTTTCGCAGAACTATTTTAGTTTAGAACGACGAAGAGAAAATTGAAACAAAAAGGAAACTGATAAGTATCATCAGGAAAAGCCAGTTAAAGTTTCTACGGCACATAATATGGTAAGATGGCTTGGAAAATCCGATACTCACAGGACAGACTGAAGCCAAGTTTGACAGAAGAAAACAACATGTAAGCTACTAAATGAGCTTGAGTAAATGGATGGCGGAACAAGATTTAGGATAAACCGGAAGTGTTTTAACAGAGGCTGGAAATGCATACTGAAATCAGAAGGCGACTTGGGATAGCCAGAGTATTAAACTTCGCTAGAAACAAAAAAAGTACCAAACTGTTATGTGATATCTGTCTTCCTGTATTGCAGAGAGTGCTGAACAATCTCTTCAAAGATGAAGATTAAACTTGAAGCAACAAAAATGTGGTTCAACAGACAGATGCTGATGATACCATGGACCGATTATATGAGCAACATCAAAGTTTAGAATGGAAACAAAAATAAAAATTATAATTAACATCATGAAGAGAGAATTGAAACATAATAAAGGAAGAGGACTTGGAAAATCTGATACTCACAAAACAGAATGGAAGCAACGACAAAGGCTAACAATGCATAAGCTGCTTAGTGGATTTAAGTAAATAGATGGAGTGTTTAGGAAAAAATAAAAAAAATAATTTTTTAAGAGCTACAAGAAATTGTGGAGAGCCATGATCGCCTGTGTTCTGAGGGAAGATGCACATAATGAAGAACAAAAAGACAATTTATTAAGAGTTACAAAGAACAGGAAATTGCAGATAGCCCTGATCGCCTACGCTTCGAAGGGACACGGTGTACAGAAGAAGAATATCGAGCCATAATGTCAAAGACTGTCAAAGCATACACTCTAGTTAATATCTATAAATTAGTCGCATTTCCTGACAGACGTTATGAACGTTTTAATGTTCACCGTTCTATTTTCGGGATGAGGTGCATTAATGGATTAACATAAAAGCGTATAATTAATCCTGGATGTATTAGAAACAGTTACCATAGTTCCCCATGTATAATACGACTTCATCCATGATACGCAACCCTAAAATTGTGCTGAAAGTTTGTGAAAATGATTCTACACATGCATAATACGCACCCCTTGTTTGGTAATCAAACCATATAAATTAAACCTTTCCAATTTCATTACGGCTAGCGTTTCCTACTCTTATTAAAAATGATTCAAGACATAGAATAATATTATTCTAATTTACTTTTATGATAATTCTTATTTTATTTTACATTTGTAAGTATTGTTAGGTACATATGATTGTATTTGGCATCTTATGGAGTTGCATTCGCCGAGTGTTAGTGTCAAATTGTTGTATATTTGTGGTGAGTAGTCATTTTGCAACTAAAATCGACCTATGAAATGGTAATTTTTACAGATGTTTTTGTAGCTGTGCATAATACGCACACCTCATTTTGCTTATTATTTTTCAGAAAATAATGCGTATTATACATGCGGAATTACGGTAATATGGTAGGTATTAATGGATTAAATTTGTCTTACAAAGGATGGGTTTTAAAGCAGAGTGTGTTTTTATTCTAATGTATGGCGAGGAATAATTCACTCCATGGCTTGAAAGGAATATTTAGCCTTGGGTGGCAGTCTTTCTAGAGGTGTCGCGATAAATTAAAAAAAAACATGTATAAAGGGTTGACGTCCCACATTTTGTATGACAGGTGCATTCTCGCGATATTTGACTTTCCCAGACACCAGGGCTCGGGACTCATGGTTGAAAATTGGGGATCTGGGGACAGCAATGCAAGGCATAGCAGTGCGGAAAGGGATTGTTAATGGAGTTCCCACCAACGAAAGGGAGGTCAAAGGACATGTACATATTTTAGTGACCAACTCCGATTCACTGAGGTGAGTTCATTTCTTACCAGCTGCACCAGTAAGGACATCTTAACGAGTAAACAAGGTAAACTTAATCATTTGTTTAATTTGGTTTCTTTCCGTGAATCGAATAAGATAAATCTATTGGTTACGTCTATCATTTGGAATAAGGATGTTTAAATGGCGATTCTAAGCTTGAGGCAAGAATCAAGACAACCTTAATAAACTTCTCACTGTGAGTTCATATATGAATAGAATCTCGTTTATTAATCATACAAAAGAAAAAAAAAAAGCGTTCTAATTTTGTGTCCTAGGTATTTGGCAAAGGACATTTTATGCATTATTTTTGTTGACTCTCATTGTTATTATTATTACTACTACAACTACTATTATAACAACAATTACTACTACTATTGCTAATAATAATAATAATAATAATAATAAATGAAAACCTCTAGGCAGAGCCAAAATAAATATATATAAAAGAAATAATATAAGAAAACTTCAAATTGCTCAATCTAAAGTAACCGAAGTTAACTGCATAAAGCAAAAACAGAAAAAAAAATCAGAAAAAATAGAGAAGAAACACACGTGCATTTAAGCAATAAGCCAAAACTAATGGAGAATACTAACACAAGAGATTTGAATGAATGAGAGACAGAGAGAGACAGAGACAGAGAGACAGAGAGAGACAGAGACAGAGAGAGAGAGAGAGAAGAAAGAGACAGAGAGAGAGAGAGAGAAGAAAGAGACAGAGAGAGAGAGAGAGAAGAAAGAGACAGAGAGAGAGAGAGAAGAAAGAGACAGAGAGAGAGAGAGAAGAAAGAGACAGAGAAGAAAGAGACAGAGAGAGACAGAGAAGAAAGAGACAGAGAGAGACAGAGAAGAAAGAGACAGAGAGAGACAGAGAAGAAAGAGACAGAGAGAGACAGAGAAGAAAGAGACAGAGAGAGACAGAGAAGAAAGAGACAGAGAGAGACAGAGAAGAAAGAGACAGAGAGAGACAGAGAAGAAAGAGACAGAGAAGAAAGAGAGACAGAGACAGAGAAGAAAGAAAGACAGAGACAGAGAAGAAAGAGAGAAGAAAGAGAGAAGAAAGAGAGAAGAAAGAGAGAAGAAAGAGAGAAGAAAGAGAGAAGAAAGAGAGAAGAAAGAGAGAAGAAAGAGAGAAGAAAGAGAGAAGAAAGAGAGAAGAAAGAGAGAAGAAAGAGAGAAGAAAGAGAGAAGAAAGAGAGAAGAAAGAGAGAAGAAAGAGAGAAGAAAGAGAGAAGAAAGAGAGAAGAAAGAGAGAAGAAAGAGAGAAGAAAGAGAGAAGAAAGAGAGAAGAAAGAGAGAAGAAAGAGAGAAGAAAGAGAGAAGAAAGAGAGAAGAAAGAGAGAAGAAAGAGAGAAGAAAGAGAGAAGAAAGAGAGAAGAAAGAGAGAAGAAAGAGAGAAGAAAGAGAGAAGAAAGAGAGAAGAAAGAGAGAAGAAAGAGAGAAGAAAGAGAGAAGAAAGAGAGAAGAAAGAGAGAAGAAAGAGAGAAGAAAGAGAGAAGAAAGAGAGAAGAAAGAGAGAAGAAAGAGAGAAGAAAGAGAGAAGAAAGAGAGAAGAAAGAGAGAAGAAAGAGAGAAGAAAGAGAGAAGAAAGAGAGAAGAAAGAGAGACGAAAGAGAGAAGAAAGAGAGAAGAAAGAGAGAAGAAAGAGAGAAGAAAGAGAGAAGAAAGAGAGAAGAAAGAGAGAAGAAAGAGAGAAGAAAGAGAGAAGAAAGAGAGAAGAAAGAGAGAGACAGAAAAAAGAAAGAAAGAAAAAGAAAGAAAGATAAAAAATGTTGAAAAGAGTGAATTTATCTCAAATATATTGAAGAAATAAAAAAGAGATGAAAAAAGAACTAGAAACGAGAGAAAATTTATTGCAAGTAAAAAAAGGAAAAAAGAAAGATTAGAAAAATTGTATGCAAGAAATAAGATGAAAAAATATAATCAAAAACAAAGAAATAGAAAGGGAAAAAAACATAAAAAATTCGAAGATAAAATCCTGACTGCAAAAAGAAAAAAAAAGAAAACCACTAAAACTGGGCAGAGTATTTACCCATTATTCTTATTACTTATTACTATTCAATATAACCGTCCACTTCTATTCTTTTGCAACTTATATTCTTAGTGGAATTAGACAACAAGAGAGCCTGAAAATATGTGGAAATAAATATGTCTAGCGCAGTCTGCAATGATAATAGAAATCTTCAGCCAAATTAATCTAGCCTCTGGGTGTCTTTGCCGTACGAAGGAAGCAAACCATAGGTTTTGTTTTGTGACCGGCGTTAGCCAATAGAAAGTAGTTTTCGCTAGAGATTTAATAAGCACACAAACAGTGCGTGCCCCAATCGGGTCCTTTTATGTTGTCTTGGGCATTTTGCTTTTCAGAGGAGATAAATAGAGCTTAAAAGACGCGAAAAAAGGAAATAAATTAGAAGACATGTCAAGGAAAGAAACGGAGATAATAAACCAGAGGATAATAAATACAAAATGGTTTGTGGGGATTGGTTAATAAAAGAAAGAAATCTAGATACCGATAAGTGATGGTTGAGAATTAAAGGTATTCATGACACAAAAAATGATAGAACGCGATTTTTTAAAACAGATATCGAACTGGACCAAAAGTTCGTAGCGTATTTCAATAGGTGGCGTTTAAATAACCGATATTTTTAATATATACGAGGTTTTATCAAAAACTATCGGCACTGGTCATCTAAAAAAGAAATCTACAGCACATATCAATTCTGAATTTAATCTCCTTCGAACTAGCCACCTTTTGAATCCACACACTTTATCCAGCGTCGTTTTCATTGATGGAAATATTTTGGGAACTCATTTTTTGCGGAACAGCGAGCAGTTGCCAAATGACATTGTCTTGGAATTCTTGGACGTCTTAAAATCTTGTTCCTTTCGATAAAAAAAATTACTGAATTTTACATTTTTTTGTTTTTATGTTTTTTTTTTCGAGATTTAGCATGAGAAAAACATTTCACGGGTTTGAACGAAAAAGTAAAGAACATCCTTTATCCTTTAATAATCAATTGTGCTTAGTTTAATTTGTAACGTATATAAATGTAGGTAGAAAAAAGCAAATACTGATAAGATAGCGTGAGTCAGAAAATACTGCCCTGGGCCACAAAACAGGCATGTGCGTCTTCGGTTGTGGGGTTTGAGGGTAGTACCTACGGCCCTGAGGTACAATTTTCTGGAAGCGTGCAGAATCCACTTGGGCCAGTTCATCACACAAAAATATGTCAAGTTCAGTGGAGGATGGAAACATGGAGCTGACTAAATGGTGAGGAGTAGAAATGAGTAGTTCTTAAAGGTCACATTTTGGCAGCAAAGAATGAGAGAAGATAAAACACAGAGAGAAGGCTTACTCGTGTTTTGTTTATATAAGATGGTGTATCACGTGACAGGCTCCAGCTTAGTACGCGGTAAAACAGATTGGTTGCTTAGAAATGGCGTCTTCGTTTAACATTCATCCACAGCAAATAATACAAGAAAGAACGTAATTGTTCAAAACACATTTGATTTTATTTGTTTTAATGTACATGCATATAAGCTAAAGGTTTGTTTATATAATATGGTGTATCACGTGACAGGCTCCGGCTTAGTGCGCGGATTTGTTGCGTGCAGGCGATTTAATTGGTCGGAATTGACCAATAAGCGAGCTAATTTTGAAAAGATTAGCCAATGAATGCTTGTCGTATGATCTTTATGTATATGTGTGTGATGGTGATGATAATCAAAAGAGGGGAAAAGTGCTTTTTTCAACAGAAAATATGGAGGATTCCATCACATGATTGAATATGTCAGACTATTGTTGAAGACGCCACTGTTGGCATTTTTTTGCTACTTCTAACGTACACACACACACACAAATATATATATATATATATATATATATATATATATATATATATATATATTATAGAAAAAAAGTAAGAACATTAATATATGTAATCTGGTTGTCATATTGATACTTTAACAAAACAATGCTCAATGTAAATTTATAGAGCATAATTATTATAAATTAACTGATTTAAAAATATGGTTTCATCGCTTGAAACCATATATTTTAAATCAGTTAATTTATTATATATATATATATATATATATATATATATATGTGTGTGTATATATATATAAATATATGTATATATATGTGTATATATATATATATATATATATATGTATATATATATATATATATATATATATGTATATATATATATATATATATATATATGTATATATATATATATATATGTATATATATATATGTATATATATATATATATATGTATATATATATATATATATATGTATATATATATATATGTATATATATATATATATATATATATATTATAAATTAATAGATTTAAAATATGGTTTTACCGCTACACAGTGATGACCATGTTTCAGAAATGGAAGCTAAAGCCCCTGAATTTAATTTTGTTATTAAACCAAAGACATTAGTTCCATTTCCTCATCAAGCGAATTTTGGAGTAACTTACTTTTTAAAATTTACGGTTGTTAACGGCACAGGAAAGATTCATAGTTTGAGGGTTTCCAAGGTTACCGATAAATCCATTCATCTAGACAAGGGGTGGTAGAGGGTTCAATTTTTAATTTTCGTTGTCTCAGTTAATAGTTACATTTGAAAGCGGGGTTATGTTTAGGGATGGGTAGGGATGTATCTTTTAACAAATTCTGACATCCGCTAAATTCATGTCATCTGGGTTTATTTCTAACGGCAAAAATTCTTATGGTATTATTTCTATTTGTATATTTAAAGATTTTGAGGGACTGTTTAGGTTAGAATATGTTTTATCCACCTTTCTAAAAAGTTATTTTTAATATTTGATATACTATACTTCTAGTTAAAAACCAAGTAAATGTATTAGGATTACTTACAGTATTTAAAATTATTTATTCTTATCGAGTATAAGTAAATATTATTTTATTTTATTTTATTTTATGTAAACTTTATGACAATGACGGCAAAGGTGGTTAAATTATTTCACTAATTCAATAAACTTAGTATTATAAATGTATATATGTATGTATAAAGGACATTTAATGTTCAATATTATATTCTAACTTATTAATTTCACATGACTTTCGGTGTTCACTTGGATTCTTTCCAGTGTTTGAATTGCTTTGAGAGAGGTGTTATGGTTAGAGTACGTTTTATTTAATTACAATTTTAAAAGATATTTAGGTTAGAATCTGTTTTATTTAATTTCAATTTTAAAACATTTTTAAAATTCTACTTTCAAATTTAACTTTTTAATTTTAATCGGCTATATTTCTTTATAAACCAAGTAAATGTAATATAATTATCTACATTATTTAAAATTATTTATACCCATCAAATATGAGTATGTATAATAATCAGGTAATTTTTTTTTTTTTTTATTTTTTTTTATAGATTATTTAAAGATTATTTAAAGAAAACTTTTGGCAATGACGACAAAAAATAGCTATTTCATTTCTCTGATTCAGTAAATTTTTATTTTTTATAAACTTAGTAATATATAGTTTCTCATGTATGCATAAAGGACATGGGTCATTTAATGACCTACATATTCTAGCTCTTCTTATTAACTTCCATTTCACTGTAGGTGTTTTATTGGATTCTTTTAGGTGCCAAAAGTACTTCGAAAGAGATGTCTGACTTTTATACTTATTTATCCTAAACGAGGATTGATGTTGGTAGAACCTCTTTTTGAACTCATGGCTCGTGCAACCTATATAAATTTTTATGTTTTCAGGATTTTCAACAGAAGATATATTACATTGGTATACTACTGATTCTATGCAACATTTATTTTGTAAAGGACAGTTTTGAGGGTTTCTACAATTACATAATTTTTGTTCACCCTCATTAGTTGTTGTTTGTATTTTTCCCTTGTCTACAATTTTTTGGTTCTGGTATAAGTGTTTATTTAAGATATTAGTATTATGTTTCTTAATTATCTTTTCTAGGTTATCAGTACAGCTATAACTTAATTTTAGTGTATTTCTATTGAAAATGGTACTAAGTTTACTTCCACCGGGAAAATGCTTGAGTATTAATTCAAGGAATTTTTGTCCCAATTTGTTTTTTACCATTTGGTTGTATGGGGGTGTATACCAAATTATTTTCCTGCTTCTGTTTTTCCTATGTTTACCGTTTTCATTTTTAATATAAGTTAGTTTTAGGTTTTTGTAGCCACTATCTTTTAGAGCTTTATTATAGAAATTAATATGTTCGTCGAAAATCTTGTCATTTGCTGAATTTGTACTAATTCTTTTTCGGATAGATAAAGGTATATGTTTAATTATAGATGAGGGGTGATTTGATTTAGGGTGTATATATACAGGATTCGTATTGAGTTTTTTATAAGGTGTGTATGTATTGTTCTTTAAATCTAATGTTATATCAAGGAAGTTAACCTTTTTAATTTTAGTGCTAACGGTAATTTTTAAACCCATGCTTTTAAATTCTTTATATAATGCCTTTCTAATTTTGTCTATTCTGAAGTTAGTAGAATTCCTAATAACCATGAGACCATCGTCCCTGTATAGACCAATGTCAGTTGAATCAATATCACGATGCGCTGTTAGGTTGTATAAAATAAAAAGACCAATGAGATCAGAAGACTCAGCTGAGTCTAGTGATCCCATTGTGATGTCAAAATGGTCATATGAATTTTTTACCCATTGCTCACCATTATGGATCAGTA
>OZ038496.1:73338548-73341048 GCA_964036315.1 Acanthosepion esculentum
TGAGTCCATTTGTGCCTGTTATTTCAATAAAATTTTCATGCCAGTGAACACTCCTTCTTGGTACCTTGACCGCAACGAATTTATGCGTGCTACTAGATTGGCAGTAATGTCTCATTGTTTTACTGTGGAAATAGCTAGTAACCGTAATTTATATTCTAATGGTTTCTTTTCTCGCACTTCTCCCCTGTGGAACTCATCCGATTTCTTTACTTTCCTGCCTGTCACCCACGATCTTGAAAAATCTTAATGCAACGCGCATCGCCAACTTAATCTTTTTTCTTCTTCTTTTATTGTCCTTTCTCCTCACAAACGTCTCCTAATACTCTTATATTTAGTAACATAAATCACTTTTCTTGGGCTGTAATGATAAAAACAACTCATAGTATAGACTGTTATTAGTGATTGATTCTTTTTCTTAAAAAGATTATCAGTCTTTTATAGGTTAGTTAAAAAACTTTTGATTTAATAAATGTAATTATTTTTCGCGTGAATATTAGAACCATTTTTAAGATCCTATTTATTTTTAGATACAAGTCCCAATATTTAAACCATAGATAAGAGAAAAAGGGGATTGATATTTTTCCCAAGGGTACATAGGCTTAACTGAATATAATAAACCAGACTAGAATTCGAACTCGGCGCTATTATTTATAATTCCGAGCCGTTATGAATTACACCATATTCACAGCCAAATTTACAACACCTGGTCTTCCCAAGAGGTCACACATCGAGGCATCTACCAGGCTTGACGTTTACTTCGGTGATAGGTCGAGAGCCGGTGTTTCGACGTGATATGCTTGTTAGTCGAAGCTACGAATAAACTTTATTTAAAAAAGCAAATTTAGCGCCGAATGAATTATAAAAAGTAAGTAAACAAAATAGGAAAAATACATGCAAATACACAACTAAATATTAAATAATAAAAATACAGTATTGAACTGGAAGAACGCTAAAACCGTCATCCAAAACAACAGCCCAGAAAAAAGATTCCCGAGAAATATCAGCTGTCTCTTTCTGATCTTAAGTATAAAGGTCCTCTTTGTTTCCATTTTCTTTAAAATTTCGTCCATGTTATTCTTCTGCAGAACGAAATGTCTGTTGCTTCATGTCTATCTGTGAGGCTGATGTCCAGTATTCACTGTCATATAGGATGACTGATATCATAGTGGGTTGAGATGTTTATATGCTGTGAAGTCTTGTATGCATTAATTCCAACTGTTCGTATAAATAACGGCATTGTTTCTTAATAGGTAAACTGATATCTGACTGTGCAAAGAAAACTGTTCATCCTTTTGGTCAAAAGAAAACTTCAACAGCATAGATGACGTCATGTTGGTTGCTAGCGAAGCGTTCTGTTATGTTGGCGAAACAGATGATAGTCAAATCAGGAGAATAGGGAGAGTGATGAACCAGTTCGATGCCACATTATTGAGTTAATAAAAATAATTATTTTGTGAGTGAATATTATATTAGAACCATTTTGAGATCATAATCATTTTTAGATAAAAGTCCCAATAGTTTCCCCAAGAGTACTTGCGCTTAAGTGAATATAATAAAACCGACTGAGCAGCCACTGAAATCAAAGACTTGCATCTTTGAGCATTGTGCTGATGAGACAATACCCCCTTCATCAGTTTTGCTGAGTGATTGGTCGTGATAACCTTTCGTAAATGCCTCAGCAAGTCGGCATAATACTCTCTATTGAAATCGTGTCCCTTTTACATCCCCCAAACCTAGGGCCATCATCTTCCCTGCTGATGAAACTAAATTGGCATTCTTTGCAGCAGGTGAGAAGGGGATGTTTCTACTGTACGTATTGTATCTTTGTCTATCACTCAAAGTGATGAACCCAAGACTCATCCGTCTTCGGTTAGGAAACGAACTTGTTCTGCTTCAAATAATGTTAGATTTTTCCCATGATATGAACAGGTGTCACTAGACCTGGGACACACCAAGCAAAAACCCCCACCCAATCACGTACATTGCGAAGAATATTCTCCACTCTCTCACAAGATAGCATTGACTATTTATTTTATAGTCAATCGCCTGCCATCCATCAATATGAAATGAAAAAGATCAATATTTCTCTCGGTGGTAGTAGTTGCAGGACGTCCAGACCTTGGGTTATGTTGAAGTCTCTCCCTTCCTCTTCTAAAGTCAGCTACCCACATTTGTATTGTTGATAAAGCTGAAGCGTCAACCCTAATGTAGCAAACAGGTCAGCATTAATGTCTTTGGGGGCTAACCATTTTCTACAGGTACTTTTATTTTTAGCATTTCACCCCAAGCAAGGCGTGAAGCCACTAGCACGTAAAAGGTTACAGAGAGTTGGAGTGAAAGCAAAGACGAGTGATAGAGGAAAGGATGAAGAGAAGGTTAGGGGATAGATCAGGGCATCTGGAGACGTCGGTTGACATTACATTTGAATAGTTGAAGATTATAGCTATCAGGGAAACAAGGAGGGAGTTCCACAGGCGAGAAGTGCGAGACATGAAGCTAT
>OZ038496.1:73356048-73373548 GCA_964036315.1 Acanthosepion esculentum
CAGCTAGCAACGCAGTAAAGCCACTAAGACACAATGAGTTACATGGTGTGGAAGAATTAGAAAACAGAAACATTACTAAGCAGCGGGAACAATAGAAGTGTAGTAGGGAGAGAGCAGATAGCGACTGACATTGCAATTACATTTTTGGAGATTAAAGTCGTCTGGAATGAATAGACCCGGAAGGAAATTCCATAAGCGAGAAGAAACTGTTAGCATATAACTTAAGGTAACATCTAGCAAACGACTGTGAACTAATGATAACTTTTTGGGTGTTAAATTAAAAGAATCTATATACCATAGCAAAGATCTCATCCGAAATCTTACCATGGAATTATTTATAGAAAATGGACAGTGGGGCAATTTTCCGGCGGTGTGAAAATGACTAAAAGCTAAGTCAGTACCAATAACATTGCTGATTCTTCTTTAGATTTTAGCAAGGATCTCTACATATACAGCAGGAGCACCAGAACATATGTGGCAAAAATATTCTACCCATGGGAGAATGGCACAATCGTGGATATATAAGATTGATTCTGGAGAGTAAAATTGTCAAGCACGATACAGTGAAAAACCTAAGCAACTGACCTAGCAATGAGTTCAATATGTCCTATTGGCCGAAAATGTTAGCTCGAGATATGCTGATTGAAGGCGAGAAGGGTTCTCTCAGATAATTAATAGGGAGGACTTTTCTGCTGGAGGAGTTAAAATTAACAAACCATTCTTGCCCCAGTTAACAACAGACTGGAGATTGTTTATAACATCAGCTAACAATTCGACCCTATCAGACTGATCAGACTTAATATCGAGATGGAACTAAATGGTTGTCTCATCAGCATAGATACCAAGTTGAGAGCTGATGCAATCAGGAAGGCTATTAATGAAGATTTTTAAAAAAGTAGGACCGGGAATAGAAGATAGTGGGACACCTGAATTAGTACAGAAGAATGGCCGTTCAGGACAGCTTTCATTTTACGATTTCATCAGAAAAACTGGATCAGGTCAAACATTTGTCCATGGATATCGTATATTTTCCACATGTGAAGTCAAACCCAACTGAGTCAAGAGTAGAGCTTAAAGAGAATTTATGGCCGAAACATTCAGCATTATCAGCGGAAGGTGTTAAAACCTGAAAAGGATTGAAAAGAGGAAAAGAAGGCTTACTCTCATTCAATAACCAATTACAGAGCCACCAGTAATCACGAGTGTCAATGTTGATACATACAATATGGTGCCTCATCCTTTCAATGAACGGAGACTTCCTTCAAGGATACGTTTACAATTATTGCGATCAACCTCGCATAGGCGCCTGTTGTCATCAGATCAGCCACGCTGTATATATATATATATAGTGTAACCCGGATATAAGAGAGTTGTCAGGACCGGATAATAAGTCTCTTATATCCGGGTTTGGTCTACTTTGTTTTATTAACACAGGCTCTAATTTGGGACCAGAGAAAATCTCTTATATCCGGGTAACACTGTATGTATATATATATATATATATATATATATATATATATATATTATATATATATATATTGTGTATATTAAGGCAGAAATTTTTCATTGATGCATGTTTCATTAAATAATATAGACAAGTTTTGTCTATTTATTTTGAGTAAGTTCCTTTCATATTGTCTGATAAGGTTAATAACATTATCATTGAAAGACGAAAGGAAATCACCATATTGATACATGTTTAAATCCAATCTAAGCTTTCGGCTTACATAAGCCATTATCAAAGGTGACAATTACCTTTCAATATATCAACCAATACACGGAAGAAACAATGATAATCTGTTTTTGTTGCATGAAAAAAAAATTCTATGCAACGAAAACACACCTATACTTAAACATGAAAACAACAAAAACTAAAAATTCTTGAAGCTATATACATAAAACAGTTGAAACCTAACCTAAACAAAATAAAATACGAAATCTCCACAAATATTCTTAAATGCCTATAATTGATAACAGAAGCCATTGGTTTATACCAACGGCTTCCCATACTTAATACTTCTCGTTTTCACTCTCGCGTGGTCATGTGTGACGTCACGAGCTGGGACGCGATTTTCAGTTCCGCGTCTCGTATACACGAGAGATTCATTTTTTATTTAGATTCTTCTTCTTCTTCTTCTTCTTGGCGTGTCCCTTCATGACGTGGCCGATCATGATTCCCCACAACTTAATGTTTGCTTTTCTATGTATTTCCCAATACCTATTCTCCATTAACACAAGCTTGATGTATAGATTACTTGTTGTTTTCCTCTTTCGTGTCTTTATTATATTCTTCTTTTCTCATTATGTGCTCTATAAATTTCAACTGTGTTTCTAAATCTAAGTATGAGTGTCCTTCGTTTTCCATTTTCCTTAAGACTTCTTCGTTGCTTAAGCGCTTTCTCCATAGTATTCACATTTTCCTTCCGTAGATCCACATTTATATTGCCTCAGTTCTATTCTTAATGTATGAGGTGGTTGACCAGCATTCACTGCCATAAAAGTTCAGAACTTTTCTCATTGTTTCTCAAGAAAGTTTCCCTGTTTCTGAATAATTTGCTGTCACATTTTCCGTCGTGTATTCATGGATTTTCCTATTTATTTGCATGATTTTCGTATCGCCATTTCGTAGGTCACATCTGGCGCTGTTTCTGGTCTTTAAAAACGAACAACACAGTTTTAAATGGTTGACAACGGTTACGTGCTCACAAAATAAATTTAACTATTATTGCGATTTGAATGGCATTTAAATTCTGCTTCCTAAAAAATGAGACATTTTCTAAAGATCTTGATTATTCTTGATTTATAGATTCGTTTTCTATGGATTATAAACCCATACAGGTTATTTAAAGCTAGAAAATTGTTTTAGATTGTAAGGTTTTTGTTTTAGATAAAAATGGTTTAGTGATACAACTTTTATTAATTAACCCATAGCTGGGGGATATTATGTGGATTCATACAATTCCCAAAAATATTTGTGCGTAAGGACGAACCCAACGGGAATTGAAACTCTGCTCTCTTAACAATACCGAGGCATTATCCCTTACACCACCCGCACGCTTACAGGAATTGGTATTCCCAAGAAGTTTCAAAAAACAGAATGAATATTTAGTTTGGATGAAGTGCATTGACAAAAAGAAAACCACTTTTAAATGAAATCTTAATATTTGTTATATTTATGGTCTTAGCAAGAAGAGTAGCCCAGGATGCAAGCTACGAATTAGAGACGTCAGAAATAAGAACAAAGAATTAAATATCTGGGAAGTGTTTCAACAGCAGACGGAAAATGTGAAACAAATACAAAGGCGAATAAAAGATACTTTCCATATGATATTCTGAACAAGGAATCGGTAGAAAAAAGAAGTTATTAATTCTTATGTAATATCAATCCTACTGTATGCCAGTGTATGCTGTAAAATTTCCCCACTACTGAAAAAGTCAGCTTAGTTCTAGTGAAGGATGATCATATGAGCGACGAGTAGGTTTTAAGAAAAATGGGACCGAAAAAAGACACTTGTACATAGAATCAGAAATAGTTGACGTTTCTTTGGCACATAACGAGGAAAGAAGGCATCTAAAATTTAATACTCAGATGTCATATTAGAGCAGGGCTTCTTAAACTGGAGTCTATGAATTTCAGGATGTCCATGTCGATCAGATAAAAATTAACATTGAAAGAAATAAAAAGAAATTCCATCCTGCCACTTCTTGAAAGAAAACGCATCCAGGAACTACTTACAGTGCCGACTACTTGGCGCCTCTTGACTTGTTTACTATTTAAACATGTGTCGTCATTCGCTACACGGCCGCCATCTTTTGCCATTCCATATGTGCAAGTAACAATTCACATTTTCCACGGCACATCCCGGGTTGTTTATCGTCTCATATACCTCTGAGGATTAACTAACCACCATTTATTTCAAGTGTGGCTATCTGAAAATTGATGTGTGTGCATGAGGATGCGATATTGATAAATGCACGTACGTGTGTTGTGAAAAAACAATCATACAGTGAGTACCTGCTTGTCCATTTGTCTATGAAGGACTAGTTCTTATAGTGCCCGTGACTAAAGGGGCCCATGACTAAATGGGTCCTTGACTAAACTGGTCCCTGACAAAAAATGTTAAGAAACACTGTATTAGAGCTGATATTGTCAGAGATAAAATAAATAACTAACGAAAGGAGCTGGTTTAATAGATAGCAAAACACAGTTTCGGAGGTTAACGGGACGAGCATAACTTACATCTACAAAGGAGAAGTACAAGTGGAGAATCGTGATTATCCTGAAGGGTCAGAGCATTTAAAGAATTCTTTCAGACGTAGATATTTTTGGTACATTACTTGTATATCAGCGAGCATGAAGCTATATTATGGGATGACTGGCTACTCGCATTCGAAGATACCTGTTTATTAGGGCGGTCTAGTTAAACCCTATTGCAGACACCTGCTTGGTTATATTTCTGTTGGTTCAACACCCACAGATCCCACCTGTGGTCTATACTGCAACTATGCTGAGCGGACCTCAGTCACAGTTCTGGAGAGGGCGCGTTATCTCGCGTGATCAACCGTCTGTAAAAGATTTCTTCTAGCACGCTGAAACCCTCGGTGACGATGACTTTTGACTTCGTGTTAGCACTACCATTGACTGCTCTCAAGGGGTTCTGTCTACGCAATTTCTCTCACACGGCTTGGATCAACCGGTGGTATAGTTGTCAGGAACTTTCCACTTTGCAGACACGCTGAGACCGATAACATCAAGGTCAGCTTTCTGAAAAATCGACCATGGTCTCATGATCGGAAAGAGAACGGTCTAACAACTCGGTTAATAGACAGCCTTGATTTTTAGTCGCTATTCTATAATATTTAGGCAGACATATTTGTGACATGTACTGTTTTTGCCAAGATAGTGACTGTTAAAATGGTTGAAACTTACTTTAGCTATAACTTTATTAGATATAAATTTATTTTCCCATCACTTCGAGAAATGCACGGGGGATGAATCAAAACAAAATCCCCTTGTTTATTAGGGAAAAAAACTACTTTTAATATTATCCAGAAAAAAATGTCTTGACGTTTTATTTGCTTTGTAGAAGTCAGTGGCACTGTGAATTCTATTACTGAACAAGCTAATAAATTTGAAAATAGCCGAAAACGAATAGCATATTCAATGTTGTACCTTAATATCAAGAGCTATTAAATTGTCCATATTCGTTTTATATTGAGCCCTCATCTGCATCCCATATATATATATATATATATATATATATATATATATATATATATATTCGTCTATTCATGCATGATTGTATGGCTATGTGTGTATATTTTATGCATTTATTCAAGAAAGGGCGGAGTGATTTGACCCAAAGTAAAATAATATGCAGGAATAATCGCCATAAATCAGACGTCTTCTCAGAGTTAGCAACCATATGTCAGAAAATCGAATTCATAGAAAGCAAATAAAGATTTTTAAATTCCCTTCAGGGTAAATGAATTATTGGCGACTCCATTTTTGTATTTACTTGCTATATATTTTATTGCTATTTGCATTCTCTTTTAAATCTGACGAATGAAGCAAAACGGGCTTACTTTGAGACGGACAATTTTCCATTACCCACAGAAATAAAATGGATAAAATTAAAAAAAAAGAAAAAAGAATAATGTCTCAGAAATGTCGGAAAAAATTCTGCAAGATTGTCAGAAATTGTGGTGCCAATTTCCGTTTAAAGAGATTGAGTATAAAAATAGAACGGAACCTGCAGATTTATCTACTTCATCCAAGCACAAGAAAGCATTTTCAAAATATTAAAAACAAATTCATAATAAATAAAAAACATGTCTATATTTTAAATTATAATCATTACCTATAAGTCTTAAAAGGAATTTTTACTGTTGTTTTATGCTACCTTACATTCATTATGATTTCACCGACATGACTAAAGTTTAGGATATTTAATTTTTATGTTCATCCTGTACAAGGTTCGAGGGCCACTCGAGATAGAATGTTACAGAATAAGAGACACAGATTATCTGGATATGCGTGGAAGATAACAGTTAAAATCTAGAATTGAACAGGTTAAGAATGTAGTGATCAGGGACGTATCTTCCTGGGAGTCGGTTACACGAAGCTGTGATTCGTGGGAAAGGAATACGAAGGGAATAAGGGCGGTTCGCTAGAGTGTGCGTAGCATAGTGGGTCTTAAACGTGAAGGTCAGGAATGGTAGATCTATGGAGTATAGTTCGTCTGAATACTTTCCATGTAAAGAGAGAGAGAGAGATCAGCGAGAAGTTTGCGATGTTTCGTCTGCGAGAAAGGGGGTGGAGACTGTAAAATAATCACCCACAAGGACGCGAAGGCGCTTCTGGATTCTATCAAGAGTGGAAAGTGAAGACAGAGAGGCTCCTGCCCGTATAAAGCAGCACTAATCCATCTGGCTATTGTAAATATAGAGGATAAAAGCAGGCGTCAGATACTTGCTGGAGCGATACAGGGAACCCACCATTCTTCCATCATCTTTAGCCATGTATACTATGTTCAAGTTCCACTTGAGATTGGGGCTGATTGAGCACTTATTGGGACTTATCCCAATAAGTTCTCAAGGCATGGGTCCTTTTCGAGGGAAGGTCCATTCATCATGATTGGTGAAACTGTTAGTTTCGATCGGCGATGGCGGAATGTCACAAGTTTGATTTTGGAAGCATTGAATGTAATAAGTCAGTTTTTCTCCCACTAATATGTTAGAGATAAGTAGAGATCAGCTGCCAAACTCTGGCTCTGTTGTTTTTCAGGTGCACCCATATACTGTTGTATCATCAACATAGATATTCACAAATAATCGGAGTATACTCTTAGGCAGATCATTTAAGTAAAGTGTGAAGAGGGTTGGACCGAGAAGCGAACCGTGGGGGACGACTGCGTTGATCGCTTGGGCCTCGAAGGACTGGCTGTGAACAACTACATTCATGCGATAATTCTTGAGATGTATTTCTTGTCAAATTCCTCACTAATTCTATAAGTAAACACACTTATGATATCAGCAATGGAACGGGCCGATCGAAACCCATACTATTTGTCGCTTAAGAGTTTTTTTTTATTGAGGTGATCAGCAATATTATTATTGATTATAATTTCAAGGTATTTGCTAATGACACTTAGGTGACTAATGGGCCTATACTGTGTAGTGGATGAGCGATCACACATATCCTTGAAAACCGAGCACTTGACACCTTCCACAGACTTTGTAAAGATTTCAATTTGAAGCAGCGGTTAAATAATTTAGCCTGACCTGATTAGAAGCCATTTCATCTGCAGACGGATGTCAATGTAAATTATATATATATATCAAACTCTTCGTTAAATCGAATAGAGTTCTCTCAGGCACTGTGTGTTTATCTAAAGATAAATACGCTTAAATTCACATTCATCCCTGCCATGCGTCAAAGGCTTAGTGGTAAAATCTCCGACTGACTGCAATTCAGTCGGGTTTCAATCCCATCTAGAGGGAACCGGACGTCTAGCCACGGTGATGAGCTGTGATACAGCGAAACAATCTGTCTGTGGATGACTATATATATATATATATATATATATATATATATATATATATATATGATAAAAATATAATTTTAAAGTATTTTATATGTATGGCTTTAAGCGTTCAGTATCAACGATAGAGCAAATGTAAATATAAAGGTGGACATTCAGGTCAACGCCCAGTCGACAGTCTGTTTCATGCTTAAACGCAATATTCAGGACTGTAGATTGTGTTTAAGCATGAAATGTGCATGTCACGCAAGGGTTACACTAATAGTTAAGTCGTCATTGTGTAATTCATTCTAATGTCATATCTACACCTTAGAAAAATTTGAGAGCGAATTTGATTATGGGCAAATTATTATGGACGGAAAAACCAAGTCATTGTATTTTAGAAACGACATTGCTTATAGACGCTCACTTTCAGCTGTGATAAATGCCTACTTTCAGCAATAGGAGGAGGGAAAAATCAATAACGATCGAAATATGGGGAGAGTAAGTCTTCTCAATTCGGGAAATGAAAGCAGGCTTTCCTGCCAAGTATGAGAAGGGTTAGGCGGGCACAAAAGACATATAACATTGATGAAGATGAGAATTGGGGGAGGAGACATCACAACACAATATACCGATTATTATTGTGTGCCTGCAGGCCGATAATATATGATTGCAAATGTCTATTTCAGTCGGGTTCCAAAATGGAGCTTAGACCAATGGAAGAAGTTCGACCGTTCTTTTGTAATCATACAACAGGACCTACCCTCCAGATTTATACTGGTCGCGTAATGACTACTGCACGATCTAGTTCGCACTGATGTACACGAAAAACTAGGAAACACCCAAAGGTCGCTTGCAAAACAACAGATGAAAAAAAAAAAAAAAAAAAAATAACATTGTTTCCAATATATTTAGGCGTTTATTCAGAGGTACATTTCCTCGACATATGAAGAAGTTTGAAAAGCGAAACTCTCCAGAGTCGATTTGCCACGAAAGTGACTTCTTGATGTTATGGGCCTGGGGAGGCCATCAAATGTGCTGTAATTTTGAAGATTTGTGTAAAAAAATTCTACGGGTTGAAGCTTGTATTGTGAGTGAAATTGAGTAACCGTTCTAGCAAACAGGCATCAGCGGAAGTCCAGAGTACCCGTCCATTATATGCTTGTGCATGTTTGCTATGACGGTTACCCAATATCATTCAAAAGGCAAGGCTCAAACTGTACTATATATATATATATATATATATATATATATATATATATATATATATATATATATATCTTTAATTTAATGTTTACCGAAGACGTTTTTAAATATAACCTAGTCTACATAGCAATACAGTGCTATCGACCGTAAAATTTTAATAAACTGAAAAACAAACGTATCGGACATGCTTTTATGGACGTTTGTTCTTGTTTCCTGTGAAGAAATGCCCCCCAAATTCGTTAAAATATTTCTGATACACCCTGTATATATATAAAGAGCATTCTGGCCTTGTTAAGTATTGACCTAGCGAGAGAACGCGCCCTCCTCCCCGAAACTAACTAAATTGCGCTCAGCATAATTGTAGGATAAATGACAGGAGAACATCAGGTAAGCATTCTGGGGGATGAACAAACATAATTGATGCCTGAGCAGACGTCTTCAACAAGGATAACCTAGTCTAATAGTTCACTCTCGGATACTTGTAGCCTGCTATCCATATATACATATATATATATATATATATATTTATTTAAATAAATGATTATATATATATATGATAAATGATTATATATATATATGATAAATGATTATATATATATATGATAAATGATTATATATATATATGATAAATGATTATATATATATATGATAAATGATTATATATATATATATATATATATATATATAAATAAATGATTATATATATATATATATATATATAAATAAATAAATGATTATATATATATATATAAAAATAAATGATTATATATATATATATATATAAAAATAAATGATTATATATATATATATATAAAAATAAATGATTATATATATATATATAAAAATAAATGATTATATATATATATATAAAAATAAATGATTATATATATATATATAAAAATAAATGATTATATATATATATATATAAAAATAAATGATTATATATATATATATAAAAATAAATGATTATATATATATATATAAAAATAAATGATTATATATATATATATAAAAATAAATGATTATATATATATATATAAAAATAAATGATTATATATATATATATATAAAAATAAATGATTATATATATATATATATAAAAATAAATGATTATATATATATATATAAAAATAAATGATTATATATATATATATATAAAAATAAATGATTATATATATATATATATAAAAATAAATGATTATATATATATATATATATATAAATAAATGATTATATATATATATATATAAATAAATAAATGATTATATATATATATATATAAATAAATAAATGATTATATATATATATATATAAATAAATAAATGATTATATATATATATATATAAATAAATAAATGATTATATATATATATATATAAATAAATAAATGATTATATATATATATATATAAATAAATAAATGATTATATATATATATATATAAATAAATAAATGATTATATATATATATATATAAATAAATAAATGATTATATATATATATATATATAAATAAATGATTATATATATATATATATAAATAAATGATTATATATATATATATATATAAATAAATGATTATATATATATATATATATAAATAAATGATTATATATATATATATATATAAATAAATGATTATATATATATATATATATAAATAAATGATTATATATATATATATATATAAATAAATGATTATATATATATATATATAAATAAATGATTATATATATATATATATAAATAAATGATTATATATATATATATATAAATAAATGATTATATATATATATATATAAATAAATGATTATATATATATATATATAAATAAATGATTATATATATATATATATAAATAAATGATATATATATATATATAAATAAATGATTATATATATATATATATATATAAATAAATGATTATATATATATATATATAAATAAATGATTATATATATATATATATATATAAATAAATGATTATATATATATATATATATATAAATGATTATATATATATATATAAATAAATGATTATATATATATATATATATAAATAAATGATTATATATATATATATATAAATAAATGATTATATATATATATATATAAATAAATGATTATATATATATATATATAAATAAATGATTATATATATATATATATAAATAAATGATTATATATATATATATATAAATAAATGATTATATATATATATATATATAAATGATTATATATATATATAAATAAATGAAGATATATATATATATAAATAAATGAAGATATATATATATATATATAAATGATTATATATATATATAAATAAATGAAGATATATATATATATAAATAAATGAAGATATATATATATATATAAATAAATGAAGATATATATATATATATAAATAAATGAAGATATATATATATATAAATAAATGAAGATATATATATATATAAATATATATATAAATAAATGAAAATATATATTTATATATATATATATGAATAAATTATTATATATTTATATATATATATATATATGAATAAATGATTATATATATATATATATATATGAATAAATGATTATATATATATATATATATATGAATAAATGATTATATATATATATATATATATATGAATAAATGATTATATATATATATATATATATGAATAAATGATTATATATATATATATATATATGAATAAATGATTATATATATATATATATATATATGAATAAATGATTATATATATATATATATATATGAATAAATGATTATATATATATATATATATATGAATAAATGATTATATATATATATATATGAATAAATGATTATATATATATATATATGAATAAATGATTATATATATATATATATATGAATAAATGATTATATATATATATATAAATAAATGATTATATATATATATATAAATAAATGATTATATATATATATATATAAATAAATGATTATATATATATATATATATATATAAATAAATGATTATATATATATATATATAAATAAATGATTATATATATATATATATATAAATAAATGATTATATATATATATATATAAATAAATGATTATATATATATATATATATAAATAAATGATTATATATATATATATATATATAAATAAATGATTATATATATATATATATAAATAAATGATTATATATATATATATATATATAAATAAATGATTATATATATATATATATAAATAAATGATTATATATATATATATATATATAAATAAATGATTATATATATATATATATAAATAAATGATTATATATATATATATAAATAAATGATTATATATATATATATATAAATAAATGATTATATATATATATATATATATAAATATATATATATGAATAAATGATTATATATATATATATAAATAAATGATTATATATATATATATATATAAATATATATATATGAATAAATGATTATATATATATATATAAATAAATGATTATATATATATATATATAAATAAATGATTATATATATATATATATATATAAATATATATATATGAATAAATGATTATATATATATATATAAATAAATGATTATATATATATATATATATAAATATATATATATGAATAAATGATTATATATATATATATAAATAAATGATTATATATATATATATATATATTTAAATAAATGATTATATATATATATATATTTAAATAAATGATTATATATATATATATATTTAAATAAATGATTATATATATATATATATATTTAAATAAATGATTATATATATATATATATATATTTAAATAAATGATTATATATATATATATATATATTTAAATAAATGATTATATATATATATATATATATATTTAAATAAATGATTATATATATATATATATATTTAAATAAATGATTATATATATATATATATATATTTAAATAAATGATTATATATATATATATATATTTAAATAAATGATTATATATATATATATATATTTAAATAAATGATTATATATATATATATATATATTTAAATAAATGATTATATATATATATATATTTAAATAAATGATTATATATATATATATATTTAAATAAATGATTATATATATATATATATTTAAATAAATGATTATATATATATATATATATTTAAATAAATGATTATATATATATATATATATATTTAAATAAATGATTATATATATATATATATATATTTAAATAAATGATTATATATATATATATATATATTTAAATATATATATATATATATATTTAAATAAATGATTATATATATATATATATATATTTAAATAAATGATTATATATATATATATATATTTAAATAAATGATTATATATATATATATATATTTAAATAAATGATTATATATATATATATATATATTTAAATAAATGATTATATATATATATATATATATATTTAAATAAATGATTATATATATATATATATATATATTTAAATAAATGATTATATATATATATATATATATATTTAAATAAATGATTATATATATATATATATATATATTTAAATAAATGATTATATATATATATATATATATATATTTAAATAAATGATTATATATATATATATATATATTTAAATAAATGATTATATATATATATATATATATATATATATATATATATATATATATATGTATGTGTGGATGTTGTTGTCGTTGTGTGCTTGTACGAATCTATGATCAATCTTCTAGGCACAAGTAACCCCATAAAACCGTTATTACGGTATTGCTCGGTAACATTTCAAGTTATACCTCCCTAAGATACTGTTATGTCGGTGGTTTATATTCGTTGTATTTATTGCAATTATTGCGCTATTCTGCTGTTACATAAACATTTGATCGGCATCCAAAATTAGCCACCTGTATCTGCTGTACTCCGATTTTGTATGAAATGCAATTTTTCATACAGCTAATGTTTATAATTACTTTCAAATGTGATCGAATTATCTATATTTATTTATTGACAATTATATTACCAGCTGAAATCTCTACTTGTAAACGTCACAAACCAATCTTATACCGTTACTTCAATAACATTAATCATACGTGTGGAATTTCTATTCTTATCTTCAATAGAGTTGAAACAGAGTTTGAATTTAGAATCGTGTGCAATATGGAAAATATCGGTTGATTTCCCTGGTGCATTCGACTGAAAATTGCAGTTATTATTAATGGACGGAAATAAATATTTAACCGAATAATAAGTCACTGTTTAACTCGTAGTTATTATTTAAACAGTTTTCCGTACAGAAAAGAACAAGAAAATTACAAAACAGTACACGAAAACGGAACTAATGCAGAAACCTTTGAGGTACACAAAATCACGAAAATTGAATCTCTCACTATATATATATATATGTATATATATATATATATGTATATATATATATATATATATATATATATATATATATATGTATATATATATATATATATATATATATATATATATATATATATATATGTATATATATATATATATATATATATATATATATATATATATATATGTATATATATATATATATATATATATATATATATGTATATATATATATATATATATATGTATATATATATATATATATATATATATGTATATATATATATATATATATATATATATATGTATATATATATATATATATATATGTATATATATATATATGTATATATATATATATATATATATGTATATATATATATATGTATATATATATATATATATATATATATATATATATATATATATATATATATATATATATATATATATATATATATATATATATATATATATATATATATATATATATATATAATTATTTATTTAAAAATTATAACAAATATTACAACATAAATATGTTATAAAATCACTACAAAAATAGCCATTTTGTTTCAACACCTCCGGTGTTTTATCAAGTGATGATGTTGAATGTAGAATAGAGGGTTTTAAAAGTTTCAAATTACTGATCCTTCGCAAGGGGAAAACGCTGTTACATATGCTGGAATGACCAATCAAATACAAGTATACGAGAATTAAAAAAACTTGACAACGAAGTAATTTTATAATAGCTATTAAAAGCTTTAATGTTGGGGTTATACTAAAATAGAATTTATTCTAACCAATAACTTTTAAATTATATGATAAAATTTGAAATTAAAAGTAAAAAATTACCTATTTTAAAATATAAATTTAATCTATTAAGTTTAAAATTATAAAATTACTAATTTTTGTAGTGATTTTATAGCATATTTATGTTATAATTTTTAAATAAATAATTATATCTGCTCTACTCGGTATTGAGCACCCTTTTAAGAATAGTAATTGTTGGTTATTGGAATGTATTCCGTATACACCAATCCTATACTTCTATGTATGTAGGTTTATATATATATATATATATATATTTTGATATATAATTTAATTCCTTGTCGCCCTCTCTCTTTACCTCTCCCTCTTGCTATCTGTATCTATATAATCTATGCAAATATTGTCGCGGTTGGATAACGTCTCGTCATAGGAAATCGCGGGAACTGAATTCCCATTTCAGTCGGGTTCGTTATATTCATTTAGGCGCAATAACCTATGGGAAATTCATAAACCCACCTCTTCTTTCCCAAGCTATGTGTTAATAAAATGTGTATCAGTAAATAATTATCTATAAATATTTTCCGTCTTTAAATAAACTGAAACAGGTTGATAAGCCGTAAAATTCAAATCATTCATTATGCTAATGTGTTTCTTTGATATTGGTAGAAACCCTTTATTGTTTATATTATTCGAATTTTTTCTGTTATTGCATTATTTACCAGAGCTTATATTGCAATTTTTGTTGTTATTCATTTCTTTTCTCTAGCATTTCTTATTATTGGTTCCCATATTGTATTCATTTTTATGCTTGGTCCCATCAGTGTTATTTGTGGGCTAGCATATGTGCCGATTGCTTAAGTTATGGGAACCTGTAATAAGTGCTAGAGAAAGGCAATGAATAACAGCAAAAATTGCAATATAAGCTCTGGTAAACAATGTAATAATAATAACAGAAAAAATTGCAATATGAGCACTGGTAAAAGAGGTGATGAGACATTACGTTTATAAGTCCCAAAAATAATACCCAGATTTCCTCAAGGACACAAGGCCTAGTGGATAAATACCTTGGTTAGATGCAGTGACTAAACCCAAAGAGTTGTGATATCAATACCATTGGTGAACCAAAATTTGGAAGAGGCATGGCACGTGGAATCTACCCCGGTGGACGAAGAAGTCAAAGAATATGGCAATGAAGATGAAGAATGAAAATGAGGATAATCCGAATAATGTAATAATGCAATCAATCATAATACCTCATCTCAGATATATAGACATATATTGGTAGAACTCCAATAGCAAACATCAATCAAAACCTGATTTTAATCTGTTTGCTACCAAGAGTATAACATGGTCACGGATAATTTTCTCTTCCGTTCGGCATGACTCAGCTTGTGTGCCTTTCAAGAATTCTCGTTTTTTTTTGCTCGGGTACAAATATTTTCCCCGCTAATTATGCCCACTACATCGGAAATTAAATTATCGGGCTCCATATATTTGCTATTGCTCTCCGCCTGGTGTCAGGTGGCAAATAAGGCTTTCTGCTAAGGTTAATCGAACTGTTCCGCGCAAGATGAAGGGTTGTTTTACCTTCCTTTAACCGATCCTGCTAAATTCGAAAATTTAGAGATTTCCGTTTCCTACACGTCTCAACCAAGATTGAATAATCTTCCTTATTATTTAATCCCTAGTAAGTGCGTTGATAGAAGATATGGTCTCATATTTTCACGCGCGAAAATGAATGTAAGGATTTCGACTAGTATTCGAAATCGCCTTGCTGAATTCTTGGGACGAACCGTTAACCTTAACACAACCCGCATGTATTTAAAATCCGTATGTAAAATTTATGTATATACATTAAAAAAAAATAGTAGCATTGATTTTATGAAGCCATTACTGAAATTCCAGTTTAACATCTATGTCAAGACAGTTAATATATCATTTCTTTTTTGTTCGCATTAATTAATCTATGCTGAGAAACTGAAAAAAAAAAACTTCCGTAAAAAAACAAAGTTTAGATTGCTATGTGATATCCATCCCATTGTATGGCAGTGGATGTTGGATAATTTCCATACGAATGAAGCAGCAGAAATGTGGTTATAGATAAGGATGATGAAAAATCCATGGCCGGAACTAATAAACAATAAGGAATTCTTAAAGAAAATGACAAAAGAAAGAACATATATACTCAAAATCAGGCAAAGACAGCGGGGATTTCATATAACGGAGAAGAAAAACGAACCGTTGATTTCATTACAGGTAAGTGAAGGCAGTGTAACTCATACCTGAAGAGTGTGCGGGAGAATGGCGGAACGGGTGTCAATAGTCTTTGCAAAGGAAGAAAACCTGCTAAGAGATAAGAAGTTGTGGGGGCAATGATCGCTTCTGTTGTGAAGGAATGGGGCATATAGATGAAGAAGAAAGAAAAAGAAGAAGAAAGAAAAAGAAGAAGAAAGAAAAAGAAGAAGAAAGAAAAAGAAGAAGAAAGAAAAAGAAGAAGAAAGAAAAAGAAGAAGAAAGAAAAAGAAGAAGAAAGAAAAAGAAGAAGAAAGAAAAAGAAGAAGAAAGAAAAAGAAGAAGAAAGAAAAAGAAGAAGAAAGAA
>OZ038496.1:73381048-73388620 GCA_964036315.1 Acanthosepion esculentum
TTTCTATTCAAATATAATCGAATAGTGGGATAAAAGAAAATATCGACTATTTACAATTACAAAAAAAAAAAAAAAAAACGCCCTTGGAAGTCCACCCAAATTTTCAAGTTTGAAATCGAATGCATAAATTCATTGTACATTACTTTGGAATTATTATCCACACGACAAATTATCAATTAAAACGATTTTTGGAGTTTAAATTTACTGGAGTTAGCTCGCTACTACTCAAACTAAAAAATACTTGTCGAGTCAAAACAAAACCAACATAGCTGCTATTAGCATGTTAATTTTATTAATAAATAAAATAAAACTCATATTACTGCCATATAATTATTAATAAATAGAAAAAAATCTGCCTTAATAAAAAAGAAATAAAATCTCATTTCATTAAGTTAACCCGTTTCAATTAATGGTGTTTCATGTAATTTTTATATTCTCAGAAAAATATTTCATGACTGAAATAAACCTCAATTTAAAAAAATGTATTTTTTTTACTGTTTTATTTTTACTTGTAAAATTTGATTTTCTTTCATAATTTAAATGTTATTTTCAGTGCAGAATACTTCCTCAAACGTAAGGTAAAAAAAAAAAAAATTTGAAAGTGAATTTTTTTTTTTAAAATCTGCTAACCAGATTCACTTAAAATTAGAACGAATTATATCACTTCTGTGCTACCATCCAATAAATTTCCGTACCGTAAGTTGTGAATATATTGACGTACATCAATCAACGCCTGTCAAAATAGAGCACCCTGGTTGGAAATCTCTTAAAAAATTTTCTGCTAAAAATGTAAGTAATGTTTCTTTCAAATTACATTAAGTATACTTTAATCATTCTAAATTTCCTAAGATAACAAAAGAAAAAGGTGTAATTGATTTTTCATGATTTTTTAACTAACAAACTATGATCTTTCCGACAGAAATGTCGATAAGTTCGATTTTACGAAGTTTTTTGACTCAAAAAAAAAACAAGATTTTTAATAAAATTTTTAACATTTATAGGAAGGATTAAAAAATCTGAAAAAAATTTTCAGAAAATACTTTGGTCTTTCCTCTTTAATAACAACATATATATTTAAACGTTGAAAATTGTTTTATCAATTTGGGGACCTTTTGTCGTCAAGGTATACCACTTTTTAGCGAAATATTGGACATACCTAGTGTATATATATGTACAAGCTGATGTGTATATGCATTTGTATATTTATATCGTTTTAATTTACGTTTGTTTGATTTTTCATGTATATACATGTATTTGTAAATGTCTGTATATATTTAGTTTATATGCATATATGTATGCGTGCGTATGTATGTACATCTAGATATGTATGTGTATGTATGTATGTATTTGTATATAGTTGCATCTTTATGTATATATTTCTTTACTTGCTTTATTTACTTTTCTGCGTTGACGTATGGGTCGAAATATTTATATGTGCTTATCTATATGTATTTTTATGTCCGTATGTCTGTATATGCGTACCTATTGTGCGTATATATGGATATGCGGATGCATGTGTTGATTTGTATGTGTTTGTGTGAATATACAATTATATATGGAGGTGGTTATTTACTTTTGTCTGTAATGTGTCGAAAACTATGATTTAAAAATGTATATATATATATTTATATATATTTATTTGTTTAAATTTTATCTATATATATTTGACCGGATTAGTTATATTTCAAGTTAAAATTCGTTTAATAACATTAAGCCACGAATATATTCACTTTTAGCTATGACATCTGACCGTCTAGATCATAATGAATGTAGATGTATGTGCCTGTGTGTATTGATGTCTATGTGTAAGGAAAGTGTATTTGCGTACATGTGGTTGTATGTGGTGTAGATATTTTGTATGTGTGTGTATTTATCTAAATACGTCTGAGCGCTTATGCGTATGTTCGAATGATTTCGCGTGAGAGGCGACTAACATGTTGAAATGAAACTAAAGTGTATACATTTCAGTCTGGGGTTCTGAACATCCCTTTCCACACAATTTCAATGAAAATATAAATTAAATAGCATATATATCTTTTATTTTTATTTTTATATTTCTATATTTTTTCTCCTCGGTAATTCTACAATTTAAAACTTAATAGAGATTTGATTTAGATTTCTAAATAGGTAATTTTTAATTTTTTACTTTTAATTTTAAATTTTATAAATCTTTTAATATCTATGATAACCTTGCTTAGTTGTCAAATTACCCTATACTTGTATTTTGATTGGTCATTCTAGCTTATGTAACAGCGTTTACCCCTAGCTAAGCATCGTTAATTAATTTGAAACTTTTAAAACCATTTATTCTATATCAACACTTGGTAAGACACCAGAAGTGTTGAAACAAAATGGCTATTTTTGTCGGGATTTTATAACATATTTATGTTGCAATATTCAAATAATTTATATATATATATATATATATATATATATATATATATATATATATATATTTTGGCGTGGCTTAATCGTTAGCAAGCTTGTCTTGCTAGAACTATTACGACTGAGTAATGAGTTCGATCCTCATTAGATGCCCCCATACCTTCGGCCTTGTGCCGCATTTAAGCTACGCTTGGAAAATCGTTATATATATATATATATATATATATATATATATATATATATATATATATATTAGTGGTAAAAATATATAAATATACATACACACACACATACATACATACATACATACATACATATGTATGTATGTATGTATAAAAAATAAATTCCACGAGGATAGAGTCAAGGTAGAACTCAATGTCCAGGAATAAATTATGACCCTGGAATGTTAGTGTTTAAGCCTTTTTATTATATATATATATATATATATATATATATTATTTGGGAGCTGTCTGTGTTATACAATATATATATATATATATATATATATATATGCATTATTTGGGAACTGTCTGACATGGGAGGAATATATTACACTTGCTAATGAGAGAAAGAGGTCCAAATATCAAGAACTGGTCGAACAATGTCGGCAAAAGTCATAGAAGATATACTATGACCCCGTAGAAGTTGGTTGCAGGGGCTTTGTGGGACAGTCGTTGTGCAGGACCCTAGCAAAAATAAGCATAGTGGGGGTAGTTAGGGCGAGAGCGCTGAAGGACATTACCGACGCGGTTCTCACTGCGTCAAAATGGATTTGGCTTAAAAGATCAGAGTCATGGAAGAAATAGTGAGGATATTAGGGAAATCTCAATCAATAATTAGGAGACGTGTTATACGTTATAAGAGAATGTTAAGACAATATATCAAGTGAGGGTAGTTGAACTGTTATGGATAGGTGTTGAAAAGCATTGTTATGTGGGGAGGGACGGATTTTTTTTTTTTTACTTGGATTTTCGGTTTCTGATTGGCATTAATATTTTTTAATTTTTTCTTTAGCGCTTACTCACGGCTTTATTTCATTATGTAAGCCTAATTGCAGTTTTATTAGGAATGGAACGGGGGAGAAAAATATAGTTTCGTAGTAATAATAGTCTGGAAATTTAGGGAGTTGATGCTGGCAGTAATTGAGTAGATTTATTTTGAGAAATATGTATCAGATTGTAAATATGAGCATAGGTTACTTAACTGAGTAGATAGCATAATTATTTAGTTATTTATTTACTGTTAGTAGGCCATCGAATTATTTTAGTTGGTAAATTACAAAATGTGTATAGGTTTGTTTTTGTTTGACCGTATGGTTAAATTAGTGAATTTATTTTGAGAAAGTTCTATTATAGATTAGTTTTGAGTTGGATATGAGTGTAGGTTTAGTTAAAGATTTGGTATGGATATGGGATTAGTATTTAAAAGGTAAAACACGGACATTAACAATGCAATAAAGATACCAACTTACCTCGGTATGGATTCCGGTAACAAAAACCGGATGTAGTAATAAGACACCATTATATAGAAGAGGAGTGTGAAAAGCCCTGTTTTCATTGGCTAACGCTGACTGACATGTGTCAATAAGAACGGTCGACTTGCGACTGATTACTGATTTTTTTTCTTTCAGACAATTTTTGAGCGGAGATCTTTGAACCTGTTTTTGACTGAAAAGACTTCATTTGACCTTAAAATGTGTTTTGTTAAGTTTTTATTTGAATTTATTTTTTTCTTGGCTTCGGCCAACATTTTTTAGTTTGTCTCCGGTTAGACAGTCTTACCGACTTTTTTTATTTCTGTTTATTTCTTTTTTAGTTCTCGTTTTTTTTTTAAGTACCGTTTAAGAAAAGGAAAAAAAAAAGTTTAGTTTTAATTTTTTCCCCCTTTTAGTTTATACCCTCCCCGTTTTATTTTCGTTTTTATTAGCGACTTCGGTCGCAATCCTTTAATTTTTTAAGTTTCAACTTTTGTATTTTTCTCTTTAGGGGCTTCGGCCGCAAACCTTTATTTTTTTTAGTTTGGTTTGACTAGTGCACTCGAGGAGGAGGCCCGCCGTTTGCCCCGTGCCGAGTGATCCTTCTACCGTGAATGTTGTCTTGCGCTGAAACACCTCTTACGGGCGTCGGATGGCCTCTCAAACGTCCAGGCGTTGTCTCGTAGGGCATTATGTCAAGTGATAGTCAGGGGTCCGTTCACGATCTGATTGACGAGCTCGGTCTTACGAAGCAGGAGGGTCGCTCAATCTGGCCTTGGGCTCCTGGGTTGAAATGTCTCAACGATGAGGCATCCCTCACCTGGCTGGTGATGCGTGGGGCCCTCTGGGTCGCCAAAATGCTTTGCGCAGCGTGCTTGGAGAAATATCCAAACTGCCGACGTTGTGATGGGGAAGTCGAGACCCTTGGTTTTTCGTTGCAAGTTGGTAGCACCATTGTGTAAGTTTGTTGAAGGACTCATGGTTCGCACGTTGCAGGGAAAGTTATTTGTCCTTGAGGCCGCTTCTGTTTGTAGCAATGTGGCCCCGCCGTTAAAGAAGTCTGAACTTTGTGTTCCACTGTTTTCTAGGAGTTATGAGAATCGTGATTTGGACGACACGTCAGAAGGGATTCTATGGAGGTGAGAAGTTCATCTCTTCCCAACTGATCTTGTACTTTAGGCATCAGCTTAAAGTCAAGATTAGGACGGAAAGGCGGCGACTCTCTTCATCAGAATTCGGCAAAAGGTGGGTAAATCTTGCGCGAATGTGTAGAGTAAGAGGGGCTGACCTGGAGTGGCATTTTGATGTCGGTTAGGTACAGAATTTTGTCCTTCATGGGTTGAACATAGGCAAACCGTCCCGATATTAGACTAGTTTAGGTTTATTTTGAATCTTTAGTTTCTCGTTTCTGGTTAACTAGGGTATGTATGCTCATTGGTCCCCTTTTATTTCTGTCCCTATTTTTCTTTAGTTTAATTCCCCATCCCCTCCCACGTGAGGTGGTCAGTGGCGTCTGTTTTCTGGTAGTTGCGGGATGACTTTCGTTTCGTGTGTGTGTTTTTCGTATTTGTTAATGTGTCTAAATGTATGCGTGGTTGTGTGAGTGCTTTTTTGAAGGATGATAATTTTTTATACTTTTAATATCTCGCAATTTTTTCGTCCAGTTAACTGATGTTTCTGCCACATTTAGGTACTGTGGGGGTTTTATTACTAACCTTATTGTTTTGATTTTCTTGTAAATATTACTTAATTCATATTGTAAATACTCATGTTTTTTTTTAAAAATTGTTATTCCCTCCCCCACAGACTTTGAAATGTACATATGGGGACTAGTTAGAATTTCATAGAGAATTTGAGGAATTATGGTGGTTGTAGTAAGAAAGGTATGGAAGAATGTGTTGTTTTGGTGCTAGGACTATTGTTGGTATGTTTGGGTCAGTGATTGTGACTAGCTAAGTTTAATTTAAGACAGATGATGACCGTCCTTCCCCAACCCCCTTTTGGCCTTGTGCCACATTGTGTACTTTTGTACGAATAAATAACGAAAGGTAGGAAAGAATGTGTTTTGGTGCTAGGACTATTATTGGTATGTTTGGGTCAGTGTTTGTGACTAGCTAAGTTTAAATTTAAGACAGAAGACCGTCCTTTCCCAATCCCCTCTTTGAGCTTCTGCCACATTTTGTATATTTTTTTTATATACGAATAAATAACTGATTACTTTTTTTTTTTTTTTTTTTTTTTTTTTTTGCAATGTCGCGGTGCGTAGCACGACGCTTTCAAGGAGGCGGCCTGTTTCACTTAGAATCAGGTCGGGGTTGCTGTTGGAGCCTATATGATGCGAAACCAGGAAATCGGCGATGAGAACAGTGCATCTAAAATGTATGATTTATATAATGTAAAGAAAACTTCAGGGAAGCTTGTTTAAAAAAAACAAAGAAAAAAAAAACACACAACAACTAAAGTAAAGTATGACTGGCAAACTCATGCGCAGTCTAGATATAAAATAACTTCACACTTATGTCCCAGTTGAAAAATGCTTAAATCTTTTTAAAAAAGCATCTAACTCAATCAAAGATAAAAACGCTCCCTACCAATAGCTAAAATAACAAAAATCTGCCGTCTCATCACCAATCAATGCTATTTCACATTTAATAAGAATTTTAAAAAAAACATAGGATTACTAATAGGATCTCCTCTCAGTGGAGAGATGGTATGTATCTTAGAATCTCAAGAAACTGGTTCTTTTCAAAATATTTTACCTAAACAATCATCTTACTTCCGATATACTGATGATACTCTATTAATATATCCTACTGACTTACTGGATCTAAACAGACGAATATACAATATATTATACGAGCGTCATTCAATAAATAAGGTGGATTTTTTGGTATAAAGACTTCTAATACAGATAGAAGCTTACTTATTTTTTCATTTGACTCATAGCACTCTCACACACTTTTCCCATCTGTGCACACGCTTCCGTATTCCCTCAGCGTAAAAATCTTTGGTCTGATGTCTCAGCCACTCGCTCACAACACTTTTGACTTCATCGTCACTTTAAACTTCGTGCCTCTCGTGAACGCTTTCAAGGGACCAAACAGTTGAAAGTCTGAAGGGGCAAGGTCTGGGCTGTAAGGGGGATGAGGGAGCAGTTCCCAGCCCAGCTCGTTGATGGTCTGCACCGTTTGGGCTGCTGTGTGAGGTCTTGCGTTGTCATGATGCAAGATGACTCCTTCTGACTGATGACCCCTGCGTTTGTCCCAACAGGTAAGCTCAAAGTCCTTGCAATATCATCCACTGTCACCCTTCTCTCAGACTGAATAAGATCATTGACTGATTCGATCACCTCAGGAGACCTCACTTCTGTAGCCTCCCCCCCAGGCCTGTCTTCATCCTCAACACTGCTCTGTCCTTCTTTAAACAATTTAGCCCACTTGTAGACATTTTCTTGGCTGAAACATGTGGCACCATACACAGTTGACATTCTCCTAGGAATTTCAACTGGTTTGCACCCTTCAACAACCAAAAACTTAATAACTGACCGCTGTTCAATCCTGGAGCATGCTTCTTGGTCGGCCATCTCTGTTAATCGCCAAAACTCTCAAATTTTTTTTTTAATCTGCAAAAGAAATTAGATCCATGTGAAAAATTAAAAATAAATAAAGAGTAAGCTTCTATCTGTATTAGAAGTCCTTATACCGAAAAAATCA
>OZ038496.1:73408820-73436320 GCA_964036315.1 Acanthosepion esculentum
GTAAAAATACAAAACCCAATAAAACTAAGACAATATTTAATTAAGAAAGTTTTTAATGGCTTTTCTGAATAATATATATGAAAGTAATTATCTGAAAGAAAAAAATTTTTTTGATGAACAATAAATTTTTACATTAATTTTCTTTTTTTCAATTTTAAATACACAATATGACAAAAGGCTGTTATATATTTATACATTAAGTTCTTTCTGCAACCTTATGGAAATGATATATTATGTTCTCTACTTTTTAAAGATCATAAATTTGAAAGCTTATTAAAATCTGACAACCATAATTATTTTAAAAATAATTTTTAATATTCCAAAATTGTATTTAAAATCGTCTACAACGAAAGTACGGATGCACATTGTTGAAATAATGTCACATGAGTAGTTTCCTTTAATAGAAGCAAGTTTTTTTTTTACTTCAGAAATGGCTTTGATTCGTTCAGTACCAACAAAACAACGCTTGTCAAGTTTTCTGAATATCGTCGTATTATTTTCAATTTTTTTCTTTTTCTATTCAAATATAATCGAATAGTGGGATAAAAGAAAATATCGACTATTTACAATTACAAAAAAAAAAAAAAAAAAAAAAACGCCCTTGGAAGTCCACCCAAATTTTCAAGTTTGAAATCGAATGCATAAATTCATTGTACATTACTTTGGAATTATTATCCACACGACAAATTATCAATTAAAACGATTTTTGGAGTTTAAATTTTCTGGAGTTACTACTCAAACTAAAAAATACTTGTCGAGTCAAAACAAAACCAACATAGCTGCTATTAGCATGTCAATTTTATTAATAAATAAAATAAAACTCATATTACTGCCATATAATTATTAATAAATAGAAAAAAATCTGCCTTAATAAAAAAGAAATAAAATCTCATTTCATTAAGTTAACCCGTTTCAATTAATGGTGTTTCATGTAATTTTTATATTCTCAGAAAAATATTTCATGACTGAAATAAACCTCAATTTAAAAAAATGTATTTTTTTTACTGTTTTATTTTTACTTGTAAAATTTGATTTTCTTTCATAATTTAAATGTTATTTTCAGTGCAGAATTCTTCCTCAAACGTAAGGTAAAAAAAAAAAAAAAATTTGAAAGTGAATTTTTTTTTTAAAAATCTGCTAACCAGATTCACTTAAAATTAGAACGAATTATATCACTTCTGTGCTACCATCCAATAAATTTCCGTACCGTAAGTTGTGAATATATTGACGTACATCAATCAACGCCTGTTAAAATAGAGCACCCTGGTTGGAAATCTCTTAAAAAATTTTCTGCTAAAAATGTAAGTAATGTTTCTTTCAAATTACATTAAGTATACTTTAATCATTCTAAATTTCCTAAGATAACAAAAGAAAAAGGTGTAATTGATTTTTCATGATTTTTTAACTAACAAACTATGATCTTTCCGACAAAAATGTCGATAAGTTCGATTTTACGAAATTTTTTGACTCGAAAACAAAAAAAAAACAAGATTTTTAATAAAATTTTTAACATTTATAGGAAGGATTAAAAAATCTGAAAAAAATTCAGAAAATACTTTGGTCTTTCCTCTTTAATAAGAACATAAATATTTAAACGTTAAAAATTGTTTTATCAATTTGGGGACCTTTTGTCAAGGTATACCACTTTTTAGCGAAATATTGGACATACCTAGTGTATATATATGTACAAGCTGATGTGTATATGCATTTGTATATTTATATCGTTTTAATTTACGTTTGTTTGATTTTTCATGTATATACATGTATTTGTAAATGTCTGTGTATATATTTAGTTTATATGCATATATGTATGCGTGCGTATGTATGTACATCTAGATATGTATGTGTATGTGTATGTATGTATGTATTTGTATATAGTTGCATCTTTATGTATATATTTCTTTACTTGCTTTATTTACTTTTCTGCGTTGACGTATGGGTCGAAATATTTATATGTGCTTATCTATATGTATGTTTATGTCCGTATGTGCGTACCTATTGTGCGTATATATGGATATGCGGATGCATGTGTTGATTTGTATGTGTTTGTGTGAATATACAATTATATATGGAGGTGGTTATTTACTTTTGTCTGTAATGTGTCGAAAACTGATTTAAAAATGTATATATATATATATTTATATATATTTGTTTAAATTTTATCTATATATATTTGACCGGATTAGTTATATTTCAAGTTAAAATTCGTTTAATAACATTAAGCCACGAATATATTCACTTTTAGCTATGACATCTGACCGTCTAGATCATAATGAATGTAGATGTATGTGCCTGTGTGTATTGATGTCTATGTGTAAGGAAAGTGCATTTGCGTACGTGTGGTTGTATGTGGTGTAGATATTTTGTATGTGTGTGTATTTATCTAAATACGTCTGAGCGCTTATGCGTATGTTCGAATGATTTCGCGTGAGAGGCGACTAACATGTTGAAATGAAACTAAAGTGTATACATTTCAGTCTGGGGTTCTGAACATCCCTTTCAACATAATTTCAATGAAAATATAAATTAAATAGCATATATATCTTTTATTTTTATTTTTATATTTCTATATTTTTTCTCCTCGGTAATTCTACAATTTAAAACTTAATAGAGATTTGATTTAGATTTCTAAATAGGTAATTTTTAATTTTTTACTTTTAATTTTAAATTTTATAAATCTTTTAATATCTATGATAACCTTGCTTAGTTGTCAAATTACCGTATACTTGTATTTTGATTGGTCATTCTAGCTTATGTAACAGCGTTTACCCCTAGCTAAGCATCGTTAATTAATTTGAAACTTTTAAAACCATTTATTCTATATTCTACATCAACACTTGGTAAGACACCAGAAGTGTTGAAACAAAATGGCTATTTTTGTCGGGATTTTATAACATTTATGTTGCAATATTCAAATAATTTATTTATTTTTATATATATATATATATATATATATATATATATATATATATATATATATATATATATATATATATATATATATATATATATATATATATATATATATATATATATATATATATAGGCGTGGCGTAATCGTTAGCAGGGCTTGTCTTGCTAGAACTATTACAACTGAGTAATGAGTTCGATCCTCATTAGATGCCCCCATACCTTCGGCCTTGTGCCGCATTTAAGCTACGCTTGGAAAATCGTTATATATATATATATATTAGTGGTAAAAATATATAAATATACATACACACACATACATATGTATGTATAAAAAATAATTCCACGAGGATAGAGTCAAGGTAGAACTCAATGTCCAGGAATAAATTATGACCATGGAATGTTAGTGTTTAAGCCTTTTTATTATATATATATATATATATATATTATTCGGGAGCTGTCTGTGTTATACAATATATATATATATATATATATATATATATATATATATATATATATATGCATTATTTGGGAACTGTCTGACATGGGAGGAATATATCACACTTGCTAATGAGAGAAAGAGGTCCAAATATCAAGAACTGGTCGAACAATGTCGGCAAAAGTCATAGAAGATATACTATGACCCCGTAGAAGTTGGTTGCAGGGGCTTTGCGGGACAGTCGTTGTGCAGAACCCTAGCAAAAATAAGCATAGTGGGGGCAGTTAGGGCGAGAGCGCTGAAGGACATTACCGACGCGGTTCTCACTGCGTCAAAATGGATTTGGCTTAAAAGATCAGAGTCATGGAAGAAATAGAGAGGATATTAGGGAAATCTCAATCAATAATTAGGAGACGTGTTATACGTTATAAGAGAATGTTAAGACAATATATCAAGTGAGGGTAGTTGAACTGTTATGGATAGGTGTTGAAAAGCATTGTTATGTGGGGAGGGACGGATTTTTTTTTTTTTTTACTTGGATTTTCGGTTTCTGATTGGCATTAATATTTTTTAATTTTTTCTTTAGCGCTTACTCACGGCTTTATTTCATTATGTAAGCCTAATTGCAGTTTTATTAGGAATGGAACGGGGGAGAAATATAGTTTCGTAGTAATAATAGTCTGGAAATTTAGGGAGTTGATGCTGGCAGTAATTGAGTAGATTTATTTTGAGAAATATGTATCAGATTGTAAATATGAGCATAGGTTACTTAACTGAGTAGATAGCATAATTATTTAGTTATTTATTTACTGTTAGTAGGCCATCGAATTATTTTAGTTGGTAAATTACAAAATGTGTATAGGTTTGTTTTTGTTTGACCGTATGGTTAAATTAGTGAATTTATTTTGAGAAAGTTCTATTATAGATTAGTTTTGAGTTGGATATGAGTGTAGGTTTAGTTAAAGATTTGGTATGGATATGGGATTAGTATTTAAAAGGTAAAACACGGACATTAACAATGCAATAAAGATACCAACTTACCTCGGTATGGATTCCGGTAACAAAAACCGGATGTAGTAATAAGACACCATTATATAGAAGAGGAGTGTGAAAAGCCCTGTTTTCATTGGCTAGCGCTGATTGACATGTGTCAATAAGAACGGTCGACTTGCGACTGATTACTGATTTTTTTTCTTTCAGACAATTTTTGAGCGGAGATCTTTGAACCTGTTTTTGACTGAAAAGACTTCATTTGACCTTAAAATGTGTTTTGTTAAGTTTTTATTTTCCTTTCTTTTATTTGAATTTATTTTTTTCTTGGCTTCGGCCAACATTTTTTAGTTTGTCTCCGGTTAGACAGTCTTACCGACTTTTTTTATTTCTGTTTATTTCTTTTTTAGTTCTCGTTTTTTTTTAAGTACCGTTTAAGAAAAGGAAAAAAAAAAGTTTAGTTTTAATTTTTTCCCCCTTTTAGTTTATACCCTCCCCGTTTTATTTTCGATTTAATTAGCGACTTCGGTCGCAATCCTTTAATTTAAGTTTCAACTTTTGTATTTTTCTCTTTAGGGGCTTCGGCCGCAAACCTTTATTTTTAGTTTGGTTTGACTAGTGCACTCGAGGAGGAGTCCCGCCGTTTGCCCCGTGCCGAGTGATACTTCTACCGTGAATGTTGTCTTGCGCTGAAACACCTTACGGGCGTCGGATGGCCTCTCAAACGTCCAGGCGTTGTCTCGTAGGGCATTATGTCAAGTGATAGTCAGGGGTCCGTTCACGATCTGATTGACGAGCTCGGTCTTACGAAGCAGGAGGGTCGCTCAATCTGGCCTTGGGCTCCTGGGTTGAAATGTCTCAACGATGAGGCATCCCTCACCTGGCTGGTGATGCGTGGGGCCCTCTGGGTCGCCAAAATGCTTTGCGCAGCGTGCTTGGAGAAATATCCAAACTGCCGACGTTGTGATGGGGAAGTCGAGACCCTTGGTTTTTCGTTGCAAGTTGGTAGCACCATTGTGTAAGTTTGTTGAAGGACTCATGGTTCGCACGTTGCAGGGAAAGTTATTTGTCCTTGAGGCCGCTTCTGTTTGTAGCAATGTGGCCCCGCCGTTAAAGAAGTCTGAACTTTGTGTTCCACTGTTTGCTAGGAGTTATGAGAATCGTGATTTGGACGACACGTCAGAAGGGATTCTATGGAGGTGAGAAGTTCATCTCTTCCCAACTGATCTTGTACTTTAGGCATCAGCTTAAAGTCAAGATTAGGACGGAAAGGCGGCGACTCTCTTCATCAGAATTCGGCAAAAGGTGGGTAAATCTTGCGCGAATGTGTAGAGTAAGAGGGGCTGACCTGGAGTGGCATTTTGATGTCGGTTAGGTACAGAATTTTGTCCTTCATGGGTTGAACATAGGCAAACCGTCCCGATATTAGGCTAGTTTAGGTTTATTTTGAATCTTTAGTTTCTCGTTTCTGGTTAACTAGGGTATGTATGCTCATTGGTCCCCTTTTATTTCTGTCCCTATTTTTCTTTAGTTTAATTCCCCATCCCCTCCCACGTGAGGTGGTCAGTGGCGTCTGTTATCTGGTAGTTGCGGGATGACTTTCGTTTCGTGTGTGTGTTTTTCGTATTTGTTAATGTGTCTAAATGTATGCGTGGTTGTGTGAGTGCTTTTTTGAAGGATGATGATTTTTTATACTTTTAATATCTCGCAATTTTTTCGTCCAGTTAACTGATGTTTCTGCCACATTTAGGTACTGTGGGGGTTTTATTACTAACCTTATTTTGTTTTGATTTTCTTGTAAATATTACTTAATTCATATTGTAAATACTCATGGTTTTTTTTTAAAATTGTTATTCCCTCCCCCACAGACTTTGAAATGTACATATGGGGACTAGTTAGAATTTCATAGAGAATTTGAGGAATTATGGTGGTTATAGTAAGAAAGGTATGGAAGAATGTTGTTTTGGTGCTAGGACTATTGTTGGTATGTTTGGGTCAGTGATTGTGACTAGCTAAGTTTAATTTAAGACAGATGATGACCGTCCTTCCCCAACCCCCTTTTGGCCTTGTGCCACATTTTGTACTTTTGTACGAATAAATAACGAAAGGTAGGAAAGAATGTGTTTTGGTGCTAGGACTATTATTGGTATGTTTGGGTCAGTGTTTGTGACTAGCTAAGTTTAAATTTAAGACAGAAGACCGTCCTTCCCCAACCCCCTCTTTGAGCTTGTGCCACATTTTGTATATTTTTTTTATATACGAATAAATAACTGATTACTTTTTTTTTTTTTTTTTTTTTTTTTTTGCAATGTCGCGGTGCGTAGCACGACGCTTTCAAGGAGGCGGCCTGTTTCACTTAGAATCAGGTCGGGGTTGCTGTTGGAGCCTATATGATGCGAAACCAGGAAATCGGCGATGAGAACAGTGCATCTAAAATGTATGATTTATATAATGTAAAGAAAACTTCAGGGAAGCTTGTTTAAAAAAAAACAAAGAAAAAAAAACACACAACAACTAAAGTAAAGTATGACTGGCAAACTCATGCGCAGTCTAGATATAAAATAACTTCACACTTATGTCCCGGTTGAAAAATGCTTAAATCTTTTTAAAAAAGCATCTAACTCAATCAAAGATAAAAACGCTCCCTACCAATAGCTAAAATAACAAAAATCTGCCGTCTCATTACCAATCAATGCTATTTCACATTTAATAAGAATTTTAAAAAAACATAGGATTACTAATAGGATCTCCTCTCAGTGGAGAGATGGTATGTATCTTAGAATCTCAAGAATCTGGTTCTTTTCAAAATATTTTACCTAAACAATCATCTTACTTCCGATATACTGATGATACTCTATTAATATATCCTACTGACTTACTGGATCTAAACAGACGAATATACAATATATTATACGAGCGTCATTCAATAAATAAGGTGGATTTTTTGGTATAAAGACTTCTAATACAGATAGAAGCTTACTTATTTTTTCATTTGACTCACAGCACTCTCACACACTTTTCCCATCTGTGCACACGCTTCCGTATTCCCTCAGCGTAAAAATCTTTGGCCTGATGTCTCAGCCACTCGCTCACAACACTTTTGACTTCATCGTCACTTTTAAACTTCGTGCCTCTCGTGAACGCTTTCAAGGGACCAAACAGGTGAAAGTCTGAAGGGGCAAGGTCTGGGCTGTAAGGGGGATGAGGGAGCAGTTCCCAGCCCAGCTCGTTGATGGTCTGCACCGTTTGGGCTGCTGTGTGAGGTCTTGCGTTGTCATGATGCAAGATGACTCCTTCTGACTGATGACCCCTGCGTTTGTCCCAACAGATAAGCTCAAAGTCCTTGCAATGTCATCCACTGTCACCCTTCTCTCAGACTGAATAAGATCATTGACTGATTCAATCACCTCAGGAGACCTCACTTCTGTAGGCCTCCCAGGCCTGTCTTCATCCTCAACACTGCTCTGTCCTTCTTTAAACAATTTAGCCCACTTGTAGACATTGAAACATGTGGCACCATACACAGTTGACATTCTCCTAGGAATTTCAACTGGTTTGCACCCTTCAACAACCAAAAACTTGATAACTGACCGCTGTTAAATCCTGGAGCATGCTTCTTGGTCGGCCATCTCTGTTAATCGCCAAAACTCTCAAATTTTTTTTTTTAATCTGCAAAAGAAATTAGATCCATGTGAAAAAGTAAAAATAAATAGAGTAAGCTTCTATCTGTATTAGAAGTCCTTATACCGAAAAAATCACCTTATTTATTGAATGACCCTCGTATATACAAAATTAAAGAAAACAATAATTTACCTTTCTTGGCACCGAAAACTAACTAATAAAAATTAGTAAATACACTTCTATTCCCATTGTAACAACAAAATAAAATCCGGAATGATCATTGGATTCTACTTAAGAACACTCAGAATTTGCAGCTCTCAATATTTACAAGAGGATAAATATAGTGAAAAGACACTTTAATAACTTCATTTCATATTCAATGCGAAACAAAAGGCTCATGAAGTAAGAAAGGAGAAAAGCTGTCGTTCCTGACAACCACAACGAATCAAAAAAATATTATTCTGTCCACTAATTCTATCACTACAAGAACCGAAAATAATTTATCTAAATTCAGCAAAAAAGTTGTCACAATTACATCTAAAAGAAAAAAAATACATCATCAATACAAAACAATAAAACAAATGTAAAACATGAAGGCGAAATTTGCCTTATCAGCAGCAAGGATTGCCAGAAATAAATATATTGGAGAAACCACAAAAATTTTAAACAAAAAACAATATGAACAAAAAGATACATTAAAAAAACACACACAAAACACATTCGTTGTTCACCGTAACAAAACTAACCATAGTTTTAACATAAAAAAATGCTACTTCAATTAAAAGAGAAAATAATTCACTATATGAAAAATGCTCTAATCGCTAATACAGCCACAGTAAATTTACGTCCAGATTCTTACAACGTATCGCCCTTCTTGGTAGATTTCGAGACAACATAGTTCTCTCTAACCTAACCTGATTGTTATTACTAACAAACTGAACGGTTGAACTCTCTGCCTACGGGCGGGGAGGAACCCGAACGAGGCTACGCCGAAGGGCGGAGAGGTAAACCGGCCCTGAACCCGTTTATACGGGTTCAAAGGGTATATATTTTTGGCCGAGCACACGGGCTCGGGGATCCCACGTTTAACCGGCCTTGTGCCACATGATACCCTCGTGGGAGGGGGATGACTAAATACTAACACTTCTACTTCTTTTGTACATATTCTGTTTGTAATATATCTGTGTTATCCCATACCTGTGTTCGAGTTATTCTTCATTGGTTCTACCTTGGACCATCACCGTGGAACAAGGAACCTGGGCCATAACAAAAACAATTATGATGGAAAGAAAAAAATAAATATAGATAATTTTGGCTAGATTGCAAAAATGATTTCAAACATTTACATTGCAAAATTGATTTCAAATAAACATTTCCAGTTTTTTCTGACAATTTCTTCAACTCTGTTATTTTATATATATATATATATATATATATATATATATGAATTAGATAACGTTATATATTTGTATATATAAAGAACAGAATTGAGAAAATAATATAAACCACAGTTTTGACATAAAAATGCTGTTCTAATTAAAAAAGACAGTAATTCATTGAGACGGAAATGTCTAGAAAGTGCTTAAATAGATAGGCCGGCCACAATAAAGTTACGTCCAGGTTCTTACGACGTATCAGCCATTCGTAGCAGATTTCTGTTATCTCATTGCGGGATATTTAAAAACAATGGTGATGGAAAGAAAAAATGAATATAGACAATTTTGGCTAGATTGCAAAAATGATTTCAACCATTTACATTGCAAAAATGATTTCAAATAAACATTTCCTGTTTGTCTGACAATTTCCACAATTCTGTTAATATATATATATATATATATATATATATATATATATATGCATTGCGTGTGTGTGTAATGGGCTAAATTTGAATTTAAGTAATACTAGCAAATAATATGCGTCAACTCATACAATTTAACTTATTTCAAATTTTAGAGATACTTCTGCCGGCAAAATTTTCAATATTAGACTAGATAATTATTGTTAGAATTATTATTAATTTAGGAAAATATAAGTAAAATGTTAAATACCTACTGACAGTGATTTAAATATTGCAAAATACAGTGTTGACATTTGATCTGTATTGAAAGTTTTCACACACACACACACACACACACACACACACACACACACACACACACATACATATATATATATATATATATATATATATTGCACCTCGCATGTTTGGTTTTAAAGATTATTGCCGGCGACGAGTGTGCTGAACAACAGCAAATCCACAATCCTTCCTCTATTCAATCGATTCGAAGTCCTATCTTCCTCAGCTGATAAGGGTGAATGCTTTGCTCGGAAATTCTCATCTAAGTCAACACTCGACTCATCCGGAGTACCCACACCTGATTTCCCCTAGAAATGAGGCTCTATTGATTGAGATGAGAATAACCCGTCGATAGTATAGGACACCATCTCTGAATTAGACTCTCATAAAGCAAGTGGTGGTGACGGTATACGTGCCGTAGTCCTAAAGAAATGTGCTCCTGAGCTGGCTCCAGTTCTCTTCAAAATATAAAAATATTGCCTCGCTGACTCTTTCTTTCCAGCCTGTTGTCCCTGTTTTTAAGAATTCTGGAGACCATTCTGACCAATGTAACTACCGTCTTATCTGTCTCCTACCACTCTTCGGCAAAGTCTTCGAGGCTTTAATCCTTGCCGAACCCTTGCTTTACATCCCATGATCTACCTCAGATGTGCTTACAGTTATAACTAAATTTGTATGATAAACTCTTGATAATAACGGCGAACTCGAGCTGTGGATCTAGATATCTCTTTTGATAGCGTTAGGCATGCCAGCCGTCTTTGTAAGCTTCAGGCATACGGTATTACAAGGCGATTATTCGATTTAATCTAATCATTCATGTCAAACCGTGAAATGAAGGTCGTTCTAAACGGTTTCTCATCTAGTTCCTTTCATAGGAACGCTGGTGTTGCCCAAGGCTGTATACTGGGTCCTATACTTTTTCTGATCTTCATCAACGATCTTCATCAACGATTTCCTTCATGTCATCAGTTCAAAGTAGGCATATATGCAGACGACACTACCATTTACTCCTGTCTCAATAGTAAACCCGGTATTGCTGAAAAGGTTTACCTGGCCGCAGGTCTCGAAAAGGCCCTCCAATCTTTGTTTGACTGGGTCAGGAAATGGCTTGTAAAATTCAATGACTCCAAAACTGTTCTCTCATTTACCCACCATAGAGAAACTTCCTTGTCTCCTATCAGCATGGCTGATGCTCAACTTCACGAGAGAGAGAGTCTCTCAGTGCCTTCTTGGTCTCACGTAAATCTGAGACGGAACAACTAAATTGAATTAATAACCTCATTTACCGCAAGGAAAGTTGCTTCTCTGTGTCGCGCCAGAAGGTTTTTCTCGTCTGAGTGCATCATTCAAATCTACAAATCTACCATTCGTCCTTGAATTGAATACTGTTGCCATAAATAATCTGGGACCCTCGCTGTTCATGTCAACGTTCTCAACAAAATACAAAGACGGATATGCAATGTGATAGGTGATAACCTATCTACAGTCACTTTCTCACAGACGCGATGCGGCTTCGTCCTGTATGTTCTACAAATATTTTCATGTGTGTGTGTGTGTGTATAAATATACATACATATACGCACGCGCACACACACACACCTATATATATATATATATATATATATATATATATATATATATAGGTGTGTGTGTGTGCGTGTGCGTATATGTATGTATATTTATACACACACATGTGTATAAATATACATACATATACGCACGCGCACACACACACACCTATATATATATATATATATATATATATATATATATTCTCTATAGTGAAGCCTGCGAATTGGTTGTCATTCTGCTATTGTGGAAAATTAGGTATGGAGGCGGAATCCCTCGGCCCCAAGGCTAAGATCAAAGTGTAGTATCTGTTCGCAGATTACTCTCTGAATGATCGCCTATGGGGCCGGGATTCCTTCTCCGATACAGGCCGGCGGCAGGGATTCGTCTCTGCGCTGGTAGTATCGTGGCTATGTCTGACTAGCTATGACCAGCTATGACCAGCTTGGACAAGTTATGACCAGCTAAGACCAGCCAAGACCAGCTATGACTAGCTAAAGCCAAAGCACTGCGACCCGGGTGAAAACTCGGGTCCATTCCCCCTCCCTTCCCACGTTAAACTCCGACCTTGTGTCACAACCTGGCCATGTGGGAGGTCAAGTAAATCCCAAGGCTAAGATCAAAGTGTAGTATCTGTTCGCGGATTACTCGCTGAATGATCGCCTATGGGGCCGGGATTCCTTCTCCGATACAGGCCGGCGGCAGGGATTCGTCCCTGCGCTGGTAGTATCGTGGCTATGTCTGACTAGCTATGACCAGCTCTGACCAGCTTGGACAAGCTATGACCAGCTAAGACCAGCCAAGACCAGCTATGACTAGCTAAAGCCAAAGCACTTCGACCCGGGTGAAAACTCGGGTCCATTCCCCCTCCCTTCCCACGTTAAACTCCGACCTTGTGTCACAACCTGGCCTTGTGGGAGGTCAAGTAAATCCCAAGGCTAAGATCAAAGTGTAGTATCTGTTCGCAGATTGCTCACTGAATGGTCGCCTATGGGGCCGGGATTCCTTCTCCGATGCGGGCCGGCGGCAGGGATTCGTCCCTGCGCTGGTAGTATCGTGGCTACGTCTGACTAGCTATGACCAGCTTGGACAAGCTATGACCAGCTAAGACCAGCCAAGACCAGCTATGACTAGCTAAAGCCAAAGCACTGCGACCCGGGTGAAAACTCGGGTCCATTCCCCCTCCCCTTCCCACGTTAAACTCGACCTTGTGTCACAACCTGGCCCTGTGGGAGGTCAAGTAAATCCCGTGGAAAATTAGGTATAATTTCGATAGTAAAAACACTGGTCTGTACAGAGACGACGTAGTTATCCTGCTACGTAACACCAATCCATAACAAATAGACCGATTTGTTAAACAACTTCTCAAATTCTTCAAGGATCACGGACTGAATATCACCACTAACATCACCGCCAAAATGATACATTTTCTGGACACTATTTTCGACTAATTCAGAGGAGAGCACATGCTTTATATTCAAGTGCTTTATAACCATATAAAAATTAGCAAATAATCCAACCACCCGCCTGAAATTTTAAATAACTTTCACAAATCTGTACAAGATAGACTCTCCACTAACTCCAGCAACAAAATTATGTTTGACAAATGGAAAACTCAATGTGCAGATGCAATAACCAAAAGTAAACACAAAGTTAAACTAAAATACATTTTAATCATTAGTAAGAATACCAACAATAAGCATAAGTAGAAAAAATGCAATACAATTTGGTTTAACTTACTATTTAACAATAATGTGAACACCAACATCAGTCGGATTTCCCTAAATTTAATCCACAAACCTTTCAACTTTATCCCATTAACTCAACAAACTCTTCAAAAAGAACAATATTAAGATTAGCTACAGCTGCACCAAAAACCTTGAGCTACATACAGACAGCATAATAATGCACCATTAATCAAATATTTAGACAATATCAATAATAATATTAACACAGAAAAAAGTAATTGCTGAAAAAACATTACAAGTTCAATAAATCATAAATCTCTATATAAAGGCGTCATCTACAAGGCTGGTATTAAACATAAGACGAGACAGGCTTTTTTTTCGGTTCTACAGCCAACCACTGGAAAAACTCGTATTAGCACCATAAAATGATTCTTACCAAAAAGTACTCTAAAAAATTTACTGGGATATTAAAACAGATGAATATGCACCGGTAGTAAATTGAATTTCATCCCCAAATCTACTTCCTTTTCCGGACGGGGAGACCGATGTAACCTGTGTTTGCTGGTAAAAAGATTCATTCTTAAAAATATTAATGGACGAAATCTACTTAAAAAAAGGGGAACAACTTCTGCTAGCTTGGAATCACAGGAAAAAAAGTATTTTAATTCTGGATAGATCTATTATTCAAATATGACATGCCCATTACATATTTTAGATTACATATTGATTACCGCCTTTAGCCAATTTAAGCGTCTTTTAATACGTAACGTGCTAGACGGCGTCCCTCTTTCCTGGTGTTTTTTCTTTTACAATAGCCACCTATGTACATACTACATTTTCAATTTACACACCAATAATATATTAAGTTTATATTAACTTTGAGCGTTGGATCTGCGTTTAATTTATCGTTCCTACGATGATACGTAGTATTTAAAAAGAAAGAAAGAATCGTAATAAGACTTTCATTCACAGTTCGTACCTGACGACTTACAAATCAATGAAACTTTAAGTTGGAATACAAACGTAGATATATGTATATTTATTAAATATATATTTCTGAGTACTATTTTTTTACACCCTATATTAACTTAAGTAAATATTTTTCGCTTACGTGTGTATGCACGTTAACACATGTATATACATTGGCTAATATCAAATTATTTGGTTTATATCCACACATATATATATATATGTATACCGAAATGCATTCACGCATATACAAACCAATATATACATCTCTCTCTCTTTTCTTTCTCGCTCTCTTTCTATATTATATATATATATATATATATATATATATATATATATATATATATATGCATGCTTGTGTATATATGTATGTGCATTTGGTCAACATTAATATATATACATATTTGTGTACTTAGGCACCAATCATTCTTTCATGCACATTTCATTGAAAACAACAGAAAATGTGCTTTTATTTAGTTTTGCTTTTATATATATATATATATATATCGGCCACTGATATTATTAATTTATATATATATATATATATATATATATATATATATATATATATATATATATATAGACCACTGATATTATTAATTTATATATATATATATATATATATAGACCACTGATATTATTAATTTATATATATATATATATATAGACCACTGATATTATTAATTTATATATATATATATATATATATATATATATATATATATAGACCACTGATATTATTAATTTATATATATATATATATATATATATATAGATATATATATATATATATATATATATAGACCACTGATATTATTAATTTATATATATATATAGACCACTGATATTATTAATTTATATATATATATATATATATATATATATATATATATATTGACCACTGATATTATTAATTTATATATATGTATATATGTATGTGTGCGTGTGTATCTTTTACCACTGTATGTATGCGTGTGTGCGTTTGTATTTGGCGAATATGTATATTATATATATCATACTCTCTTGGAGCTATTCATTATTTATTCGTAAATAAGTTTACCCGTAATTATATTTTAATCGTATTTCATAATTTTCCCTGTCGTATGAAGTCCTTGTTCAAACATTGAGGGTGTAGATATGACATAAATTATACTGTCGAACTCAACCGCAAAATTCTATTCTGGCCCAAGGTTAATTAGAGCCAAGATGTTAGTTCTCCAGTCTTGTTTACCTTGCCCTTTCGTTAGCGCAAGTTGATCAAGATTAAAATCAGGTCTTTTTTTTATCGGTCGAACGTGAATTTATAAAGCATGTTTTAAGTAAATTATTTGATTTTTCTTCCTCATTTTTGTGTTTGTATCTCCGTCCGTAGGCGAGATTAGGCACAGATTATGTTTCTTCTGTGGTTTTTCATGCTATTTAGAAACGAATCTGTTGCAAATTGAAAAGCGAATTTAGTCGAAAAATCAAAGTTATCTCAATTTTCCCGTCTAAAAACAATTGGTACGGAAAATGGAGATTTAAATAAACATATATTTAACTTTTCCAAAGACACTCTGACAGAAATGTAACGTCTTGTTCTTTCAGTGGGGTTAGATTTTTGCATTCCTCCCTGTAAAGTAATTAAAGAGTAAATTTTCTCTGAGTTTGAACTTCAGTTCTCTCAGTTGAAATTCCATAAACTTGCTTCTGTGGACAAGCTTTCCCTTTGTAAAACATGATTATTCGAATTATCTTGTGAATATTCATCGCGCTTTGCCGACGGAGATTTCTCGCTTGGCAGAGAGCCTACTTCCAATTTATAAGTTTGTTAAATCCAGAAGTGATATTTATATCACTAATCTTTATAAAAGCTCAGGGGCGGTTATTCTGAATAGTCAGGTCTACATCTCTAAAAAGGATGCCATTTTACATGATTCGTTGAAATTTCGGAAAATTAGTACAAAATTTCCTCTACGATGCCCGCAAAATAGAGGCTCGAGTAGAGATACGGTTAATTCCTGTATACAAGAGTAACCTCATTTTCTAAATAATGCATAATCGTGTTAAACCTGTAGGGTCCCAACGTCAACGTATATACGGTTTACCCAAAGTACATAAAAATAATGTGCCCCTTAGAACATCAATTGGCCAAATGGTTTTCTGAAGTGCTTCAGCCAGTCTCTGGTCTGTTGTTCACTTGTGTTTCCGTCTCATTTCGTTTTTCTCATTTCATTAGAGACTCTGATTTTGTCCTGAAAACAAGCGCATAATATCCTTTAATATTGTCAGTTTCTACACAAATATCTTCCTTCAGGATAGCTTACAAATCTGAATTGACATTCTTTATAGTAACTACCTGGGTCTCGCCTTAATTCCTAAAACTTTGTTTTTGGAGTTCATGCGTTTAGTAGCAGGTGGGGGGGTGGTGCAATTTAGCTTTAATAATAGCATTTTTGTTTGTTTTTATGAAACTTTTTTATTTAAAAAATACTGTAACCCCTACGTGTATCTACTTTATGTTGATGACACTTTTTCTTTTTTCGATTCCACCGTCGAAGCCAAAGGCTTTCATACGAAACTTAATTTCCTTCATCCATCCATTCAATTTAACAGCGAGGCGGAAACCGATTGTACTTCGCCTTTTTAGACGTATTTGTTGAACGTAAAGGCGATTTGCTCATTACCAGTGTCTATTGGAAGCTTACGTTCACAGGTCCATACACCAACTGGAATTCTTTTCTCCCTAAGTCTGTTAAGATAAACCCGATTTCTATCTTATCTCATCACGCGTTGATGATTTTTTCTCTATCAAGAATTGGAGAACATTCATTGTGTTTTTGTTACAATGGTTATCCTGCGAATATCATTGAACGCGTTGTTGTGTGTAAGGTTAAACGCTTTAAAGAACTGGTAGTGTTCGGTCCTAGCCTGTGTTCTGTTTATTAAAAATTACCTTGGCTGGCTAGAAAAAGTCAAATGCTGACTGACATAGTGTCGGCTTAAGTTAATCCGTTTTTTTCTACTGTTAGGTTGCGTGGTATTTTGGGGAATAATTCGGTGTTTTCTTAATTTGTCAAAGATGGTTTGTCCTATTTTCAAAGTAGTTCTATCGGATATAAATTCAAATATCAATGCGTATTTGAATACGTAAGGCGAACCAATCAGTGACTGCAAAACCAAATTGGTCATCGTACTTCTACCAGTATAAGACTGGCCGGTTTGTGTCACTCTTTGAAAGTAACCAAGTTTGAGTATGATACTGTCATTTACTTGACAACCCAGACTGCAAAATCAACTCTTTCGTAGTTTTGCATAGAGACTTGTCGGCTCATAATTTACGTCTCTTTGAAGCGATCCATATTAAGTTACATCCACCGGCTCTGTGCAAACAGAAGGAGCATTTCATTCGCCCCAGAAATATTTTATGGGGTTCGTGAGTACTACTTTTTCCATTTTATACTCACTTGAAACTATTTATCTTTTATACGTCAATTATTTTACTAATAAATATATTTTAATCGTATTCCATAATTTTCCCTGTTCACCATTTATTTTTTTCTTTTATTCACTGTATTAATTTTTTTTTTTCTTGCTCGCATCAAAATTACGCCAATGTTTTCCTCCTGACGAAGGGTTGACTGAACGGATCCTTAGGGTAAAAATGCCATCGTGTATTCTCAAAACTGTATATATGTGCTCTCATATCAAGTCTTTTTTAATTTTATATACATATATATATATATATATATATATGTGTGCGCGCGCGTTTGTACGCTTGTGTGTGCGTGCGCACATGCGTGTTTGTCGAAGCAGATATCAGAGTTGAATGTAGAGTTTGTGTGTCAAGATCAAATTACAATAAACACCGTTTGGAAAGGTATGGATCTATTTCTTCACCGGCCATCTCAGAGGTAATAGCAAAGCCGACTGAACTCTGATTGGCTCCCACCTGGTCGGGGCACTTACTACCCATCCAAGTAAAAAAAAAAAAAAATTGAATCCAGAATCTTCTGCGGTGCTCAATAATAAACTAGATAATTATTATTAAAATTATTATTAAAATTATTATTAAAATATAAGTAAAAACGATTGATAATTGTTTTCCTTCCTGGAAAGGTAGCATCTTTGGCACCAAATAACTTCATTGAAGCAGGTATTGTAGCTTCTGATGTGCGGGATGAAGTGTTTTATTTATGATGAGTTCCCATCCAGAAGGGACAGCAATGCCTCTGGATGATCTGGTAGATCTTCCAGCTGTATTATTCCTTTGTTACAGCACATCCCATTTGGTTCATTCTTGAATCTGAGTGCATGACAATACTTACACTGAATAAACATTGATCCAATAAACACCTTTGGACGATTCGAATTGTCACTGACACAGTTGTATTGTAAAATCAGCTGGGAGAAGATCAAAACATAATCTACACTCCTTTTAGCATGACTGTGATCATGATTAAACGATTTGGCATGGCTTTCATCAGGTGTTTTTTTTTTGGTTTGCAGCATCTATTTCTATCTTTGATAAAGTCTGACTGTCATCCTCATCAGCTCTTGACCTTCTCTTCCTCGAAGTATCTGCTTCTCTCCTTGCTTGCACCTCCTCTGATGTTTGAGATGCTATTGATCTTATTTGCCTTACAGCATTTGCTTCTCTCCTGGCTTGTATATCTTCTAATATTTCAGATACCTTAAACTTCTATAGTTTGCAGCATGTGCTATTCTCCTAGCTTGTGTCCCCTCTGGTGTTTCTTCTTCTCTTTTCTTTTGATTGTCTTAGATCTCTGGTCTCTAGATTTTTCCATGGCATTTTGAAAAATAACACTGAATTCCTCATTTCATTACACGGACCTTCAAATACAGACTTTAACTCCGATTTGGTCTTAAGTCCTGTTCCGGAGAAAACAGTGATTTAGGGCGAAATTCCGATTTGATCCGACATTCAAATTCAGGCAATTAATTGAGTTCTTCAGATAACAAACTCCGTGGAACTTCCATTGATTTGAATTGCTTAAATCAGAAACTCTACGAAACTTCAAAACCTCACGTCACGAAATCTCTCAACTTAACTCTCATTCTTTGGCATTCTGAAGAAATAAAATTGATTTCCTCAAGATATTTTAAACTGAATTTAAAAAAAATATTTTTAAATTCTCAAAGTTTTTTGTTACTTTAAAGTCAATATAAATTAAAAACTTTTAAGATCATGGATTTTTTTCACTTATTTTAAGATTTGAATTTTTAACTGTCCCTTCCTCATCTGGACACAAATCTCAATGCTGGATGTTGAAGGGAAGATTTTTAATCCTAGGATCATCCTGATTACAAAATAGTTTAATGATGTTTATGTAGAGCAAGTGTAGCCCGAGTAAGATATAAATATACCTCACAAGTTCATATCTTCACTTTTCAACAGGGTCATTATTATCTCTTTGTCAGTTTTCTACTCATGAATGAGGACATGTAACCCAGCTTGATAATTCTCAGCTGGCTACTGATGTAGCAGGTCCATTACATTTTCACTTCTTTATCACTAGCTGATTGAGCACACATAGACGTACATCTCTTTGGTCAAATGAAAGAGGCCATGAGGGGCAAACGGTATGACATTTTTTAATAAATAAGAGAGGCAAACGTTATCATTTTTCATCAATTTATATAATAAAATAAGTTGTATTACTGAATCACACTCTTCTTCTTCTTCTTCTTCTTCTTCTTCTTCTTCTTCTTCTTCTTCTTCTTCTTCTTCTTATTATTATTATTATTATTATTATTATTATTATTATCATATTTCCTTTGGTTTCTGGTGTATACTCATTTCTTCCCATCCCAGAGGCCTAAGTTCAGAAATAGTGTCATGGCATTTTCCAGTGAGCACTTCTGAAAAAGATCGCCTATATTTTACATAGATACATCACTTCGTAAGGTGTGGGCTGTACTTGTGAATACATTTTTTATTTCTTTAAGACATGGGCTACCAGGGATTCCCTCAAAAAGTTTTTCCTATCAATCCGAGGGCTCTAACTACAACTGGAATTGTTAATGTCCTCATGTGCCACATCTTTGAGATTTTCGATTTCAAGGGCCTTGTTATTTTGAACATCTTCAAAGATACGTTGCTACGTTGCAGTCTACAGGGACTGCCATGTCAAAGAAGCACAGTTCGTCTTTGCGTTCTCTAATCACGATATCAGGGTGATTAGATTTGATTATGTGTATATTGCGAAGTCCCATAAAATTGTTACAGCTCTTATCTATTATTATTTTTTTAATTTATTTCCTTTGATATCTGGCTTTTACACATTTCTTTCCGGGTCCCGCCCAGGGACCTAAGGTTAGAAATGACATCATTACACTTTCCACTGCAAAATAAATAAATAAATAAAAAATAAAAAAATTATTACATAGATAAAGCCCTTCGTAAAGTGTGAGCTGTGCTTGTCAGAACAATTTTTTGTATCTCTTTGAGGCATGGACCTCCAGGGATCCCTATAATAATAGTAGTAGTAGTAGTAGTAGTAGTAATAATAATAATAATAATTATTATTATTATTATAATATATTATATTATATTAGTAATAATAATTATTATTATTATTATTACCACCACCATCATCATCAGTAGTAGTAGTATTATTAGTAGTAGTAGTGGAAATTTTCTATCGGCTCTTAGCACTTCGCCTTGTCAGTGTCGAAGCTGTATGTATTCTGCCATATGTCCACTCTTTTCATTATCCTGCGCCAAATTAATCGTCTGTTTATAAATATCTTCTACGTATCAATGAATTATCTAATAAATATATTGATTATTCAGCTCTATGAAAAAACATCTGCATAAGAGAACGTTCGATTTGACTCTTGTTTACTCTCCAACGGGCCGGAAAGTAGTCAACAACGTGAAGAAAACAGTAGATAAAATGAAATTGATAAACACGGGGACTGTGCTGATAATCGCAGCGGCGAAGAAAGAAATCAAACAGAACCTAAGAATCACCACTAATTATTGTGCAATTTCCGTTGGAATTAAACAATTATTTATAAACAGGTATCATTACCGGTATCTAAAGTATTGACATAACTTCAAATACCATGATCTGATTATCCAATAACACTTGAGGCGTAATTTTCAAAAGATTGTGATGAGATTGCGTCACTGTTTTAGTCAGTTTCGATTATTCCATTGAGTAAACAGTTTTATTTTAAGCCGTTTTCAACGTCTACGACAGAGAGACTATTACACGTTCGTCAAGCTGATCGTTCAGATCATATCTGGCTAATCATTGATACATCTCATATACATTCATATATACGCAGAGACAAGAACACAAACACATGCATATACGCCCCCCCAAAAAACAACAACAAAAAACACCCATACACGCACAGGCAAACACACTCACATGTATACATACATACTTAGATACATGCATACATAGATATATAAATTCATATATACACGCTAGTGCAAATTAATTGGAAAAAAAACGTATAAATCCATTATTTTGTTTTCGTATTTCTCCAATGAAACATGTCCCAGTGCGCATGTTAGAACTCTGTATGTCCACTCCAGGAAGTCATAACTTGCAGATTGACCAAGATTCTCGATAGGATTTAAATCAGAAGTGTTTCTGGGACAGTACTTTGATTTACTCACTGGCAAGGGTTGCCAGTGTGTTCGTGCAGCATTACAATTTACGTTTCCTTGGTGTAACGGCCATCGCAGACAATAGCGGTAGGACAACCAGTTGACAGTCGAGTCAATAGTGTCTGGGTGTGATGAAAATCTGATGCAATCACAGATGACGCAATATTTTTCAAGGCCAAACAAATTTCATCATACACCTCGAAAATAGATTCATATTATTGCACACAACTGCATATAACCTAATTCGAGGAAAAATAGAATCGATTACACCCTTTGACCCCAGTGGGTCTAAAACTGACCGTATGGTGAAAGAAAGGAAACTAAATTAATTTGTACAAGGGTATATATATATATATATATATATATATATATATATATATATATATATATATATATAGAGAGAGAGAGAGATAGAGAGAGAGAGATAGAGGAAATAAAACTGCATTTTGTTCCAATTTACTCACGATTAAAAATGCATTTATGTAGATTACATAAAATGATCAAATATTTTTTAATCAGTTCACCCCATACAAGATAGTAAAGCCACAAGGACACGAGGAGTTACTGAGTGGAAACGAATAAGAAAAAGAGAAACATTACTAAAGAGTGAGGACAATAAAAGAGTAACCAAGAAGACAGTAGAAAACGATTTAAATTGCATTTAAATTTTTGAAGATCAAAGTTGGCTGGAAGGAATCGACCCGGTAGAGAGGTCCACAAGCGAGAAATGCTAAAAAAAATAATACATTGTTATCATCTAACTTACTGCGACATCTTGACAATTCAACTAGAAATTGATGAAACCTTGATGCCAGTCTAGTAGTACGTTTAAATTCATAATATCTAGGTACTATATCGGAAAGTTAATCAAAAAATTACTATGAAATGTACTTATAGAGGAGGCACACGTGGGGCTATATTACAGCGGCGGGAAAGTGACTGAAGCCGACGTGCCAGGTTCGGACCAATAATATTGCTAATTTTTCTTTAACAAGAATCACTAAATATATAGCAGGAGCACTGGACCATATTTGAGAGCAATATTCAAAGGCGAATAGTAGACTTATAAATATGTAGGAGGAAATCTTTATGATAGAAGGGAGAGAATAATCACCGAGGACGACACAGTGAACCAATTTTTTTAGTAGCAGATATAGACATTAATTACAATTTTTCAACTCCATGTCATCCGAAAATCTTAGCCTATGGAGGCTCAATATATCACTCTCCTGGAGGTTAGTGTCAGCCATATTTATGGGAGACAGAAGTGAGTCTCTCTGATGATGGATAGAGAGCAGATTCATCTTGGAGGTCAACTAATAGAACCGATTAGACAGGAGTAAATGGTTGTCGCATCAGTAAAGATATCAAGATGAGAGCTGATGCCATCAGGAAGTTTATTGATGAAAATTAAAAACAAAGTATTTGTCAGGATTGAGCTCAGAGATAAAGCATTTATACAAAAAAAATCTAGAAGAGGGGCCGTTTATTACAACTTTCTTTTCGCTATATGATAAGAAAAACTGAATCGGTTAAAAAAAATTAATGTAGAAATAACATAACCTTTCAACATATGAAAAAGATCGATATGCCAAAACCTGTCAAATGAATTTCAATATGTCGAAAGCAACAGCCAGAGTTTCGCCATTCTTATCTAAAGAATGATAGACTCTTTCAGCCATAATCGCCAAAACATCAGCAGTTGAACCGGGGAAGCGAAAGCCATTCTACTTTTCTGAAACGAGGTCCTACGATGTGAGAACCTTAACAAATTCAGAGTTGATTTACCAAAAAGAGGTAGAAACACACGTTGTACAATAAAGGAAGTATCAAGATGGTAAACCCTAATATTAAACATTTCGTTATGAGGAGACATTCAGCATTTATTTATCGAATAATCCAGAGTTGCTGTCGATTGAAATGTGCATATCATTGTACAAGCGTTGAGTCAGCGCTTCTCTCAACTGTTGAGGAGTATATTCTGAATTAAGGTAGAACGAACTGAAATCGTTAGCTTTCGTTCCATCATATCTCATATATATTCGATTATGGACGGGGTTGGAGATCGTACCGATTCGGGAACTTATTCATCATCTTACAGAGCGTGTTCAGCAGGACGTACATAGCACTGTAAAGGTTGTTTCTAGCCACGTAGAAGGAGAATAAGTGTTGTAAATAACACCATGATATCTGAGTTAGGCCTTTTTATTGTGGGCGTTTGGATTCTTTTACTCTTTAGATTTGTATCGAACGAAGATAATTTTCTTTTACAGTGAGGTTCACCCTGTACTAGTCGCAGAGACCATTCGAGAGAGATGGTTACAGATCAAGATTCACAGTTTATGCGTTTAAGTGTGATAACACTAACAGGTTCAGATTGTAGTGATCGGGGAAATATCCTCTTGTGATTCGTTGCTACAGAGCACTGGGTTGCGGGAAGAAGCTGCTCGAATGGAATTTACAACTCACCAATGGAATCCGGATCGGATGATAGTGGTTTTCTATAATGTGAATGTCATGGCGGGTCCTAGCTGTGAAGGTTAGAACTGGCGGAACCAATGAATGCAGTTCGTCCCAAAACTTTCCATAAAAGTAGCCATCGAGCAATGAGTAGCTTGACACGTTTTGTGTGAGATGGTTTGAAGGGTGGAAAATAATTAGGTACTCACAAGGATGCGGAAACACTTTTGAACTCTATCGGGACTCGAAAATGAGAACTGGGCAGCTCCTGTTCAAGTATGACGGCCGTAGTCCATTATACGCTTGATATAACTCTTGTAAAGTACAAGGATTCAGGTACTTGGAGCTGCTCGGCCTGGAGGCCTGGATCGCTCGCTTGGTCGGCCTTCTGGCTGAGAGCTTCATCGCTTCTCGGCCTTTTGGCTAAGATCACGGTGTAGTATCTGTTCTCAGATTACTCGCTGGACGATCGCTTATGGGGCTGAGATTCGATCTCTGATACAAGCCGGTCACAGGGATTCGTCCCTGCGATGGTAGTATCGCAGCTACGTCTAGCTATGACCAGCTAAGACCAGCTAAAGACTAGCTAAGACTAGCTATGACCAGCTAAAGACCAGCTTGGACAAGCTAAGACCAGCTAAAGCCAAAGCACTGCAGCCCGGGTGTAAACTCGGGTCCATTCCCCCTCCCTTCCCACGTTAAACCCCGACCTTGTGTCACAACCTGGACCTGTGGGAGGTCAAGAAGATACCTAGTATCTGTTCTCAGATTACTCGCTGGACGATCGGCTTTTGGCTGAGATTCGATCACTGATACAGGCCGGTCGCGGGGATTCGTCTGCGGGGTTTCCCTGCGCTGGTAGTATCGCGGCTACGTCTAACCAGCTCTGACCAGCTTGGACAAGCTATGACCAGCTAAGACCAGCCATGACCAGCTATGACTAGCTATGACCAACTCTGACCAGCTTGGACAAGCTAAGACCAGCTAAAGACCAGCGACTCGAGTGGAAACACTCGGGTCAATACACATTAAACCCCGACCTTGTGTCACAACCTGGCCCTGTGGTAGGTCAAGTAAATCCACGGCCTGGAGGCCAGGATCAAAGTGTAGTATCTGTTCGCTTGCTTGGTTGGCCTTCTGGCTGAGAGCTTCACTCGATACTTACCTGGTGTAGGGATTTGTCCCTGCGCTGGTGGTATCATGGCTATGACAAGCCAAGACTAGATATGACCAGATAAGACCAGCGGCCCGGGTGAAAACACTCGGTTCCCCACGTTAAAAACCGACCTTGTGTCACAACCTGACTCAGTGGAGGGGGGTCAAGTAAATACCAGGATTCAGGTACTTACAGGAGCGGTATAGACAATAGAACATGTTTCCTGCATGTTTAGCAATGCATCGTATGTACGAGTTTCATTTGAGGTCTTGCCTGAATGTAGAACCTATCTATATCCCTGAACAAAAAAAGAATATCCACGTGATTCCACAAAGATGTGTCTGACGGCGTTACGGCATAGGTTTAAAACTACCAAGAGACATACGTTTCCGTAAGCTTGCAGTATCGAAATGCTTCTGAACGTTCCGTGTTTATATTTATGCGATTATGTATTTAGAAAACACCTATCTTTATGAGGTTCAGCATTATCTATTACTCCAGAAAGTGTTTACGGGTCTCGAGATATATATTTCAGTATCGTAGCCTGCCTCGACGCACCAGCGACGTGTCACGACTAACATGTCCAGATATTTGACCAAAATGACAATCCAAACTCTCGAAAGCCCACATTCCGTCACCTCTCAAAGAAATCTTATTGAACAAAAGGAACACTTGCTCGTCTCCATGACGTGACACTTGTATGTACTTATGTCTTTCATCTCGCTGAAACCTATCCCAGCATGCATCATCTTCAGAAGCTTAGACACACACTGTGAAATTATATAAGGCTTAATAAAAGGATTGCGATAATATAAGGGATAATACTATGATACTATAATACATAGGTTAATACGTCCGGACATGGTGGAGGACTGAAAGATTTATCGGAATATTACAACCCACATCATCCGCATACTGCATCCAGATAAAAGTATGCGTCATCCTTCAGCGTGTTTCAATTTTGCTTAGCGTATATAGATATTGTTTTAATCATAGCACCCCATTTAAGGTAATAAAGCCACTAAAACACAATGGATTGCTGAGTGTGAAAGAATAAGTCAAAAAAGAAATATGATTAAGAAACGAGGATAATATAAGAGTAATGAAGAAAACAGTAGATAACGATTGAAATTGCATTTAAATTTTGAAGATAAAATTTCTCTGGAAAGTATGGAGCCAGGAGAAACAAAATAAAATGTTAATGTAAAACTTACGACTGCATCAAGCCAATTCAACTGTGAATTTATGAGACCTTTCCACTAATCGAGTACTGCGCTTAAATTCGTAAAGTTTAGACACCATAGCGAAGATTTCATTCAAACAATTACCATGGAAGTTTATATAGAAAATGCACAGGAAGGCTACATTACTGCGATAGGAAGGTAACTGAAACCGAAATGCCAAGTCGGGACTAATAATATTGTTGATTTTTCTTTGGATTTTTTCGAGAATCTCTAGATATACAGTTGGAGCGCCAAACCCTATGTGGCAGCAATATTCAAAGCATGGAGAAATATTAGATTTTTATTATGTAGCATAAATTCAACTGAGAAAAATTGTCTAAGCAAATCAGTGAACCAATTTTCTGAGCAGCATACCTAACAATTGTGTCAATATAATCTTAATGTTAGCCGAGAAAGTAATCCAGAGAAGTCTCAACGAGACATTCTCATGGATTTTATTATCGGCCTTGCTAATGGACGACAGGAAGAGGTCTCTCGGTTTATTAACAGAGATTAGTTTAGTTTTGGAGGCGTTATAACTAACAAGCTTGCGCCTGTTAAACAACAGGTCATTATTGAGATCAGTTGCCAATTTGAACTTAACTAACTGATCGGACTTACTATCGGGAAAGGAGTAAATGGTTGCGACTTCACTATAGATATCAAGTTCAGTGCTGGAACTATTAACACTGCAGGTAACTATAAATTTCACATCTCAATTCGATTTTCATCTGTATCGGAAGATCGGACTGAGTAAAGTAAAAATCATCA
>OZ038496.1:73441320-73473820 GCA_964036315.1 Acanthosepion esculentum
TTCAACGTTTAACGTGTGTCGTAGTGACTTAACAGAGAAATGTTCCGTTTAACAATGGCAGTATATACATGAGAGGGCAGATATGATTTTTACATACGACAATGGTAATGGACGTGCGGCAGCACGGCTCTATCAGATTGCGTTTCCAGACCGAAGGCAGCCTAGTCATCGAACATTTGCTACTGTCTATCGCCGCTTTGCTGAGACAGAATCTGTGGCACCACAATCTATGGATTGAGGAAGACCGAGATCTACTCGTGCTATTGACCACGAATACATTCTGTAGGCTGTCAGGGAAAATCCTGGTATCAGCAAACATAAAGTGGCCCTACCATGTGCCACTTGTCATTTACATCATGGAGTGTATTTCATATAAAGCTCATGTATCCGGATCGTTTGCAACATGCGGAGGCTCATTCGTCCACTGATCATTCATTTGCCTATGGTTTATTGCACAGACTGATGATCCGTTGTTTGTCTCTTCACTCTTGTTTACGGATGAGGCATTATGTGGAAGAGATGGGATAACACATTTACACATCCACTATTTGTGGGCAGACCAGAACCCCTATGGTACAATACCGGCTAGACACCAGCATCAATTTAGGATTAATGTGCGTGCTGGGATTGTAGGTCTGTATCTGATAGGTTAATATGTTCTCTCAGAGCGTCTTACAGGAGCTGTTTACAGGGACTATATTTCTGCTAATACGAGGACGCGTATGGTTCATGCATGATGGGGCTCCTGCAAATTTTAGTCACATTGTTCGCGATGCACTGGCTGACATCTACCATGTCAGATGGCTAGGTAGAGGAGGAACTGTTCAATTTTCTGCCCGTTACACCGATCTCAATTCTTTGGTGTTTTTTTTTATCTGTGCGGCTACCTAAAACGCTTAGTTTATGCAGCAGACATTAAAATGCGTGACATTTCATCAACTAGTCATGTTGGTCTTCAAAACCATTCGACATCGTATGGGAGTATTTAAATGGGTCCGTAATGATCCGACGTGTGCATGCGTGTGTAGAAGCAATCGGGGGGCATTTCGAGCATTTGCTAGGAGTTGCCGTTTTGAGGTACAGCAATGGCCCTTTGGACATAGGTTTATCAAGAGATTTTACCTTGTTTTTTTTTTTTTAAAACCCGCCCTAAAGCTTGTAAAAGTTAGTATTGCGTATCTGGATTGCACATTTAACATCATATACCTTAAATTGTAAATTTAATAACACAAAAACAAAGAATATGCGGTTTTTGTCTTGTCCTTGTTTAGGTGTAGGGAACCCAGTCCAAAGTATGTAATCGTATTTTTAACACACACACACACACACACACACACACACACACACACACACACACACACACACACACACACACACTCTCTCTCTCTCTCTCTCTCTCTCTCTCTCTCTCTCTATCTCCATATATATATATATATATATATATATATATATATATATATATATATATATATATATACTTGTCCATTTGGCATTACATCTTAAAGGGGATTCTAATCTGAAATAAAATTTCCATGATGTTAGACAACAGTTTCTCAGATAACCAGATTTATGAAGAAGAAAATCGTTATGTTACGAAAGATAATTTTTCTAAAAAAATTTCAAGACATGAGGAAGAAAAAGAACAAACATTGATATCTATCTATCTATCTATCTATCTATATATATATATATATATATATATATATATATATATATATATATATCAATGTTTCATAGGCAAAATTATTATTATTACAGAATAACCTCCTCGAACGTCTCACCTGTCGAACAAATCGGTTTTCGAACAGAAAATTCGAGATGAAAATGATTCGGTTATCGAACAAAATTTCGATTCTCCAACAACATTGCCGAACCGAGTTATCCCAAACGGAATCATTTCTGAATCAACAACCGTGTTGTATAGATTCATGTGTTGTGGCCTGCCTTTCTTTTCGATTTTTATTGTACTGTGACTTTTTTCTCTACATTGATTTCTATTGGAAAAATAGTTTAGGTTTACGAACATTTGGGATTACGAACGGCTTCAGGAACGAATTAAATTCATGACCCACGGTTCCACTTTATTTAAATTTTGTCATATACTTTCAATGCATCGAAATTGCTCTCACAATCACGATGGTATTTGTTGTTCGAAGGAATTCTTGAATCTTTACAATAATTCTTTGTTTTTGAGACTATTGTTTGGAAAACCATAATAATAACCTGCCCGAGAGGGCCAGCAGCTTTTTCCTCTTGCCCCTCTTTCTTTCAAGTGCACTCTGAGACTTAAATCCTCATTATTGCGATGGATTAAGTGTTAGCGTATATATGAATTGGTTTTATTTAAAATGGAGTTTCAAATTATATTGTGAATCACAGTTGCCCTACGCTAAACTCAACCACATTTGATTTTGTTCAGTACGAATCTCTATTTGGTAAATAACACATGTTTCTAAATATAGAAACCAGATGTACTGATAGAAGTATCGGCGCTTAAAGATCATCGCTGGTTCAAATGTTACGTTTTTCAGATTTCAAAATTATATATTCATTTTGTTTTCTTTTTTGGTACAGATTTGGAATAACTTCACGCATGTCATGCATATATCCTTTGCATTATTTCTGCGTTAAGTAATATGTGTCCTTTATACTTAATAGTAAATATTTATAGTATATCAAACGCATTAAGTGATATTGTGCCATCAATATTGCTTTTCTATTCTCTGTGTCTATTATAATTCCGATGCCATATGAATTAAGTAATCGTTTAGCAAACGAAAAGCAAACAATTGATATATAAAATTATTTGTAAAAGTCATATTTTAAGAAGAAACAAAGAAAATAGTGTTTTATGGTTATCTACGTATCAGGATTCAAAACATTTAAAAAGAATATCTTTTAATAGAAAACTGTTTATTCTCTGAAGGAAAAGTAAATGCAGCACGTCAGCTGAAATAATATCTATATATTTTTCTCGAGTGCATTGACCGACGAGTGGAAAAACTTATTTATAACGGTCAGTCTGACATCTTTTCATGTGAGTAATGAGGCCTTATTTGGAGGGTTCTGGCTTGTGGAAGTAAGCTTTTAGAGAAAAAAGAATGAAAGCAATATGAGATGTGTCTTCTCCTGTCTGTTCTCGTGTGTGTGGGCGTGCGTTTGTGTGCGTGCGTGCGTTTAGGTGTAGGTGTGAGCATACGCGTGGGTCACAGTGGTCTTCGACAATGTTTTCTAACAATGTGAAGCTGTATGATTCCGTTTTTATATAAAAGTAATCCCAAATGGGATTTTACACTGAAGTGAGACTTTTGCGAATGCAATGTTTTCAATGGTTAGAAAATAATTTCGTGCTGACTCGCGAAAGTCATTTCACGAATTTGCGGGCGTGGTGAAGGGATTCATTATTATTATTATTATTATTATTATTATTATTATTATTATTATTATTATTATTATTTTTATTTCCTTTGATATCTGGCGTTTACACATTTCTTTCCGAGTCGCGCCCAGGGACCTAAGGTTAGAAATGGCGTCATGACACTTTCCACTGCAAAAAAAAAAAAATAATAATAATTACATGGATAAAGCCCTTCGTAAAGTGTGGGCTGTACTTGTCAGAACAATTTTTTGTATCTCTTTAAGGCATGGACTTCCAGGGATCCCTTCAATCAGCCTACTGGAATCTTTGCTAACCACTCCTAGGGCTCCAACTACAACAGGAATTGTTGATGTTCCCATGTGCCACATTTTTGAGATTTCTATTTCAAGGTCCTTGTATTTTGACAGCTTTTCGAATATCTTCAAAGATACATTGCAGTCTGCAGGGACTGCCATATCAATAAGGAGGCACTTATTTTGTTTGTGGTCTTTAATAACAATGTCTGGGCGGTTGGCTTTGATTGTTCTGTCAGTGAGTATTGTGTAGTCCCATAGAATTGTAACAGGTCCTATCTATTATTATTATTATTATTATTATTATTATTATTATTATTATTATTATTATTATTATCTTCTAAATGGTCACAAAATAATAGCTGTTAGGTCTACATAGACGCCGTCTACGTATTTTGGCGGTATTTGTTCTAGTAATTAATGTTTATCAAATAAACCGTTTGATTTTTTATAGGGAGTAGTTCCTATAAGTGTACTGAACTGTGATGTATTACCAGTCCTCCTATATTGTAGCGAATGCTAGCAATCTCATCACAGATGAAGAAGATACATGAATCAACAGAAATATTGTTCTACAGAAGAATGTTGAGAATGCAATGATATTGTCACGAAGGAAAAGCTTTTGAAGAAATGGAAAAAAAGCAAGTTTAGAATTAGAGTCATAAAGTGTTGGAATTTGTAGAGCACATAATAAAAAAGAGTGTTTGGAAAAGTTAAAATTCACAAGTCATATTGAAGGCAGGGAGGCAGGGAAATATATCTCATAACCTACCTAACGGGTTTGTGTAAATGAATGGCAGGTTTTAGGGAAGATTACATAGAGACAGTATTTGCTAAGAGTTACAAAGGGAAGAAATGGTGTTGGGCCATGATCAGCAGCATCCTAAATGGGCACGGCAAATAAAAGAAGACGAAAAAGAGGAAGAAATGTTAGCAAGAGCGTGTTCACCATATTTCTGGCTCGTAGAAAAGTTTGTTAATCACTGGCTTTTGACTCGAAAAAGTTTTCAAGCCAAGCTTAACATTTTTTTCAAGCTACATCGTTATAAAACAATCCTCAAAATGTTAGAAAGCGTTCGAGACATGTAGAGGCTAAATAAGGAGTATACGGTGTGCATAGCAGAACCTCACAACGGAGATCTTTAATTGAATGCTTGGTAAATGTCATGGGGGGCGAGGACTGTCATGTTGATTAATCACATCGTCTCGCCGGACAGGTCTTTTAATTTGAATTACCTCTTTGAGCCTGTTCATTTGTCCAACATACAGTTTAATATTGACAGTTAGGTTGCTGGTGAAGTTGACGGTCCACAGTAACATGAGAGCCTCCTAAATTCTGTGCATCTTCCTGATTGGTCTGTTTCGCTTCTTATTTAATCAGCGCGGGCAATTTGTTCTCATTAAACTATACAGGGCGACCAGAACGCTGACATTCTGTGATTTCGAACGTGCCCTCCTTGAAGCGGGAAAAAATTATGTACTATCCTCTCAGTAATGAAGTCCTCTACATACACCCCATAAATGAATTCTTGCAGCTTTGTGACCCTGATTAAAATCAAAGATGTCGAGCATGCTTCTACTTGTCTATTTGGCATTACATATTAAAGGGGCGTCTAATCTGAAATAAAATTTCCATGGTGTTAGACAACAGTTTCCCAGATGAACAGATTTACGAAGAAGAAAAATGTTACGAAAGATTATTTTTCGAGAACATTTTTAAGGCATGAGGAAAAAAAAAAGTAATATATGTAAGAAATTAATAAGAAAAATAATTTTCTTTCATTTAATACTTTAATTATATGCTTTTTGCAAAGAGATCTTACATAAATTCAGGTAACAATGTTTCTTGAATCACAGAAAGATATATGTCAAATATATCGATAAGATTCATAACAACTGAACTTTAATGAATACTATAGTTGAAATATATCTTTTCTTTCTGTTCTGTAATATTCTCATTCGAATCGGGTGACAAGTGATGGATGAATCGATTCAGTTATGTGAAATTAAAATGTGGCCGAATGTTGCAACAAACTTTCATGTCAGGGGATCTTCTCGTTGAATAATCAAAACCGTTTAGATCTTAAGAAAAAAATGCGTTTTAATTTGCGATGGCCATCTTAGCCGACCGAATTCAAAGCTTCAGGCACAAAGAAACCACTTAAAAATTTTAATGAAACGAACAATCCAAATGGCAGAATGCGTGCAAATGAAGCCAATTATGTTTCAGAAATGAAATGAAATGAAGCTTCACAGTGAAACTGGTTTCGACTGTCAAAAGGAGGAGCAGCTTATAAGGGGAAAATGACGACCGTGCTTCCGTTAATAATTTTCGAGATGAAAAACCAGAAAAAAAAAATCATGCGTTTGAAAATAAAAATGATAACGTTTAGGGGAAAAAAATCATATTAATAATCGAACACTTGAAATCTTGGCGCCTATCTAAAACACTAAATAATGTTAGACTCCAGTCTCGCAATATTATTACGCATAGGATTTCAGTGTCGTAAGCAGTATCTTTCATATACAACGCCCGGCTACTCGTTTTCTAGCAGACCTATCTACTAGAACAACTTGCCAATCCCAGTTGCAGACAACCGCCCAGGCAGTTTTTTTTTATTCATTACCCAGAAACCAACTGGGATTTATACTTAACGCGTCCAGAAGAGAACGCTTATTCTGGCTGTTTGAATATGGCCAGTACGTTTTAACCCACTGCCATGATGACTTGTGACTTCCGGCTAGCACAACGGTCGCAAAAGAGTTCCATCTGTTTAATATTACTCTCAGCCCGTGGTAAGGTTTTCAAGCACTTTCCGACACTGCGGCTCCCCAGGCCGATACCATCTACAAGTCACTTCTCTGAAATATCTGGTATGAGCAGATTCGAACCCAGTTGACTAGTCAGACGCGCACCCCTTTCAGGCTATGCTGCGATAATTCTCCTAGTTTAATAACTTCTGTGTAACCTCATGGAGGAGAAATATAAAGCTATTAGATTCGCCTTGATTCAAACACATAAATACATCTACCGATGATTACATGAAAGACCTAACACTTATCTATAATTTATCGTGTGTACAGTCACATTTACTAGTGATACTAAACAAAACATTTACCGTCCTGGGTACGACGTTAAACTGCATCCAACAGCAAGGCCTCTGATCAGGAGGTTTTGAGGAAGCGTGGAACCACCTCTTAATTGCTGATGTTCCCAGGTTCACCCTGACCCGGGGTGGTAGCACCTGTTAGGATCCCAGCTATGGGCAAATAGTGAAATCCCAAGGTGTGTCCGCATCCTGGGTATGACGATAAAATACGTCCAACCAAAAGGCTCTCGATCCGATCAATCGGCTGGTCATGTCATGCCCCATCACCTCTAACCCATCCCAAAACAACTACAACTTACAATTAACTTTCCCTCCCAAACCCTACACAAAATATACTAACACCTTACCCCTAAAATGTGATGGGAAACAATGATGTTGCCAGCTATACGTTTTTGAAGCAATGATGTTGCCAGGGATACAGTTTTTGAAACAATGATGTTGCCAACTATACGTTTTTTATATATCTAGTAAATACTGGATCTGGCATTAAATAACCCATAGTGGTTGATATGCCATAAAACCCCAAACAAACAAAACATTTACAAATATCCTTAGAAATAACGAATCTAAAATACTAGCTAATATATATCGATTATATTGAGTGAATGCTGGGTAATATTATCACAGATGAAGATGAGGCTTGAAGCAGCATAGATGTAGTTCTAAAGAAAGATGCTGAGAAGAATATGGATTGAACATGTGAGCAACGAAGTTTTAAGCATCGAGTCAAGGTATATACAAAAGAGACACTTGATTAAAATGGTTTCTAAATTATTATTAACTCGATATAAGAAGCCTTACAAGTTGTGTCTCAGGTAAATAAACCACACAAAATTAAGCTTGCAAAGCGTCGAGTCATCGTCTAATTTCAATGTAAAACGAGATAGGAAATTTGGTTGCTTTTGGGTTTAACTGTCAAAATAATGCATAATCGACTTAATATCTACTGTCTTTCGTTAACGTAAACAAACGAAGAAATAATATTATGATCAACCTCTAGGTTTTCAAGCTTTTAATTAGCATATATACAAAATAAACATACGTTGAAAATGATTTGAATTCTTAGTTAAATGCAAACTCGAATTACATATTTTCCGAAATTTATTTCAGCTAAATTACATGCGTGTATCATATATCATTCAATGTAAACAAACACAGAAAACAGTGAATATTAATGCAAAATCCAAGGTATAAGCTAAATCATTAAAATTAATTCAAAACTCGATTTTGAATATTAGAATTCAAGGTTAAATTATAAAAGGAAAATATAGAAGTAAAATATGAAAATATATTTCTATATTGGTAAACTTTTGTTTGCAAAGCATTACGAAACAGTAATATTATTTAGAAACAAAGAAAAGATTACTGGATTTTTACCTAATATCATTTCTCCTTTATAGTAGCGAATGCTGGACAATCTCCTCAAATATGAAGAAGTGACTTGAAGCAACAGGAATGTTGTTCTGGAGATGGATGCTGGGAATAGCATTGACCGAACATGTGAGCAACGACGACGTTTTGGAGAAAACGGAAACAAAAAGGACACTTATAATTAGATCAGAGAGAGAGAGAGAGAGAGAGAGAGAGAGAGAGAGAGAGAGAGAGAGGGGGGAGAGTGAGAGAGTTTGTAGGACAAATAATGAGAGAAGAGTGCTTGGAAAATTTAATACACACATGACAGATTGAATCTAAGAGGGATAAAAGAAAACAGCGCATAACCGATCTAGCGAGCATAAGTAAATGGATGATGGAACAGGTATTAGAAGATTACAAAAAAACAAAAAGACAAAGGACAAGAAATTGTGGAGAGCTATGATCGCCGACGTCTTGAATGGACAAGGTACATATCAGAAAAAGAAAGGTAGATAGGTTTACGACCACTATTTACACTATTCGGACTATTGTCCTCATCTTTTAATATTTATTACAACGTTTCCGCCTTGAGGACATGGCACAGTGGATAAAGGCGTTCGTTAGATCCAGTGACAGGACCCAAAGAGCGTGAGTTCAATATCTGGTTAAGGCGGTGGATAACTTGGAGAGGGAAATAAGCAGGAGATAACTGATAACTGACATCCATTAGACATGGCACGTGGAACTAGAACAGCCTACCCCAGTGAGCGAAATAAAGAGTTCATTTCGACATTCCAACCACCTGAAGAAGGCCGAAGCGTACAACGGCCGAAACGTTGTAATAAATAGGGCGACAAAGATGAGGACAACAGTTTGCTTACGTTGATGCGATACGCATGCGCACGTACAAAATCCAGACGGTGAGTATATAAAATTTTAAATATTTTATTATTATATGTATTTTAGGCATAATAATGTTTTCCCATTTTTTCCTCAAAATTATTCTTGATATATAAAAATATCGTTATCCAGTATATATATATATATATATATATATATATATATATATATATATATTAATTGATAAATTCTCTGAAAGAGCGAAAGCATTTGGACTCACTATCAACATAAAGAAGACCAAGCTAATGTATCAGCCAGTAACAGACAATCCATCAATCACAAATCCTTCCGTCTTCATTGATGGTATGGCATTAGAAATCGTTGAGGCGTTCACATATCAACAGTATCTTCTGATGGAAAAACGGATACAGTATTCAATCCAGAATCGCCAAAGCCAGCACAGTATTCGGTAATCTTAAACATAGGTTATGGAAAACCCAAGACCTCTCTCTCAGAGTAAAGATCGACATATGCAGATCAATTGTTCTCTCAGCCCGTCTCTATGGCGCCGACCCTATAATACAAGCACATAAATCAACGGCGCCTTTCCCATGCGCTGTGTTTGTGTCATATGTGATATAAAATGGGATGGCAATGGTGAAGACTAGCGCAATACTGAATAAATATAACAACATCCCAGGCATTGAAACAATTCTAGCAAAGATACAACTTAGGTGGGCTGGTCACGTTGTGAGAATGGATGAACATAGGCTTCCAGAAAGACAAATTGAAAGACAACTTGAAATGTCTCAACTTTGATCTGAAAACCTCGGAAGTCCAAGCATCAAATTGAAAGGAGTGGTGTAAGATAAAGGGCTTTGCAGTTAGTAGACTGAAGCATCGTGATCAGCTTCGTCAAGCTCTGAAGCAGAGATGTCATCAAAATCCTGCTTTAACAAATTTCCTCTGTCAGTGTGGCTTTGTCGCCCGCAGAAAGCCTGGGCCAGTATCGCACTTAAGAAAGTACAAATAAAATGTCTTTCCCTTACCTGATTTTCTCTACAATAGCCCCTGCTATCATGCATGAGTGTAAAACGAAAGGCAACACCCACGGCTGAACCTCATTTATCGTTCACGATATGAAATTCCATTAAGTCATCACCTTACGTTAAACATTAACTGTGAAATGTAAGGAAAAAATTAAATAGATATAAATATAAATATTTGTAAATATATGTGTAAGTATTGATATATGAATATACATAGGTACCTGTGTATATCGAAACATATGTATGTGCCTATGTGTGTAATTGCACATCTAAATGAACGTATGTATATGTGAGATTTAAATAAGTTTATGTGTGGTATATATATATATATATATATATATATATATATATATATATATATATATATATATATATATATATATATATATATGTGTGTGTGTGTGTGTGTGTATGTGTGTGTGATAAAACAAAATCTTTAATATTGCTTTCAAATATTACTCCATCTTAATTTAAAACCTAAACTTTAAGTAAAAAAGATTGCCCATCTAAAAATAGTCACAAATTACATTCATGAATTAGATTCAAACTGATAGAGATGTAACCTTAACAATCATTTACTATATTAAAAGATTACTATCAGTAAATTGTTATACTTTAAAAATTTTTTTTAATGTACTTTCTATGAATGTGTTTTTAAATATACTATTTAACTCATATTAAATCCCTAAATTATTTGTAAAAGTGTTAAATATTTAAATAGCTAGCAAACATCAAATTAATTTCTTCGTGGATTTTTTAAACATTTAAATTACTATCAAACTTTAAAATCTGTTTTTTTTTTTACATAAATTGCTAAAAATTACCCCCTCTCCTCTTCCTTCGTAAAACCTAATTACAGCTTTTTCTCTTTACTTCCCCCTTCTTTCTTTCTTTTTTTTCTTTTTTCTCTCTTCTCCCCGTTCCCTTTCAATATATCACTTCCGTTAAGTTAACCGATTAAATAGGTCAATGTCTGGTCCCTCCCCCCTAATACTAAGTATAATAGATAGAAATATTAAAATAAATCCTCTCTAAACTCGATTATGTCTCTCACACCACTCCTCACTACCCTCTCTGTTAAATTACATAAACTTAATACTACCCGTCAAAAGTGTAAATTTTCATTTCATTTTTCGTTTCAACTTTTGGATGTGAAATCTGATGATCCAGCGTCCTTTAAATGGGCTATGGTGAAATAAATTATTACATGGAGCCTTAAAGTGGTCTGGTTTTCTTTAAATTATTAGCTCTGAATTTACATTGAGCTCTCAGGATTTCATCCTCCTTGGGACTACCTATACGGATTACCAAATTTTTCGTAATTTAAATATATATATATATATATATATATATATATATATATATATATATATATATATGTGTGTGTGTGTGTGTGTGTGTGTGTGTGTGTGTGTGTGTGTGTGTGTGTACAAGTTTAGACCATTGTTTATTTTTTATTAATTTTATTTGTATACGTGTAAGTTTCTTCTATTTTGGACATAAAAAGGTAATAGATTGTCCAAAGATTTGTTATATTGCTAACCTAATTCATATGTAACTGCCATTGTTGACGATATAATGTTAATATTAATAAAAAAGGAAAAAGCCAACACTTAATAGTATCAACTATGAACAAAACCAAAATATGCTGACCGTATTTGGAAAATTAAATATTGCTATAAGTAATTGTAAAAATAAGATCATCCTTGACAATGGCTAAAAGTATAACCGAAAGACATAAAGGAAATTCTGCCACTTTCTACATAATTTATGTCTAGAAATGTAGAAAGTTATAAGAACACTAGGAATAATAAATAAAAAAAATAGCGCAATACTTTGTCTGTCTTTTTAATGAAACTTGCCTATATATATATATATATATATATATATATATATATATATATATATATATTCACTTATATAAAAGTGAACATTGAAGTCAACACTCAGAGGCGACAGGATGTTTCATGCTACACGCACTCGTCAGGCCGCAATCGTCTAGCATGAAACAGGCTCTCGCCTCTGAGTGTTGACTTCAATGTTCACTTTTATATTTATATTTACATACGCTCTATCCCTGATATTGAGCACTTTATCCCGTAAATATATATATATACACCATAAAAATATATATATTTGAATATATATATATATATATATATATATATATATATATATATATATATATATATATATATATATATATATATACATGCATAAGCATACGGATACATATTTTCTAAGCCAATAAAATATGATATCATGTTATATTTTACGACACATAAATATGATATATTGAAATATAATATAATAAATTGAAACCATCAGTTCAGAAATCGAATTATTCCAAGATCTACTCCATCGTTAGAGTGATATGCCGGGCTATTCGAGGAATTCTATGAGCAAAGAGGGTTATTTGACAGGACCAATATCCTTTCCAATAACTTGTGGCAATCAGTACAAGGTTACAATGTAGCATCAGCAGGGAAGACTCTCAGAGTTGACCTGTTCAAGAGTTGAATTTATTCCTCTGCAAACAACAGCGTCATTGTATGGAACCGCTTTCCGGATAAATGTCATTTATGAGACACAAACAGATGATAATCTGGAGGAGCAAGTTGGATAAAAGCTGATTTCCTGACCTGAAAGCATCCATCATCAAGCAAAATTCAAAGTTCAACCGTCAGTGAAGAAATTAATGCCAAGTATGTTCTTGGATGTAAAAGGCGTGCTGATCGCTGAGATCACACTGTAATAGTTAACTCAGTCAGATACTGTGGAACACTGGGCAGACTAAAGAAAAATATTCACAGAAAAAGACCAGGATGTTTTAGTTAGATTGTCATCAAGCGGCTCGAGGATTCCAGCCTACACAGAACCAAACTGTAACTGAAGAAAGATCTGTTATCTTATACACTGAAAAGTTCTGACATGGCCCATTCCGATTATCATAGTTCTTCTTCCATTTGACATGTCTCTCCAGGATGTGGGCGATCATAGCTCTCCACAACTTAATATGCTTTTTAGCTCTTAATAATATTTAACATTTCACTATCATCCACATTCCCTGTTCTGCCAAGAATTTACATAAATTTATTACGTAGTTAATTCACTGTTTCCCACTGTTTATATAGATTACAGTATGTCCTGTGAGTGTCAAATAATCCAAGCCATTTAACCATACAATAATTTCTATTGTCTCTTTCTGGTTCTAGTCATAAGTTTCTTGTTTGATTTCATTTTCCCCCAAAACTTCCGCATTACTCACATATTATCTATACTGCATTCTCGACATCTTTCCGTAGAACCAGATTTCTATTCTTCATTTCTATACATCCATCATTGAAATATCAGATTACTTTTCATCAGTAAAGATTGATGTGAGTTGATTATGGCTTCAGAATATTATTTTCTAAAATGAAATTTATGAATTCAGTCGAGAGAAAAAAATGATGTAAAATGAAAATTTTGCCAAAATGAGACATTCTTTTACAGAGAAAACGGTAACTAATATGAAAAAAAAATAGACACCATTTTTGGATTCGGAGATTTCAATTTAGCCAGGAAAGAGTGCTTCCGTCTTTGTATCAAAATTTATTGACCACTGTAATAGAGAAAGAAAAAATATTTTGATGGAACGAATAGATCTGAGACTATTCCACGAAGAGGACAATCCTCAATACATTGAAATATCAGTGGACCAGAAATCTTAATATCTCAATTGAAATCAACACTAACCAAATTGAACAAGAACTAAGCAGCTAGACCAGATGGAATTTTAATAGAAATCCTGGTAGCCATGATGAGTTTGGTATTGACAAGACTACAATTAAAAATACAACAGTGGTGATATACCGGAAGGGCTAAATAGATCGATTTTCATAGCGCCGCTTCAGAAACCTTGTGCAAACGGATACGAACTTCATCGAGCACTCAGTCTAATGAGGCACACAAAACTTATCATCCGAATTTTGATGCATAGAGCGCGCAGCAGAAATAAACCGAAAATAAGTGCAGTGCTGTTTCGTAAAATACATTGGAGCATGGAATGCGATATTTATGCTCATAATGATATCAGAAGTAGTAATATAAATGTAAAAGAATATGTTTCCTGTGTTTTATAGATTATAAAAAAACATTAGCAAAAAGTGTTTTCTTCTAATGACAAAGAAAATTCTAAACAGTATTTTTTAAAAATTCCAGGTTAATTCTTAATGTATTTGTAGTTTTTTTATTTTACATTTCGGATATATTTCTTTTTATGTTGGGTAAAGAAGCAAAAATGGCAGATATAATTAATCCAGTTAGTTCACTAATTATTTTCATGGCGTCTGCTCTGGCAAGCTTTTTTCCCTGGTGCCTCGAATACATGAAATTGTGCTATTAGATTGACATCCCACTATTTTAATGTTGAGATAGCTAAAGGCAAGCGCCACTTCTACTTCAAGAGTGTCTCTTCTCGCGCTTCCAACCTGTGGAACTCTCTTCCGTTAACTTGCTTCCCTGATAATTAAAATTTCCAAGAAATTAAATGCAATCTCAATCGCCATCTTCTGCCTTCTTGAATCCCGTTTCAGCTTTTGTCCTTTGCTCGATCCTTTCTATGCACAATCTTCTCTTTCTATTTCACTCTTTGTCAGCCCCTGCGCATTCGTGGCATTCTCTCATTGCTTGGGTTAAATGATTAAGAAAATGTATCATTAATTAGGCATAGTTACAAATCGTGAGCTTTCGCGTGGTTTTACATTTTATATATAAAATAGAGGATGACGAGTTACCTTTTCTTAGACCGATTACAATCTAAGACTAGAGAACACAAGCAGATGAGTATTCATGTTGTTCCCAAGAGCATTTGTGAGAAAGTGATCGTAACACACTAGGACATAATTCGTCCTGCAGTGAGACAAAATTAAGATATGGAATACAAAAGCAATAAATTTTTCATGTGTTAATGAGCGTCAATATACAGATTCCCCCAATTATTATTCAAGAGAATTAGCTTAATCGAGATCATTGCACTTAACTGTGTTGCATTATTAGATGCATGATTTTAATACACTTGGAAATGGACACTGCAATGGGCCTGCTAAACATTAGACTATTAAAAAGTTTAACTAATATTACCTAGAATTTATCGTTCTGTTATAACAAATTTAGTATAGGATATAAGAACATAGAATAGGCTGTGATCTGCCACTTCGAGGTGGAGTAATGGTTAGCAATCTTGTCTCGCTAGAACATTTACGACTTATTAGTGAATTTGCTTGGTGCTCCATAATTCCGGCCTTGTGCGACATCAAAGCTACGCTTGGAAAATTACTAGAATAGGTTGCGTTAGAAATAGCTTCACCCAATGCCACATATTGCTTCCAAAAAATCATATCCTGAAAATTAATTATTATTAGGTTGGTGCAAAAATAATGTCGTTTTTTGACTGAAGTTGAACGTCAAAAAACGACATTATTTTTGCACCAACCTAATACATAACCTCATCAAATCTACACCCAGTCTGAAGTTATTAAGCAATCCATATAAACTTCAATAATTCAATTTAGATGTCAAAACCGAGCCCGAGTTAGAATTTTAGATAGTATCAATATGTTTTATTGAAGTTATTGAAGTTATTTGATGTATTTAAAAACAAACTGCTGTCTGAATTATTATTATCAAACCAAAGGATCACATTTTACAATAAAAACAATAAAATCCTCGAAAAGTGATCAACACCTTTAATAGAACAAATATCAACCATGTATAAGTTTTTAGATCCTTTGCATTTTAATATAGTAACACTTCTCAATAACAGCCAGTATTCTATTATCCATTGATTTTGCTATGTTTTTTAATTCACCAGGTTCAATTTCTGACATGGCAGTTTTAATTGTTTCGCATACGTCTGCTTTGCTGTTATATTGTTTGCAACCTTCGTCTGCTTTGCTGTTATATTGTTTGCAACCTTCGTCTGCTTTGCTGTTATATTGTTTGCAACCTTCGTCTGCTTTGCTGTTATATTGTTTGCAACCTTTCATATAATTTCATCTTTACAATTGACCATAGATTTTCGATTGAATTCAGATCAGGACTTAATGATGACTATTCCATTATCTTCTCCCTTGTAATCACTTAACTTCAAATAATTCACGGGTAAGCTTAGATACATGAGAAGAAGCATTGTCACTTCATTTTGTAACTCTGGATTGGATGAAATACATCCTCTGGCCCATTCATCAGTTCCATCAAATTTCACGCGAAATTCGCTCGTGGATATTACTATAGAAAAGTCAATTTTCATGTATTTCTTGGGACAATTTTGCCGCTTTGAAATATTTGCTTTAGAGAGCGGAAGTCTCCTAGAAGATTATTTTAGAGATCGCAATTCACAACCGTATTTTACACATTTTGTCCTTCATGACTCACTCAATTTCAACCGTTTCAAAGATTTGAATGCTGGTCAAAAGTGGTTGTTTCAATATAACTCGCTTTGGTTTACGTTCATCTCGAGGAACCAACTTCTTAGAGCCTTTTTCTTTGTTTCGATTTCGAAACTTACTAATATTTTCAACAACTTTCTTTATCGTTCGATGATCTCTGCAAATCTCCGTTGATATCTCCAATGTAGACATTCCCTCACGCAATAACTTTATTTTATGTTTTTCAGCAGTTATTAGATCCTCCATTCTACCAGTGTTTCGACATATATTATGGTCAAAAAGAAAAAGTGTTTTATTTTTTAGATTTCAGGGCACTTAATCTAATATTAGTTTAACCTGCATAATAGCTTTAGTCATTCCATTTTCGTAAATTCCAAATATCTCGAGAACTAAACTGTTGAGTCTTGACTCATTGTTGAATCTCGACTAATGCATGGAATAATAATGCAACACAAAATGTACTTAGAACAAGAATGTATTATAACAAGAAAGTGTACACAATATTTACATATAGTATTTCTGTACATTTCTGGGAAGACCGTTCCTGGAGAATGTGTTAACTAAGTCGCAGTCGGGCAGAGTCTCTAGCTGGATCTCTGTATTCGTTCCCTGTCTTCCGGTACCAACCATTATTTATATAGTCGGTAGTCACCTATGCAGATTAGGTGGAACCTACCACAACATAAACATTAAAAACAGAAAATATAATTTGATATTTTACTAAGGCGGTGGGGAAATAGACGAATTTAAATTTCAAAAATATTGGTTCAGAATTTTTTGAGTTATTAAGGCTCATTTGATTTGATTAATAGTAGACTTTCATATGAATATCATTCCTAGCGTGAAACACGTTCAGAAATATCTAGTGTCAGCTGTATATAAACGTTTTCTAAGATCAATACTCAAAAATATCATTGAGTGAGTGAAAGCTATTGGCCTTAGCGAAGACCACACCTTTTCGAACATGCTGATCATAAACAAAGAACTGTACAAAAAAAGAAAAAAAAGAATTCACATCAGTTTTGAACATTCCTCTGCAGAAAGAGTTTAAATGTATATCGCATCTAACTCGAAAAAATATTAATAACATAACCTGCAGATTGACTTTTGTGATGTCAACGAACACTCATTGTCTCTTTCGTATTGTTTTTTTTGTATCGTAGATACCACTATAGTACGCCGTTGAACAGTACTGGTGACAGACGCCTTCGAATAACACATGCACTAATAATACTTGCTTGATAATAATCTCTCGAATAGTAATCCGTGTACAGAAATAGTATAGGAAATAGAGTAAAGAATAGCGGTCCGTATATTAATAGAAGGTAGGCTGGGGATGGTGATCCGTATAGAAATAGTGGATAGAGGAGAAATGCAGATCAATTAGACGTCAGACGGCTTCCGAACTAAGCGTTTCCTCTATGGTCACGTGATCTACTTAATTCAATAATGGGGTTGCCTGTGTTTGCTTACTGGCGATCTACGTTCAAACTCAAGTGTCGGCAGCGACACTTCATCCCTGCATAACATTTACTAAGGAGAGCTCATCATTACTGGAAAGAGTGATAACAGCTATTGGACCTGTGAAACATGTTGCCCTGAAAAAATATTTCAAAGAATCTTATAAATTTCAATTGTTTCAAGATTTTATGAATTTCAGCTCAATGTAGTAATTTCTGCTCACTCAATTAATACTGTCTATTTCCTGATAAGGAAATAACTAATATTATCGTTAAAATTATCATACTACTACTACTACTACTATTACTACTACTACTAATATTAATAACTCAATTAGATCGTGTATTTAACCGCAAAACCTTGTCATATGTCCGGTGTGAACTACTTTGATTAGTTTATTTAATTATTAATACAGTAAAGACTGACTATTAACATTGACTATTACAATTGACTATTAAAATGACTATTAAACATTGTTCTCCGGCAAGAGCGAAAAATGTATGAGAAGATATTAGCTTAGACAGATTTATCTGGAAAATAATGTTACAGTTATATCGCTGGGGATCGAACTTAATTCCATAGCCTCTACGTTTAATTAGAGGATTCTAGCACAACAGTATAAAATGTCTCTGGGGATGGTATATGGTATATGGGGTACATGGATGGAAAGTATTCTGAAGTTTGAGTGAGAAAATAATGACATTAATTTCGTAATAACTTTCCTCGTCAGTATCAAGAAAATGAATTTTCGCGGGCGTGGGAAAATGTTCTTCGTTTTGTTACTTGTTCTTTATTCCAATCACTTTTCTCCACTTTAAAAAATTCCACTTTAAAAATGATTAGAAATTTTAATGCAAGGTGATTCCTACTAAAAATACTTTTCATTTTTCTCTGAGCTAATCACGAATCAGTAAATGGCTATGAGTGGCAATTACTTGAGCCACCCGAAGTAATTGCAAATCGTCCCTTATTGTTCTATTTATTTATTTTTTTTTCTTTTCAATAAAACGCTTAATCGCTCGGATCATTTTTTTTTCACGCCACGGGAATTGCATTTAATAAAATCCAGAGATTTTGTGAAAATTACAACTCTGTTGGAGTTTTTGGGTACCCTAGTGTACTAGTGATATTTATTCTGTTTAATACAGAAACGTGGCACAAGGCCGATGGGGGGGAAAGGTCGGTTTTCTTCTGTCTTAACTTTAACATAGCTAGACGCAAACACTGACCCAATCGTACGAACAATATTCCTTTCACCAAAACAACACATTCATACGTACCTTTCATACTACAACCACCATAATACCTCTAGTCTCTATGAAAATACTAATTAGTCCCCATATTTACAAATCGTTGTCTGTGGGGGAGGGAAATAATAAAACACTTTAAAAAAATGTAAAAAAAAAACAATGAAAATTTACAATGAGTACAAATATATACAAGCAACCCCCCCAAAGCCCTAACTATGGCAGAAACATCAGTTAACTGGACGAAATCAATGCGGGACTTAAAAAAATATAAAACATTCGTACAATCCATGCACTCACTACAAACACGTACTCATTCAAACACAACAACAAATACGAAAGACACACTCGAAACGAAAGGCGCCCCGCACCCTCCAGAGAACTGACATCACTAACCACCTAACGATGGGAGGGATGGGGAATTAAACAAAAGAAAGAAATAGGGCCAGAAATATTAGGGGCCAATGAGCATACACACCCTAGCTAAGTTAACATGAAAAAAAGAAAAGGTAACTAAAAGAAAACCGACCTAATCTAACCTATACGGAATTGGTTGCCAATGTTCAAACCAGTAATTCCAAAATTCTTTATGCCTAACCGGCATCAAAATGCCACTCCAAGTCAGCACCTTTCACTCTTCAGACACGCGCGAGACTCACCCACCTTTCGCCAAATTCCAATGGATGGAGTCGCTTCCTTTCCGTTCTGATCTTGACTTTAAGCTGATGCTTAAAGAACATGATCAGTTGGGAAGAGGTAAACGTCTCGTCCCCATGGAATTCCTTCTATCGCTTCTCCATATCACGACTCGCATAACGCCCAGTAAGCAAAGGAACACATAATGCTCAGTCGTAGTCATCGGTGGCACTATATTGCTACAGACGGAACTAGCCTCAAAGACAAAAAACATTCCGCGCAGCATGCGAACCATGATGTCTTCAACAAACTTGCACAACGGAGCTACGACACTACAATGAAAGAAGGCGTGACCTAGGGTCTCCACCTCCCCACTGCCACGAACGCAATTTGGCGACTTAGCCAAACTCGCTGCGCGAAGTCTTTTGGCGACCCAGAGGGACCCTTGAATCATCAGCCAGGTGAGTGATGCCTCAGGGTTAGTGAGACATTTCAACCCGGGCGCCCAAGGCCATATGCAGCTCGCCTAGCAGATAATCTTGAACGTTCCCCCTAACTAATACCTGATATAATGACTTACGTGACAACGGCTGGACGTCGGAGAGGGCATCCTTCACCCGTAAGAGTCACTTGAGGGCAATCCGACATTCACGATACATAGAGCTCTCGCCACGAAGAGTACGGCCGGACTCCTCCTCACACCAGAGCACATTTCTCAAGGATGGAAACTGTTTACGGGCGTCTTCCTTCCAGAATTCGCCCTTCTCATCCAGTTGCATACACATCCGGTCTAGATAATTAATGCGAAGCGTATGTCGACGAGTCTCAAAGCAAGACACCCGCAGACCGCCATCAGAGGGATGGAGGTAACAGATCTCGCGACTAACCATGGCGGCCTTGCCTCCCCACAAGGAGTACAAGAGCCCTACAAAAGCCAATAAAGTATTAGACGGGAGGGTAAGCACTGAGAGTCGGTAAAGGAGAATCGGGTAGATGTGCGAGGCACATACTTCCACCCTCCCCTTCAAGAAAATATTCCTCCGAGTCCACAGACGTACTGCGAGCTCGGCCTTCTCTTGCACCTCCGACCAATTCATTTCCAACAGGAGGTCGGGATCGAACCAGACGCCCGTCCGTCCAGAGGAAAGATCCGGGAAGAGCAACTCCCCTCCACGAACCTAACCGCAAGCCAACAGACTTATCGCGGTTGATCTTGGCCCCTGTCACCATCTCATAACCCTTGATTTCTTTGCTGACTTCGTTAATTTCGGCCCTACTCGACACCAGAACGGAAACGTCATCAGTATAGGCGGAGTACCTGGCCGAGGTGGTAGCACCAGGTAAGGAAATTCCGCGAAGGACCTGATTCGTTTTCAACTTACGCAGGAAAGGTTCCAACGCAAGAACGTACAGCAATGGAGACAGCGGACAACCTTGACGAATGGAGCGAGACAAAATGAAAGTTTTCGATCTTACACCATTCACTTCCACCAGCGCACCGGGGGACGAAATCCAAGCAGTCGGATCCAAGTGCGAAAGTCCGGCCTGAAACCGGTGGCCGAAAGAACAGCCTCCAGAAACCGAAGGTCAACAATATCGAAAGCCTTGGACTGATCTAAATTGATCAGCGAGGCATTACTGTCGACTTTCTCAATGATCAAGCGTACCAAATGAAGGTTCTCCTGAATAGTCCTGCCCTTCACAGCACAAGTCTGCTCGGGACCAATCAGACGACAGAGGACAACCTGCAAACGGCCAGCTAAGACCTTGTCTAAAATCTTCAACTCTGTATTTAACATCGTCAAAGGCCGATTATTATCTACAACGTCCCCACCGTCTTTCTTCTCGCTAAGCAACTTTATCACGCGTTGAGGAATAGACTCCTGCTTCATCCAGTTGTTGAAAATCAGTGCCAGGAAGGGGACAAAGACGGGCGACTGCCTCAAGTACATTTCATAGGGAAGACCATCTAATCCTGGTCTCTTTTCCAGGCCAACATGCTTCAGCGCATCCCAGATCTCAGGATCTGTTATTGGAGCCTCGCACCCAGCCGCTACAGCCGCCTCAAGGCGGGGAAAGTCGGCTAAATAGGCATCGAACTGAGCAGTGCTCAGACCGGACTCCCTGGTAAAAAGTTCCTGAAAGTAGTCACGAAAAGCCTCACAAATGCCCACGTGTGTAGTCACAGTCCGTTTGTCCGGCAATGTGATACTTGCGATATGCCGAATAGATGCCCTACGAGCATTATCTGAACGCAATGAAACGGCCATATTCGTAGCCTTGCAAGACATTCTTTTTATCCTAGCCTTAACTACTAGAGCTTGATCCTTGTTGATAAGCAAGGAGGCCAACTCCACCTTAGCTACGGCTATGTCCCCACTATCACGGGATTTAATCGCCCGATCTACTTGTCCTCAAGAGACGTTTGCGCTGCTAGCCCTGCTAGATTGAGTCGTCGACTAAAATCAGCAGAAAAAGACCTAAGCTTTGATTTCAAAGAGTCCCTCCACTTATTCCCAACCACAGCCCCTGAAAATTCCCGCTGTAGCATTAGTAAAAGCTGGTCCCGGAAATCTTGCTCATCAAATAATGATGAGTTCAGTTTCCACTAACCAGCCATCTTAACCCTAGGCTTATCTAAGTTTACCCGAACCCGGACAAGCCTATGATCCGAGTAAACTCGAAAATTGAAACTTGGACATTCTAAGAACTCTACATCGACTCTCTTAACTAGAACTCAGTCGATGTAGCTTGCGCTAACCACAGTATCCGAGCAGCCGTCCCTATTCCAAGTCCATACTATCTCCAGGGGGTTCTCATTTCGATACTTATTGTCGAGATCAAACCCGCCGATAAAGCCCCGAAACGATTTCACATCCGGATTGTTATTACCCGTTTTTTTCCCTATACGATCTATATCGGGATCAAGGACGGCATTCAATCACCCGCTAGAACTACCGAACGAGAAGTCGTCAAAAAGGGCTCGATCTGCCGAAACAAACCAGACCGCTGCGTATGGTCATTGGGCGCATAAACCCCAATGATACGAAGAGCCTTATCCTTTATGGTAACATCCAGAACGCAAAGCCTTCCCGCCGGATCCGCGAAGACAAGAACACACACCGCATCCAGAGACTTGCTCACCAGCCAGGAAACACCCCTCGAGCGTCCATCAAAACATGCAGAATAGAATACGAACCTCTTAGACAGAATGTCCTCATGTTCGCGAGATAAAAAAGTGTCTCCTGTACACAACATACATCCACCCCGAGTCGCTGAAGATCGCGATCGAGCCTCGCCCTTCGAGATTCCGAATTCAGGCCCCGGACATTCAGACTTATTAACCAGAGTGCCATTATCAGATCGAATTATGGTTGGGACACTGGTTTGAAAATAGTCGGGGTAAGGATGCCGACAGCCTCTCCCATAGACCCATGGCCCATCTCAGTCTTGATGGTGCCGGCTTGAGAGACTCCTCCGACATCCCAATGAAATGTCAGTTTAAACACTCTATAGGAGGAGGGGTGAACTAAAACTGGGACCCTCCCTCCACAACATTGTTTTACGTGATTGAGTTCTTTATTTTCGATGGTTGCCCTCGGAGGTGACATTTTGAGCGATGTGAGGGCCTCATCGAGCATAGCCCAGGATTGCTTAGCTCCTGCCCCAGTTCTTATTACGGTGAGAAATCTCTGCGCATTTTGGAATTTTTGCGGCCATTCAACATTTAAATCTGCATGCCTTCTCATTGAAAGAAGGTATTTTAAATCTTTGATGCGATTGCCGTAATCTTTCACACGTTCGGCTTGAGCTGGGGAGATCCGGTACACATCTTCCCCCGTGTTACATATAAGCTTCTGTTTTTTCTTCTTTTTATCTTTAGTCTCCTGAGTGGGGCTTCTCTCTCTTTTTGAAGGAGGAGGAGGAGGCATTTGAGAATTTTTAACAGGGGAAGGACTAGGCGTGTGATGAGGAGTGCATGTTGATTTTTGTTTAACTGGGGAGGGACTGGGAGAGGCATAGGATAAAATCTTTTAACAGGGGAAGGACTGGGAGTCTGCAGAAGAGTGTAAACCCGGCCTTGTGCCACATGTAAACCTCGTCGGGTGGGGGAAAAAATATTACAGCCAGCCTTTAATATCGAAGACTGAAGAATTACGGAACAGCTGCTGGTTGTATTGGCGATATAGTCAGATTCAGTAGAGTGTCTGACTCGTGAGTGTTAATCTTTAATTTTGTTTCATTGAACAGATTACGTACTGCGCTGGATTCTATATTCATAGACTATGGTGAACATGGTCAACAAACTCTACTTCTGATTTGAATATTGTATTTGACTGACATTACCTTTTGCTATGAAAAATTCTATCATTTGCAGCTATTTACTTATCCGGTGATATAGTTTTTTGTTTTTTTTTTTAAATTTAATGGCGATGCGGAATTTTAAGAATATATGACGGTTTTTGTTTTCTTTTTATCATTTCACTCCAACCAAGGCAATAAAACCACTAAGACGCAATGGAAAGTTACTGAGTAGCATATGAGAGAGAAAAACATTATTAAGGAGTGAGAAGAATAAAAGAACAAGAATTAATTACACAGAATTTAACGATTGACATTGTATTTAAATTTGTGAAGATCAAGATCCACTGGGAAGTAAGAATTCAATGAAAAATAAGATGTGTAATAAAAGAAACTGTTAGCATAGAGCTTACGATAACATCTAACAATTTCAACTGTAAAATGATGAGAGCCGCCAATCTAGTACTATCTATTCATTAAAGAAGTTGCTTATGAAATCTATATTCGCTGACAGAAATTCACAAAGAAAACAATAGCGATATCTGTCTTAAAATCTGTTAGGACAATTTTGGTTTACAGTGTGGTGAGGGTTCTCGTCGAATTCTTATCACTTGCACAACTAAGCAAAATTTGAAGGTTTAATATATCTCCCTTTATCTTTTCTGCCACCACTTTAAATAAAATCGTTAAGCATGCTATTTGATATTCCCCTCGGCTATTCTTTTCTTCAGTATATATCTAAGCTCAGAGACCAAAGAAAAAAAAAACTCCAACACGAGTGAAGCAAAAATAACCAAGCAATGTGCTCAATACACTAAGTAGAGAAAATCTAAGTATGAACTTTAGGTTCATACTTATATCTATATATCTATATATCAATATATATATATATATATATATATATATATATATATATATATATATATATATATATATATATATAATGCGTATATTTCGGCAGCATGTTTCATTAAGAGATGTCTCATTAAATAATTAATAAGATTTGTCGAATTATTTTTAAAATGATCCTCTCATATTCACGGACAATCTTCTTAGTATCCTTATTATAAGAAGGAAGAAAGTTACTGTATTAACGAACATTCATTTATTCCGAGTACTTTCGACATGTCATCATAGTCTTGGTTTATCAGGCTTTTGTTTTATTTAAGACAAATTTCTTGTCTTTATCTGAAAATTTTTTTCTGAAGTGTAAAACGCTTAACTTATATACTGTACGATTTTTAAATTTTAAGAAGTAAACATACTCGTGCAGCGACGTCAAGCGAGGTAACTAAGTATATATATATATATATATATATATATATATATATATATATATATATAGATAGATAGATAGATATATTCAGAGCAGACAAAATCTCATGCCATGGTTGCTAGCCAGTGTAGGAGTGGGAAAATGCTGAATTTAATATCATTGACTTTAAGCGCGAGAATAATTGCTTCGGGCTTGATATTTTGACACTATGAGTTGGATATATGCGCACGCGTGTGTGTGTGTGCGCCCGCACATCTGTGTGTGTGTGTATATATACACCTCCACATCTGTGTGTGCGTGCGCGCGCACACATATGTGCGAGAAGATTAGTTAGATTTGACCTGGGTATCAAACTTCAAGACCCAATGACTAGATTAGGAATCTAGATAAAAACATGTTTTGGACATATGGCCAAAAGGGTAGATGAGTGTTAAGTACTTGTCAAAATACGAAGATAGTGAACTGGTCAAAACTTAAAAGGGTCTGAATTTAATGTCCCTGAATCGGAGTCAGCTAGGCTAAGAAATATTTTTATGTCCACTTTCTTCAAAGGGAGAAATGGTCATGAAAAAGTTATGGGTTTATTCGTGGGTGTCCCTTGTCCGGAAATGATGAAAGAGGATTCTGCATATATACGAGAGCGCCTTGGGCCACGTCAGTTAGACTTAGTTTAGGTTCGAGGAAGGTTGATTTAGGCCGGAGCACGTAACAACGAAGAGCGACCGATTAGCAGCCGGACATTGTTAGCTAAGATATATATATATTTTTTGCCAGCCGAGAATCAGCCCAGAGTTAATCATCCACAAAAAGGTCACACGCCTTCCCTCCTCTTTTCGTCCTACCCAAGTTTGTAGTTGTGTTTTTCTTTTGCCTGTGAGCCTACCTCTCGCTCGATCCGCCGCACAGAAATTCTACGACGTGGGTTCTATATCTTTGTGCAACGAGTTGCAGAGGTGGGTAGTCTCACAATATGACACTCCTCTGTAAGTGATTTTACCTCAAAAATCCCTTCATGTATTTTGGAGTAAATGTTGAAAATTTAGGTTTGCGGCATTTAACACCTAATTAATAATTAATTAAGTTTTATTGATTTGAAATTTCAACATACATTAGGATAGACAGTAATGATAAGGATAAGAATGTTGTCTTTTGAATGGTTTCATTGTCCAGTCGTTTTTTTACATCCTTTTATAAGAAAAGAAAGAGTAAAGAAAGGGTTTCATACACTGTCAATAACAAACAATTCGTGGTCAACGTCAATACCATCGTTGACATGGGATGCTGAGAAGATTTTTGTTTTTCCATTAAAGTATTTACTTTCTGAAAAATTGGCGCGACATAAATTTTTCCTTTCCTTTGGTAAATTAAAAACAATATTTTCTTTCGAAATCTGATAATCGCCATACAACAATATTTCTGCTATTTTGATCTATATCAATATATTTCTATTACATTCTATCCAGATCTATATCTCTGAGATAACTCATGATTATGAAACTAATTTTCTTCATATCTATCTATCTATCTATCTATCTATCTATCTATCTATCTATCTATCTATCTATCATAGTCTGTAAATATGTATCCCAGTCTCAATATCAGACATCTTCCTGACAAATCGACCCTGATGAGATTCGATTCGGGTCTCATGATCAAAATGCGAAAGTTACATGCCCATATGTCACTTCCCTACAACATGTATATATATAGAACTATATATATAGAAATATATACATAGAAATGTGAATATCTATCTATCTATCTATCTATCTATCTATCTATCTATCTATCTATCACAGTCTGCTAAACCTTCTATCTATCTATCTATATATATATATATATATCTATCTATCAGACTTTACTCTTATCTATGTATCTATCTCTCTATCTATCTATCTATCTTTCTATCTATAGCATCTATTAGAATGGATAGTGATGATTATGATAATAATGTAGGTTTTTTTCAGGTTTCAGGATCAAATATTTATGTACATTGTATTATCAGAAAAAGTGTAATAAAGAAGGAGTTATCTATGTATTTATCTATCTATTCATCAATCAGTCACTCACAATATCTATCTATCTATCTATCTATCTATCTATAAAATAAAAATTCTCTATATTCATACTAGCAATTAATATACGTAAAAAATATAATTTAATGTATTTCAAATTTAACAGAATTTATGTTAATAAATTGATCAATATTTGACAAGAGCAATAAGTTAAAATTAAATTGGATATGACATTTTTAATACCTGTCGAAAGGTGAATCAGAATTTCCCAACTCTTCATTCACTAATTGGAGCTCTCAACAAAGTCTATCTCTTTATTCAACGACTGATACTTGTGTACTAATATACAGACATTTATCTAGATCTATGGCTAGCAAACCGTACGGCTATGTATCTCGCCATTTATTTTAGCTTCGTAGCTTAGCTTGTAATGATTTTTACATCTGTTTTCGGTCACCTTTGGTCACCAGCTGAGTCTCATTGATCTCTCCCACCTCATCATCGATTTGGATTCGTCTCTAACTTAGAACAAGTGTAGGTTACTGGCCTTGAGGATATGCGGTTGTAGACGAATCAAGGACAATGCCAGTAGGAAACGACCAACGCCTACCCAAGACACCGACGTATAGAAAACGCTCCACTCGACAAGGTGATGGATATCATGACAGCTTACCAGGCAGCCAATCGTTTCTGAAAAATCCCTGTTGCAGACACCTGCTCAGGCAATTTTGTTTGTGATCAGGACCCATAGAGCCCACTGCAATTACGATGAGCGGACCCCAGTTACTGTTTCTGGGATAGAGCGCATAACACAGCGTGATCATCCGTTTGAAACATCCCATGGTTAGTCCGCCCAACCACCTATCGATTTCGAATAGCTGCGTCAATTCAGTTGCATACACATGGCTTCTGTCACACCGTTATATGGTTTTCAGCCTATTTCTAGCGGTACCACAGACGTCACCAGACTGATAACTTCAAGAAGTGACCTTCGACCATCGTGTGATTCGACCCCGTGTCCCCGGCTGCTACTCGAAAACAGCCCCAAAAGAGACGCAAATACTCCATGACAAATACATCAGAACATGTCACTCTGACCAGCGTCAGTGTTCTGAATAAGCTAGGAAACCTGACGACACACCGTCCATCCAGCCGTTTACACTTCTGATAGTGATCTCAACGTTGGTCTGATGTATAAAAGAAACAAAAAGAAGTAAAACCATGTCAACCCTGTCACCGCAGCATCAATTCCAGATAGAGCCTTACTCTTTGGTCATTGTGGTCGGGTCTGCTTGTTCGGCATTCGGGTAGTCAGCCTCCAGCGAACTTGCAGCGGAAATGGACAGTTTTGTCCTTGATATTCAGTAATCACTAGTTTGCATCTATTACCAGTATATTCCCCATTACACATACACCGCCGAGTCTAATATATTACATAAATATTCTACTCTTATAAGAAATTTATCTCCATGTTATAAAGTTTCCAATGTAGCCGCTGTTGTCTCGTATTAGGCTCTTCACCCAGCATCGAGTTTACACACAAACACATTCTTAGCCATTTATCTGTCCAAAATTACAAAGCTACTGAATTCTCCTCTTTTAAATTGTTTTCTTTATGTGCCGTAGACCTTCAAAACTCTCTACAATTTCCTGTCCTTCGTAGCACTTAATAAATTGTGTCTTCCTGTTATTTCTCCTAAACCTTGTTCCACGCGCCATTTATTCAACCTCACTAAATAGATTATGTGTTCTTTTCTTCTGTCTCTCTTTTCCCGAAAGTATCAGATTTTCCAAGATATCTATCTTACTTCATTATCTTCCCAAGAATTTTCAACTCTATCTTCCTGATGATAAGCATGTTATCTTTTTGTTCTTGTTTTCTATAAAACTTCGTCGTTGCTCACATATTCGGAATATGGCATCCTCAGTAGGCTTCTGTAGAATCACATGGATAAATAAATTTATGACTGAGAGAGAGAAATTAGTAGTAAAAAATATTAAACTTTTCAAAGATTTTGGAGTTTTCCTAAAAAATCACGTATAGCCACTTAGTCTGTAAAACCTTAGATTTATACAATATTTATCTGTAGATTACCTTTAGTCGTTTTAGCAAACGTATATGGACTTGGAAGCAAAGGTTATAAAGAGAAAATTTTTTGAAAAAAAGACTGCATTCATTTTAATGAAAAACAAACAATGAAAACTACTTTTTGTTATTCAGAATGTATGTCTTATGAAAGATATGAATAAAGAAATATAGTTCACGTTGATATTAAATAACTGAAATGATTTCTCTTTTGAAATTTATTAGCAAAGTTTTAAACGATTTATAAATACATTTTATTATTCACTGGTAAAGGGAGAGAAATGAAACATTTTATCCAGAGTATTATTGAAATTGTTAACCACGTTTAACAATGTTTAAGCTGAAACCTATTGCGACACTGGATAAAATACACAAATGATCAAATTGCATGATTCTTTAAATAAAGTCAAAACAAAAGCCAAAGAGAGGGGATGAGAGTGCGAGCGATCAAGAGAGAGAGAGAGTGCGTGTGTGAGAGAGAGATATATATATAGAGGGGAATACGTGCCAAAATGTTTACTTTGTGTTTTGAAAGTTTAGAAAATGTCACAGTTTATTTACACAAATTGCAATCTCTTCCAACAAAACACATGCGTGTACACACAGGAATAAATAAAAGCCACAAAAAAAAAAACCTAGCCTTGAAGATACAATGAATGTCAAACTGAATTTTGAAAGCGGTCTTCTTTTTCAATTCATTCTTTGGAAAGTCAGTTCGCTATGATTCTTTACTATAATTTCTTTTTTTTTCTGTCGCTTCCAGAGTTGTAAGACGATGTATTGATATTTGTTTCTCCGTTAATTCTGCTGTAAAAAAAAATTGTTGCTGGAAATTTTTCTTCTTCGATATTTTCATGTGATTTGCTTTTAATAGCTATGGGCTCTGAATTGTAGCGAGCAAATAATTTCAACTTGAAGAGATCCACTTCATGTCATTGAGTTCGATGTGATGACCAGTTAAATGTTGAGTAACGAGCAGAGCTTAAGAAATATTGCTTTAGGATAAGGATTACATTGCAAACAATCTTGATGCATATATATAATATAGGATTAGGCTGACTATTGCATAGGCATATATCTCAGGATATCTATCTATCTATCTCAATTTCTTTCTTTCTATCTATCTATCTATCTATCTATCTATCTCAATTTCTTTCTTTCTATCTATCTATCTATCTATCTATCTCAATTTCTTTCTTTCTATCTATCTATCTATCTATCTATCTATCTATCTATCTATCTATCTCAATTTCTTTCTTTCTATCTATCTATCTATCTATCTCAATTTCTTTCTTTCTATCTATCTATCTCAATTTCTTTCTTTCTATCTATCTATCTCAATTTCTTTCTTTCTATCTATCTATCTCAATTTCTTTATTTCTATCTATCTATCTATCTCAATTTCTTTCTTTCTATATATCTATCTATCTCAATTTCTTTCTTTCTATATATCTATCTATCTATGTTATAGTGGCGATTTTATTGAATAAATTTACCATTTAGTATTTCAATATATCTTTGTGCAATTTTGGCAAGTATATCTGTTAAAATGAGATATCATCGTTATTTTCATTTTTGCGTAATACAGACGACAATTTATTCATCGCAAAATGTCCGTCCTTCACCGCAAGAACGCGTAAATTATTTTGCTCTCTAATAATTGAATGAAATTAATGTATCTCTTTGATTATTTTTTTTCAATAAACACAAATGTAAAAGTATAGCAACGGAATAAATCCTGAAGTCTCAACAGGAGGAACGTGACCGGCGACTCTAAGAACAACGAACTTGCAGTTAATAATCTTTTACATGTGTTTTATTGTGTTTTATTATTGATTCTTTTTATACGGCTTATCAACCCTTTGTAGGTTATTTAAAACCAGCAAATAATTTAAAATTTTTAAAAAGTGATAATGAAACAAGTCTTACTAATTAACCTATAGATGGGGGGAAGAGGCGGAGAATATTTGTGCGTAAGTGAAAATAGCGAACCGAACTTGAATTGAAACTCGGCTCTCCAATTAACATTTCTGAGCCTTTATCCATTACACCAACTGCTTATAGTTATTTTCCAAGCCTACCTTAGATGTGGTACAAAGCAGAAAGTATGGGGCACCCAATGAGGATCGAACTCATTACTCAGTCGTAATTTATCAAGCGAAATAAGCTTGCTAAGCATTACACCGCATCGAGGCGCCCAAACACCACCTACTCATATGAGTTTACAGTACATAGTATTCGCAAGCATGTCAACTTTCGGTAATCATACAAAAACCGATGTTTCAAGGTGATGTGACCGTAAGCCGCTATTTAAACAAGTATCATATATATATATATATATATATATATATATATATATATATATATATATATATATATATATATATATATATATATATGAAGAAATATAGTCTTAAAGTGAGCTATATTTATGGGATAAAGTGCTCAACACAAAACATCTTTCACAAATAGTAAATATGCGAACAGCACAATGCTCTCTAAGTATATCTGGGAAATAAAAAAACAAAACGCACACCACAGCAAAAATATCTTGGAAAAAATCATCAGCCTACAACAACCTATCAAAAACTTGCAAACTTTGCTTGGAGGAAAAAATAGCTATCATTACCTTCCCAGACCGAAATAAATTATTAAATAAAAGATCCGAGCTAATCTCAAAATGCAGACATGAAAACAAATTTTTACTACGTAACTTAAAAATCGAAAATTGAAAAAAATAAATCAATACATAAACAAACAAAATGACAATAAAATAAGCAAAATAAATTAATCCAAACAAATTACCAAATCACACCTGTTAGAATAGAGGAAATAGAATAAAAAATAAGGAACAAAATCAATAAATAAAGTAAATAATAAACAAAATATTAGACAATAAAAATTAAAACAAAAAATCGGACGAAAAATAGCTATAAATGTTATATAACGATTAAAAAAATGAATAAAAAATAATATACTGCGTTACTGAAAAATAGAAAACCAAAAAGAGAAAATATACAGT